>JALHLI010000031.1:901708-1384825 GCA_023349425.1 Anthopleura sola | reverse complement strand
GTTTGTGAGCTTGAGTAGTGGTTTCAAGCAATAAATTGGCATGCTTCATACATTTAAAATATATAGCATTATTTGTAATATTTAGAAATTATATCATAAATTTAACTTAGGCCCGGTTTGGGCATCGGGTTTCGCATGTGCCAAGTCTAAGGCAAATGAACTCAAACAATAGGTTTGTTCGTTTGCGCTGCATATTTTTAGTATAGTGTCCCCAATTAGCTAGTGGTCTACTAGGAGAGTAGAGACTCAAGTAGAGTTGTTATTTTACATGTTTGACATGATCAGATTGTAAAAAAAAGGCTTGATTGCTTGAACGAGACAAATAATAAATTGATTGACTGTATGTAGGTGACCCCTGCAGAACATACACGCATGCGCATGCTCAAAATCATCAGAAAGCCAGAAAATCTAGATTTTTCTAGCATCTAGCACACAGGAATCCCAACGGGGAATATCAGTATTATGTTATATTTTCACATGCCATATTGCAGTATCACAAGGTAAAAGTAAACTATACGACCCCCAAATTGTTGTTGGTAGGGCATTGGCAGACACCACCCTGTTAGGCTACCGTTAGCCTACCAATAACCTACTAACATCCTACCAATACCCTACCGACAACCTAACAACACTCTACCAACAAGCTACCTTCAACCTATCAATAACCTACTGACATCCTAACAATACCCTACCAACAACCTACCAACACTCTACCAACACTCTACCAACATTACCTACCGATAACCTACTGACGTTCTACCAATACCCTACCAACAACCTACCAACACTCTACCAACAACCTACCATCACCCTAACGATACCCTACCAACACTGATTTGAGGTTCTTATATTTAGTTTACTATTACCCACAAAAAAAGTACTAGAATGTGTTACTAAAATGACAATCTGGAAGGGACTAAATGAAAATCACTCTAGCTATGTAACTCTAGATCTGATCTTTATAGCTCATCATGGAGCATAAAATGACAAGGCACATCTTTCAATCTTGGTCTGTCCAATTGATTAACTCTTTTTATAGGTTTCAATTTCCATTTTTTTGTGAAATATAATTTCCTAGGTTTATGATTATTTAGGGTTTCTGAATATATATTTGTTCAAAGATGGTTTTTATTTCCATTTTTTATAATTGGAAATTATTAATGTATTTGTGCTGAGAGAGGGTCATGATATTTTGGGCCCAATCCAAGGGCAAGGCCAGGAAATTTCATTCTTATCACTATAGGAAGGTCCACATAATTTTCAATGCTCAATTGAAAATCTTTAACCCCTAATTTTTTCGCAAGTCATTGTAGTGTTGTAGTTTTATATATTTTTTTTTTGCTACACTAATTTGCAAAACTTGTTGGCCTTGTGTGTGGCTGGTGTCAGCAACCATATGTGCTCCATTCACTAATAAAGCACAGTTCTAGACCAATCAGAGCAAGCGTACAATAAATGTTGATGATTTAATGATCTATGACTTATATAGAGCCCTTTCTGTATAGATTTAATCATTGAAAGATGCTTTACAATCATGAGAAGTGGTTAGTATGAGGTGTATGCACAGAGGGTGGTCACTGCCAGGGTTTCTTTACATCCTCAGTGCTTCTTTCCATCCTTATAATTAAGCCAGACGTACAGGTTTATTAATATTCTGTATCAGATATACAGAAATACTAATAAGCTGAGCTGTAGAGGGTTTACAGTGTTCTCATATGACCCTAGTCATGTGATTAAATAACTCTTATAAATTAGTAATGATTATGATAAATAATTGATAAGATATACAGAAATACTAATAAGCTGAGCTGTATATAGGGTTTATAGTGTTCTCATGTGACCCTAGTCGTGTGATTAAATTGGGTCTAACTCTAATAAATTAGTAATGATTATGATAAATAATTGATAAGATATACAGAAATACTAATAAGCTGAGCTGTAGAGGGTTTACAGTGTTCTCATATGACCCTAGTCGTGTGATTAAATTGGGTCTAACTCTTATAAATTAGTAATGATTATGATAAATAATTGATAAGATATACAGAAATACTAATAAGCTGAGCTGTAGAGGGTTTACAGTGTTCTCATATGACCCTAGTCGTGTGATTAAATTGGGTCTAACTCTAATAAATTAGTAATGATTATGATAAATAATTGATAAGATATACAGAAATACTAATAAGCTGAGCTGTATATAGGGTTTATAGTGTTCTCATGTGACCCTAGTCGTGTGATTAAATTGGGTCTAACTCTAATAAATTAGTAATGATTATGATCTATGGTTTATAGTGTTCTCATGTGACCCTATAGTCATACATGTAAGTTTAACTGGGTCTAACTCTAATAAATTAATTTTATTTAATTTTATTCAAACAGGAAAAGGAATGTCTTCTAAAAGAAGTGAACAGAAAACTGAGGAGGGAAAACAAGGAAAGGTGGGCTATAGTCCATGCTTTTTGCTTGAAAATGTTAAAAAAGGACCTATTTGGCATCCTTTATAATTATATAAATAATGAATTCATATTTTTTCTAAAGTTGTGCAAACAGTCCAAAGGAAGGAAGAAGGAAGGACGGAAGGAAGGAAACAAAAAGGGAAAACAAAAGGTGTGTACAAAAATGTTATGGGTTGTTTTTGCTCTTCCGCATTATAGAGGATATAATTTTTTATTTACTTTCTAATAATATTTAAACAGGTTGCCCAATTCAGCATAGCCGGTTTGAATGGGGACCTGTATAACTAAATCTAATTAAAACACAACAATAATTTAAATACAAATAATGGTAACACAAGGAGAAAAGGAGAAATGAATATTGGCTTCAAATTTTAAAAAAACGTATTAAAGTTGCATTTTCCCGATTTTATTTTCACGTTTTAATCTATCTACAGTAATAATCGAAATGTGCTGATACACTACCCCTATAATGCTCCCAAAATTGGTTGTGTGAAATGACTGATGTGCACTGTATTGCTTCCCCACTCCTCCATTTGCAATGTTGCCTAAATGGCCAAAATTTGGGTACTGTAAGCTAGCCACATTATCAAGCAACAACACTGAATGGGGGAGGGGGGATTTAGTTTATATACGACTTTTAAAGCGCTTTTTTTTACACTGCATGCTTAATTTTTACAACATTATGAGGTAGTGTATCAACACTTTTGATTTTTACTGTAGATTGGGCTCCCTCTGTGTCCCTCTTTGTTGTAAAGCTGATGGCTTTAAAAATAGCAATGCACATGCATAATCATGTACCAGTTACTCTAATACTTGTGGTAGAGCAGTTTTCAAATAGATGACAAAAAAGAATTACGGTACTTGCAATACACCATTTTGCACTGAATAGTTAGACTTAATTGCACTATGCCATTCTCCACCAAATGGTTATTGAATAAAACAAGACCAAAGGTTACAACTCAACTCGATCATAACAGGGTTGAAAATGGCAAAATATCGAAGGAGAAAATCTTTTAAGACTTAATATATTAACTCAGACAGACACAAAGGGGGAAATATGCCTTGAGGTTTTTTTGGTTCAATTGAAAAGTTTGTTCATTATTTTCTTATTTTAATTCCTCTAATAAAAGGCCTTTTGTCTGGGTTTAGAAAGGCCTTTAGAAACCGATGGAGTAAGGTGAGTGCTGCATGCCATTAATATTGAATGTATTGCAGGGTTCACATTAGTGCAGAAATTGTATATTTTTACAAAAAAACTAACAGAAAATGCATGTTGACAATTTGTTTGCACCCTGGGACCCGAGTACTTCATTTATTGTCATTGTACTAAATTCCTTTCTTATGAAAGAACTGGGTCATGAATCCCATCAAATATGTGAGGGACCCCAAGACACATGGATCCCATGCCAGGACACATTACAATCCTAGAGCAATCACAGTATTGGTTGTGTATGGGAAGTAATAATGGTTGTAAAACTATAATATTGTACATATCTTGGAGATAAGAAAATGTTAAATATCACCAGATAGCATAGAACTTTATTTGTTTGGAAGTAAATCCTATTGTGTGCATTATCTTAGTGGTCACATCACATTTTTATACTATGCATATTATCAACAATGACTTATTTATTATTTTTTTATGCAGAACTTGTTTTATGAAGACTGTAAGAGATTGAGCTACCTGTTTGAATCCTATTTTCTGCTGACCCACATGCAAGTCTACAAGAAACCTCATGTAAGTATGAAGGGTAGACTTTGTTTATTATATAGAGGGTTGCATTTGATAGTTGGACAGGGCTCAAAATAATGGGCAGTCACATGCTGGTCAAACTTTATTTGACATTGACCATTGACAGGCCATTATTTTGAATCCTGGTTGCAACTGATAAACAGAGTGGCCTTCTGTGTTTACATTCATATGGTTTACCTGAGGTATGATAAAGTCTATTATGACCATTTTCAATATTTTTAGAGCAAAGGCAACACCTTCTACTCCAATGTTTTAAAACCCCCCTCCACTCAAGTGTTGGTTTGGCCACAAACTACCAGCTGAGTTGACCTTCGAAACCACTATAATTGATGTGTATCGAACTGGGATTCTACAGTGTACAAGTATGCAACTATTTCCAAAAGAGTCAAATGACTCAATTAGGATCATGCTGTATAAAGGGAAGCAAGTAAGAAGTTGCAATGCCACCAGTATGATGGGAATGACACAGCAGGCAAAGGTGCTATATATATAAAATTAAGGTTGTTGAAAATATGATATATAGTAAAATCCTGATGTTAAATCAACTTTTTATTTTATAGAGAGAGCAACACATGACAGTTGCAACTGATACATTTGTGGCCCTCTATAATATTTATCATCTCTGAAAGAGGGGCTGCCATTTTACATGCTCATTTAAGCCATGGTGAAGTCGTAACTATTTGCAGATATTTTTAGAAAGCAGCACCTTCTAGTAGCATTCTTAAGACCCTGAGTGTGGGTCCGGCTGCTGTGATTTGAAGCCATGATCTCCCACACAACAGACCGCTGCCCAACCAACTGAGCCAACCAGGGGCCCTCTTGTATGCTAACCCAAATATCCTTCCAATAATTAGCCTGGCCACCTGTCTAATGTATCCTGAGTTTACAGTGTTGATTGAATGGGAGAAAAAACTATTTCATCTTCATCCCAAATTCTTTTTCCTTCTGGTTATAAGCAAAATTGTACAAATGAGTATAATTTGGATTTCATGGAATGCCAGCTTGGGCTTTTCTCCAATAAGCTGCAGGAGTCTCATAACATACTCTAATTTTTCACATGAAAATTAAAGCTTAATTTTGTTTTTGTTTCTATGCAGTTTACTTGAGAAAAAATCCTGAAAAATGCATGGAGAGAGTCAAGATGTGCCATCATAATGAGGAGACTTCTGTTTCTATGGTAATGCCTTTTGCAATGTTAAAATCAATAGCTTCATTAGAAACCAAGATATAATGCTCTGTCTTAGTGATTAATCAAGCAGTATTCTCCCAGGGGTGGATGAAAGGGAGGGGGGTTTTAAAACTGTTATTGGTGCTTGGGTTTGTGAACCTCCTGATCATAAATGCTGCACTACTTAAATAATCCTGGATCTGCCACCATCTCCATATCTCAATGGCATCAAATTTCACCAATAGAAACCCAATATACGATGTTAGCAATTGAGAAACCTCAGACATCTTCCAGGATAGAATATGGTCTTTCTGACTTCCCAAACTTGGATCTTTGATTGAAATATACATTCATTAATGAAAATAATACTGAAAATGACATGATCAACTATATATCATCAGTTATAACTCAAAATAGCACTCTGCCATGGTTTTTCTCTTTTGTTTTTTTTTAATTGTCAAAGACATTTTCAACTTCAAAGCCAATACTATCATAATGATGTCACAACTTACACAATAGAAATTTAGGCTAAACCTTTTTTTGTTTGGGATATAGTGTAATGTTTAACAGTTACTGTTAAAGTTACTGTCACTGTCTCACAGACAGTGAAAAGTGGCAACCATAATCCTAAGCATTAAAACAATAGATTTTGTTAATATGATGCATAGTGATTTGGAGCAATAATTATTGATGGACCTTTTGAATGCTTTGCATGAAAGACTTGAGTCTTGGCTGATCAGAAAGGAACATTCTTTACCAGCCCCAGTATTATTGGTGAGTTGACTATTTCTTAAGGCTGATAGTTTGTTCACTGCAATTCTCAATATTCAGCCAACTCTCAGTTGCAAGTTTCCTATATATTGGAATTTGGCTGTTCACTGCTGCCAGTCAAAAGTATATATAGAAGGACTGACTGATTAGTTTTAATTAACGGCAGCAAAATATCAATTTCACAACCTAACATGATGCATTTACGCTAAGAATCCCAGCCAAAAATCACCACCAACATGTTTTCATGTGTGGAACATGATTGGCCTCAGAAAGTGATTGCAATAGAATTAAGATAATTTATTTGCTGCAGTGCAATTAAGGAGACATAAAGTTAGCCCTATAGATAATATTTCCTATGATCAAATTGAAATGTTTAAGATAAATTTTTGTAGAGGGAGAAAAACTGGAAAACCCAGAGAAAAAGCTTTGAGGCACAGGAGAGAACCAACAAGCAACTTTACTCACTAGCTTATGACACAGAGCCCAGCTAGCTGGTCTCGAACTCAAGTCACATTGGTGAGATGCAAATTAAGCAATAGCTGTTATAACGGATGCATGCAGATGAGATACAAATGAGGCAACACAAAACTTATGGTATTAACCAGATAACCTCACTGGTATGATTCCTAAAACAAAAGAATATCTCATTTGCATTGATCCATAATAACAGCTATTATAGTGCATGTCACCCGTGCATATTAGTATAGAGCACCACTTTCTGCTTTCTTTCACTTTCTGTCCATTCATACCTAAACAATATAAAATATATGTGCTTGACTCAGTATTGTGATACAAACAGCTGTGAGAAAGAAGGACTAAGAATATCTTATGAATACTGTCGTTTTACGAGTGTAGCACTGAACACAATAGCCAGTTGTCCCCATTCCATGATTGAATTGGAATTTGGTGGGAAAACATTTATAATTTTGATAACTTTATGTTGAGCATGTTTCTGTTCCCTGATATATACTGGTAATTAGCCAACCAGTCAACATGCATATTACATTTCAAATATTCCATAATTCCATAATTCATTCGTTGAGCATGTTCCATAATTCATATGTTGAGCATGTTTCTGTTCCCTGATATATACTGGTAATAAGCCAACCAGTCAACATGCATATTACATTTCAAATATTCCATAATTCCATAATTCATTCGTTGCGATGAGAGCGCTCACCAAGGCAATCTGCTTCAATTCCCTGATCATGACTCGACATCCTTTGTCAGTAGAGTTGCTTGTTGGTTCTCCAGGTTCTTTGGTTTTCCTTCCTCCTCGAAAATCAACCTCTAAATTCCAATCGGAATCTAGTGGAAGAAGAACCACTCTGTAGAACCACTGTTAATTCCCATTCATTTTTTTCATCACTTGTTAGGCTGTTTTGACTGATGAAAAGTGATGCTGGTATGAATGACCACTAGTTAGGCACCTTGAAAGTATCCAGAGACATATTAACCAGGGACATTAAAGGGAGGTTGTGACTTTGCAAAACTGCTGTCTCAATAATTTTGTTCTTTTTTCTTCAGGTTGTTGACGGAAACAAAGCTTTAGACAAGATGTGCAAATACTATGATATAAATATTTGTGATACCCCATAGTCTCCTTGGCATCAACCCTGTTTTTCAGTCTCACCAAGGACTCAAGGTCCAGTGAAGTTTGCTACTTTACAAAAGATATCCATATGTAAAAACTGGTAATCAGCATGCAGGGCTTAAATAATGGCTGGTCATTCACAGGTCATGATGACCAGCATAATTAGTTTTAGATTGATCATATCTTGTTTCAGGCTCAAGGTTACAGTTAAAATGACTGGAAAGGCAAAGATTTGACCAGACAAGTTCCTATTCGGGCAGGACATAGTCTGATGACTAGCCATTATTTTTAGCCCTGCCTTGTAATTAGTCTTTAAAGTCCTTGGCCTTGAAGTCCAAATATGTTGCTAGGTAGGAACTATAAACCTAAAATATGGATTGGTATTGTGCTTGACATATCCCTTTTTATCAGTAAAACTAATTACACTCTACCCCTTGCAAGGCGTCGGACCCATGTGCCCATTCTACTGATCATTCTGCCGCATGATGAATGACTACACAGAGGGCAAAAAGTACAAAATTGAAAGGAATTGAAAAAAGGGAAAAATTATTCATGTAACTTTATTTTGGAGGGTCAACTAACTTTTAACTATGACACAAGGCCTAAAAGTGCATTACTATTGTCCAAAACTACATACTTTATTGTAAAAAGCATTTATATGATGTGTTAAATAAACATCAAAAATGAAATGTTTTTCTAACTTATTTGCAGCTTCTAGGGAGGCTATGCAGCAACATTCTATATATGGGAGTACCCCCTGGCATTTAAAGACCTCCCTTTTTCTGTTTATAGGAATCCATGTGTAGGCAGGAAAAAGGGGATTGGGTGGTGGGGGGAAGGGGGGGGGTTATAAACCCAACCATGTATAGCATTCTACAATCAGACAAGACCATGCATTCTTGATGCTGATTGGCTGCTCATTCCAACACAAAATTAAAAAAATTGGGAGATCAAAAGAGGAGGAAAATTAAGCAGGTTAAAAATTAGTTCCAGTATTGCATATCAAAACTGCATGATGAAAGATCAAAATAAATGCTTGAAATAACTGCATGAAGTTGACCAAGAATAATTATGCGAAATCATCAAGGACCTGAAATTCATAGAATTACAGCCAAAACCATTGTATCGCGCGGACTAATGTATAGAATATTCATGGGCTCGATCTTACAAAGATGTTTTTTTCTTGAAATATTGTCCATTGGTCCATTCGTCTTAGATTATCTAGAAAATCTTGAATTTGAAGCAGTCTTTAATGGCGGAAACAAAAATGAAACAGAGGTGGATTCAGGAAGGGGAGGGGGGTTGCTATAAGACGTACCTTTGAAAATAAAATTCAAAATATAAAGAAACAATCAAGTTATCAAGAAAAAAAGAAGTTCCAAAACCACGTCCAACGTTTTTAAGTAGCTTGCTCTTAGGTTTCTTCATGGTCAACTTGGACATATTTTAGAAATTTGGATTAGGGTAAGGGTTCAGTGAAGAAAAATGTTGTTTGAAAAATAAAAAGTGTTTGAAATCCTGGTTGACCTCAACCTGTTTTGCTTCAGTCATCGTTATGGCTCTGATGACGTTTAAACTCAGAACCAACAAGCATTCAGGATAAATTTCTAAAACAATTCTTTAATTCTTTAAAAATTTTGGGGAAAAACCTTACTTTTTTCGAAAACCCGTGCTACAAAAAAAGAAGCTTGGGCTCCCTGTGGTGTGCTAGACTATCACGTGATCCACCATCTTGACTGAGCTACACAAACATGGCGGATGCGTAAGGATTTGAATGAGAAGAAAATATCGCTGTTTGAACGGTAAGAAATGTTGGAAAACATGAAAGAAGCAGTTAGAATTTGTCCTTAAGTGGCTTTGGTGCTCCTGGAGTGGCTTAATTCTGAATTTTCTCTTTATTTTTAGTGTATTTTTCCACTGACATTTTTCACTCGTTGTTGACACGTGTGTTCATTTGCTGAAGTTCTTCTTGGCTGCTGGAAGAACAGTGCATCAACGATTATACGGAATTCGATAAAAGGCAGAAAGAATGTTGATTTAATACATTATCTTCGATGAGTATTGGTAAGTAGTGACTGATAATGATAATTTTGTTAAAGATGGAAGTTTTTCTATCAAGATATATTGAGTCCCGGTTTTTTCATTCGCGTCCCGGTCCTGGTTTTAGGTAATCCCCTTCATTCATGTTGAATCACTCCAAAAGACGTACATGTACGTAACATTTGTTTTGTACATATTTGGTTGGGGCAATATTTTATCCCTAACAGAAAACTGCTAGTAAAGTGGATAGAAAAAGGGTATTGCATACGTCTGCTGGTTACCCACAGCATTTTTAAGAAGTTGAAATTAACTTTTTGCAAGCACCATCATTTTGAAGAAACAAAGAAAACACCTGATTCTTATGAGAGAAAATTGATTGTTTAGTTGTCAAATACAGCTGTTAAGCATTCTGCACTAAACCAGAATTTAAAACATAAACAACACAACGGCAATGTCATTGAGAACATTGGTTATGGGCCGGTTGCACGACATCATAGACATTGAAGGCTAGAACAAAGTTTTTACTAAGTGTAACATGTAACGTACAAAAATAGTATTGATATTGATACTTATCTTAAAGCAAGGGCCAAGTCTTCTAGCAGGCATTTCATCATTGCAACTAAAACTGGAATTTGAGAGACAGTCTTCTCTCTTGTTCTTTTTCTGCCTATGACTATACATGCATCAAGAGTTCCGCACAGCTGCTCATTGCACATGCTTAGGGGATTAAAAAGTGGGATAATATTTTGTATAATATGCATTTTTTCGGTATGTTTGATTCAGAATTCGCTTAACGGTACGCAATATTGAATATTTAGTGAAAATTGTGCTTGACAAGAAAGATACAACTAAAATATAGCATATTATACAAATTTTATCCCACTTATTAATCCTTGAGCATGCGCATTGAGCAGTAGCACGGAACTCTTGATGCATCTATCTCTGACCTACTTTTCGGCTCTTCTTTCGGAATGCCACATTCTCTTCTTGTCATCTGAGTTTGATGCAATCTCATCTGATAGGTATTCGTTGATGGTTAGCCATCCAAATTCATTCTTGTCTGCTAGTTTTATGCCCTTTATTCTTTTGTAGACCAGCTCGGAACCGTCCTCCAAGGGACGTTTTGCTTTGTCATAAGACTGAGATTTGAGATGATGCAGTGAGTCGTCAATTTTGTCGAGCACTTGCTGGCAATAATCAAGTTGTTTGTTAATTCCCTTTTTGCTTACACGTGTAGCTTTCTCGTTTTTTTTCTCTTAATGGCATTCTCTATGACAGCAGTGTTCTCTTTTGAAAATTTCGTAGTGAAGGTTTCAAGCTTGTGGTCAATAACTCTGGTAAGGTTATCCATAGAGTAGTTGATAGCAAGCTTAACTGCAGCCTGTGTAGCAGCGTCAAGTTGCATTTCTTCGTCTTCCATAATAAGGAGCTCTAGTAGTATCGTGCACAGTAGACCCAGAGGAAGAATACTACACTGAATCTTACATAATTTATATAGGAATATGCTAATAACCAGATTGTGAATAATAACACACTGGAACAATACAAGCTAATAGAAATTCTTTGAGTATTGTGCAGAAAACAAATATCTGCTAAACTAGTGAAAATGAAATGCATTCGGTGTGTTCACACTGAGCGCATTTCATTTTCACTAGTATTATCCTCATTTGTGCATAAATATTTACGGTGTTCAGCTTACCCATGAGATTAATATCACCCTGGACCCACACAGTTGCCACATATACAACATTGTCTGGCTGCGTAACCAGCGTGGTTGGTCCTTGTAGTGTAGTGGTTAACACGTCGGACTAGTATATCGAAAAGTGGGTTTGAGTCCTGCCAAAGGCATATGACATTTTTCTCTTAATTCTTTTATCTGCTAAACTGCGTAATGTGGATATTTTATTATTCTCTTTTTATTTTCAGAGTATTGACAACGTTGCATCACCACAGAAGAAGGGTAGAAATCATAATTGACTAACATTGTCAGTGTGGCTTGTGAGTAATCTATATTTGCTGGTATATTACAAGTGCATAGAGCAGTTTTCATATGACTGTGAAAAGCTTAGTTGGTGTGGTGTGCATGCCTTGCCATGACCATGATGCTTTATAAAACTTTAGTTGTTAATTTTTAATTCTCACACATTGTGATTGGTCTGGCTGCACAGCCTTGCCGTGTCATGACCACATTTGTGCCACAAACTTTTTTCAGTCATACAAAAACTGCTCTAATATCTACATGCATACAGGACACATGGATCAATGATAATCAAACAAGATGTATTTTTTGTTTATTACTACACAAGGTATTTTATATGTGTACATCAAAAACATGAACAGGAGAGTTTTGAGCAACATAATGAAGAACATTTAGATCTCAATTATTAACCAAAATGTTAGTTTTGCATTGCTTACATTGACAGTTTATAGTAAATCCCAGCATTCAATTCTTCAAAATATAGGCCTGTAAATTCTTCTTCCTAATTTGACACTAGACTTGTTTGGTTTCACTGTGTTATGACTATGATGATCTATAATGGGAAGAAATTTAGAATGAATAATAAGCTGGTTCTTTAGATGTTTTTTGTTGATTTTAGTAATACATTTTAGTTATCACGTATACACCGATTCTAAAAATGGTGATTCTTCAGTTTTCTATTTAAACTTCATCAATCAAAAATCTTATTAGAACATGTATCAATTTTACACGAAAGAGCTTTCAAAAGCATTTCATAGCATTTTGTTCCTCTAAGTTATTATGGAATAAATGTACTGATGGAAGTACCAGATTTTGCTCATCAATACTGACTAGCCTAGCTTTGGTGTTATTTACACACTTTACACTGCAGTAAATCCTAAATAGTCACTTTTTGTCCCAGATATTGTACAGAATTCTTATTTATATTAATTTCTTTCCATTGACATATTTGGTTTCTTGAATGGGTCTATATGGTATATTTGCTTAAGATTATATGGATTTATAAACATTTTTTAGAGGTAAGTTGAATAAGTCAGAGTTTATGAAAAACTCATATGCACATCTGGTTGACACATCTGAATGTGGGTAAGCATGCAATAGCATATCAGCTAGAATAACAGCACCATTAGGAAAGATGATATAATAGTTCTAACTAATTCATTTGAGTGTTTTCACATCTCATACTTATTTACTTAGGTCCTTGGCCCCCTGCGGAGCATAGGGTATCAATGATCTTTCTCCAGTGCATTTCATCTCTCATACCATGCATAATCCCATGAGAATAGGGTTCAGTTTGAGTTCCTTGGAATTGATCACTGATCTTGCATAGTCCTGTTAGATTAGATCCTAGATAGGATCCTGAATAAGTTCTGAATCCTAGAAACGATCCTGCATAGAATCATAATCCTAGATAAGATCCTAAATAGGATCTGAATTGTAGACAGGATCGTGCAGGATCCTGGCCAAGATTTGCACCAGGGATGAGCTAGGTTCTTATAAGATAATCAGAATGCAAAAAGAATGGATCATGGCCAGGATTTGCACCAGGGATGAGCTAGGTTCTTATAAGATAATCAGAATGCAAAAAGAATCTTGGGAAAGTTTTCACTCTGCAATAGATGATTTTCCAATTCCTACAATACCTCTGTCTTAACTTTTAAATTTCAAATCATATTCTATTCTTTATTGTTTGTTTTTACACCTGCCTACATTGCATTTGGTCCCATATATGTATTGAAAAGATTAAATGACTTATACTCAAGTGAACAACAGTCTAGAGGCATATGAATACATGTATATGGGATGCAACTACAGATGAGCAGCAATAATAGTGTGTAAACACTAAATGTGTGCAACACATGACTAAAACTAAAAATACTACAGTAAATCAAATTGGAAAAGCTAATTAACAATTAGTCCTCGAGTCCGAATGGTCTATGAGTCAATAGCCGACGAGGCCAAAGGCCTCATCAGCTATTGACTCGTAGGCCATGAGGGCAAGAGGTCTATTTGCTTTAGTAAAAACCTACTAATCGGTCCAATAAAAGGATGCAAAAAATTTTGGATTTTGCTTTAAATATATATTTTTTGGTTTTCAAAACTGGCGCTTTTCACTACTAGAGGTCTATCACTAATAGACCCCTAGTAGCTCAGCCAATCACAGGGCTCGATTGGTGATAGACCATTAGTAGGTTTTTTCTAATTACAGATAGTACAATTGTACACATTTTGGACTCTGACAGTAATAGTTTTGTTTCAAATTAGAGTTGAAATCTTGTGAAGCTACACATGATGCACTCAACTGCAATGTTACAAGACAACTGGATTTGGATGGATCAATTCTCTGAAAAAAATGAATAGGCCAGGTTCATGAATATCTTAATATATGAATATCTTAAAATTCAGATATAAGTGCGAGGCTATAGTCTTATGGTACTTTATGTATGGTATGAACACATGGATCATGAAATACGCTTATTGATAGGATTTGAATAATATTCTATAAACAATGTACCTACATTTCAGCAGCAATACTGTAAGAACTTATTGGTAGAAATCGTAGTCAGTTCACTACTTAACAAAGTTATAATCAAATTGACATCACTACATGTATATCTACCGATCCTTTTAGTTTTATGCAATTTTGCAATTTCATTCTGGAGAGCCTTAGTATTGTGCTATAATTTTTATTTCTCTAATGTTGCCTGTTGGCTACCAAGGTATGATAAGAATGTTAATGAGTAATAGTTAAAACATGACATTTAATACACATTAAGACCTATCATACATACTGTAGCATGCTTCACATGAAAATTACCAACCCACCTTTGGTAGGTATTGCAAATACTGTAGTAATTGTTCATATTATGCTCAACTGTCATATACTAACACCTGTCTACAGTGAAATACTTACCTCTGGTGTACTTCTAGATTCAATCAATACAGGATACAGGTGAGTAATTGATACATGTAAGATACCATCACAAGGCAGCCGAAAGGTTCTAATGTAATATCTGTATAGATATTGGCCAGACTTTTCATTCTCACCACACTGGGTTCACCTATGTATTACTGCAGTTATTGGTTTATTAGCAGAAACAGTTAAAATTAGTCATCTCACTCTAGATACTCTGCAGTTTTAGTACTATGACTTTAGCTTTTGCAAGTTTACTTTCATATGCAATAAATACAGGATGATTAACAGATTACTGTAAGATATAATCTTATGATAAATGTAGGATGCTTACAGTGGAGTCAGGTTGAGTATTTAACAGCATCATTCGTTACAAGCGTTTTGACTATCAAATTTGCATGTTGCTATGCAAAATTCCAGACGTTTCTAGGGCTTCCAACTGCCTAGACATGTCTGGCTTTCTGCATAGCAACATGCAAATTTAGCAGTCGCAACAATCATGAAAAACCTTGCCATTAAATGCTCAACCTGAATTCGCTGTATCACATATATCTGTTATGATATACCTAAAGTGTATAAAGTTATTAGATTTTCGAAAGTGTAAGGAGCAGGTCTATAAGAATAATGAAATTTTAAACAAGATTGTTGGTTCTAGGCGATGTACTGTGTGACTACTGTAACTGGGGCCATTTAGACAGTGAGAGCCCAAGAACCAATCAAAATGTAGAATGAAAACATTGCAAATCAGACACCTGGACTGCAGGAGAATGTCTATCGCTTATCTATAGCCACTATCCTTTTTTCCAGGGAATAAAAAGAACTCAATGTTGCAATATTTTTCTGCTGCTCTCTGAGTGGCTCAACTACGCAAAGTTGGAATGCATAGTTTTGTTTCATTCTACAATTTGAGTTGTGGCTCACATGGTAAAGTAATTATAAATATTACAACTCCGATGTGATGCCTTTTTTAAAAGTTAATATTAATAATTAATAATAATAATTTATTGTCTTTATCTCAGTTTAAATTCATAAAATTAAATAAACCATAAAATATGTATGAATATCTTTAAAAAGTTTAGAACAAGAATACCATTTCCTGCAGCAGTCTGTTGAAAGAGTCACACTGTCCTAGATCTACCATGTTTACTAAACTTGATAACTAAATTTAGCATTTAAGTAAGTGCATTTGTTTTGTTTGAAACTTTATGTCACCATTGTCTGCTCTTGAATATCTTGAATTATGAGCATTGATTGTTGGGTGCAGTTGTACTGATAAAAATGGCAGTGTTTATTTATGCACAGTCAGACAGACATTTTTGATATAATACTTTATATCTTGTTGCATATTTGTCAGAACCTCTTTGAGAGCAGACTAGTTTCTTTTCTCCTTAACTCTATGACTTCCTCAATGAAATTACATTCTAACATTGGTTAGCCAAGTATCTGATTGGTTAGCAAGAAAGGAACTTTATTTATTTGGTAGAGAGTCTGAAATATACCTCCCCAGTCCTTTGTAAGTTATCAGAGTACTGTTGGCTGCACTAAATTTCAAAACTTGGTGCCTCGATGAACTCTGAAATATCACTAATGTTGCAGTAGGAGCCTTGAGGTGTTACTTTGGAAAGAATGGAACCTTGGGCTACCATGTCTGAGTACTTTAACTTGCCAGTCGTTACTGGAACATAGTGCTAAGTATTATTGTTTGCCAACCAGCCTTATAATAATAGTGTGCTACTTTGGCATCAGATGGCTCATTTGTATGAGTATCAAAAGACAAGCTGTTAGTAATTGTATTTTCTATTGATCATTTACAAGATCATATCCTGGGAATGCTATGGAAGAACTTGCAGGATAGAATAATTCATCTGTGTTTAAAAGCCTCTTCATTACAAATTCCCTGTAGCTCATTCTTCCTTGACAAAGCAGCGGAGCAAGTTTGTGTGTTGGGCTTTCCAAGATTGAAGTGGGTTTTTAATGCTTTCTCCACCCAAAGGACTGATGAGCCTTCACTTGGAATGTTGGCATCCACATTAAGTAATATGTCTGACTGAGGGTTTTTTCATTACCAGCTCCAAGTGCTCTTGTACTGACTGGCTGCAGAATTGTTTTTGTTATGGTTGAACTGATATGACTGTGGTAACGGTAGTGTTGGACATTGGATGATGTTAATGATGTACATTGTACTGTACACAAGACTGGTTATAGTTGGACTGATGTGATTGTAGTACCTGTAGTGTTGGACATTGGATGATGCTAATGATGTACTGTATACAAGACTGGTTATGGTTGGACTGATGTGATTGTGGTGCCTGTAGTGTTGGATATTGGATGATGTTAGTGATGTACTGTATACAAGACTGGTTATGGTTGGACTGATGTGATTGTAGTACCTGTAGTGTTGGACATTGGATGATGTTAGTGATGTACTGTATACAAGACTGGTTATGGTTGGACTGATGTGATTGTAGTACCTGTAGTGTTGGACATTGGATGATGTTAATGATGTACTGTATACAAGACTGGTTATGGTTGGACTGATGTGATTGTAGTACCTGTAGTGTTGGACATTGACTGATGTTAATGATGTACTTCATATGAGACTGGTTATGGAATTGTTGGATATCGGATGATGTGAAAAATGGAAATCTTAACTCTTAAAACTAATATTTAACAATTATTCACTGAAGTTGAGGTGATTATCAATGAATTTTTACCGAGCCATGAGTCCTCGAGAGGCAATGTAAATATTCACTGATGATCACTGAGACTTACATGAATAATTGTGTTTGTATCATTACACAAGCGATTATTTGAAAACATCCATTTATTTCTAAAATAGATATCATGTTCATATCTTGAAAGAGGCAGTTATCAACAAGCAAAGCATGTGCTATCCTATATACGCCTTAAGGTGATTCTAGAGAAAAATGTTAAAGTTCTCAACCAATCAGCCTGCACTATTTTCTATAATCACTTCGGTAATGATACTATATATATATTCCATAAGATTTATGAAATGTAGTTCAGAAATTTTAAATGCAATTCAACATGTTTAAGATATAAAATAATGGTTATTATCCTCCAATCTCTAAATCATTTCTCTAGAAGACCATACTAGTGTACTAAACTCTTGATGTAGCAAAATGTGATGATTAGCTAATAGCAAATTAACAAACACCAAAATACCTTGAGGTATAAATAATGATACAAATCATTAACTATTGAAGATAATGGAGTACAGAAAAAGAAAACAATACATGAAATACAAGATGAATTATCATCAAAATATCCTCAACAACCCTGTCAATAACACTGAATATCAAACTGTTAAAAAAACTGAAGGAAGCTGTAAAGCATCTTGAGTACAAGAAACATGGTAGACTGATGCAATGCATATGTAAAACAAATAATCAACTATTGCACATCGCACAAGAAACAGAACAAGGCAGGATTGTGTCAAGTATATTAGAATCATCCAAATATGATGGACCTGATACAACTCACTATTGAACATTGCACAAGATACAGAACAAGACAATGATGCTCCGCAGTGATCACAGGAACCATAAAACAGAAGCCATTTTGGTTCCAGATGGAAAGACATACAGAATCTAGCAAATATTCCAAAAGAGTATGTATAGTAATAGATGTATCAAATCAGTTATGGGATAATTGTATGACCAGATTCTGTCTTGACTCTTTTATACAGTGCCAGTAACAACCTCAGTTTTTAGGGATCAACACAAGCTAGGGTACCCAACCCCTGGGGCGTGCCTTATTAACTAATAAAAGGAAGTTGCCAGCACTGTTTTATAAGCAACAAAATCATGTCTCATGATAATATATGTCTTTGAATCGTAATTTTGGAAAAAAGAAAAAACCTCAAGCAAAGATATGGATGGCATTATTGACTCGTGAAAAAAGAAGTGTGAGCCTATGTGCAGCTGAAATATCTAAAGGAAAAACCAGTTAAGGATGTGTTAGCCAAAAGTAAAGCACCTGTGAATAAAATCAACATGATGGCCTGCATTCCTGAATGACAAAGAGATGAATATGACATTGAAGTAGTCATACAGTATTTTGGAAAATACTGAAAATGTGGCTTTCAGTTACACATAGTGAACAGCATAATATATTAATATGTAGAGTACACTGTAGTATGGTCATTCTAGCCCTTCTTTGATACTACTCTTTAGTCTTAACTAGGAAAAAACACTGTTTTTTTATCATCTAAATAATGATATTAGTCACTCTAACTAGTTTGGATGATATCATAATGGCACACATACAAGTATGATGATGGTCCAATCATTATTTCTGCCACTGGACTCTGAAATTACAGGCACTATCTGTACACAGGGTTATTTTCCTACCTCACTCTCTAAATATTTTCTTTTCTTTGATGTGACCAGAAAATGTCTTCAGAAACCATATTGAAGTAAGCTAAAAAATTGATAATACAGAACAATAAATAGACATAAACATAAAAATTAAATGAACTATTTTAATGATATTATTCTATAAAATAATTGAGTGATAACTGAATTTCAAAAATATGTTTTCAAGATAAGCATTTGAAGGTATTTAAAGAATTCCAAGGAATTTAAGGAATTCCACTTTATCTTGCATCCGCCTGAGGGCAGATTCCTGTAGTTGTAAATCTGCTAATTGTGCTGAAACACGAGAGTGGCTGCCTAAATCTCCTGAGCCAGGAGCTCATGACTAAAATGTTGGAAGGTGCACCCATAACCCCCTCAAACTACAGCCTGCCAGACCCAGGACTCCCACACAATAACTACTCTTGATTGATATGAATTACACAGTGTGATTAATATCCATGATAAAGTACAATGATTCGCAGATAAAAGTCTTTCAGAAGGGGTCTCACAGAGAGCAAACAGTAAGAAGTCACAGTGCAAA
Organism: Anthopleura sola; assembly: GCA_023349425.1. Lineage (NCBI taxonomy): Eukaryota > Metazoa > Cnidaria > Anthozoa > Actiniaria > Actiniidae > Anthopleura > Anthopleura sola. Next base: position 1,365,234 of record JALHLI010000031.1, on the reverse strand, counting down.
GATGGATGTCAAGGGAAGCTGTTTAGTTAACAAGCATAATTTTCAAATGTCTTTGGTGAACATAGAGAGCATGACAAGAAAAGATCAAAGTCAACTGAGAAGGAGAGCTAGCATGGAAACAGACATTGAGGCATTAAACTTATAATGTTTGTTAAGCAAGAGTATTGGATGGAGAAGTACATTACAAACAGGCAAAGAGAACCCAAACCATGAAAAAAACTAGTAAAATATGTACAAAAATTCCATTAAAAGTTGTGCTCTGAAGCAAGATTGCAATTACAAAGAAAAGATACCAAAGAACCCAATGCAGTGAAGCTAAATCTTGGAAATGGTGAGAAATTCTCCACAGCACTCACATCAAGCAAGGGGAGGATGAGTACAAGAACAAAGAGCCTGATGGAGGGAACCAAATTTCTGAAGATGAATGGATGAGATATCATCTACAGTAAACTTCTCAAGCAAGTAACTAGTCTAATTAGCATTTGTACTGCAGAAAGGTGGAAGAAAGAAAAATGGAAAGAGTGAAGCCTATCCAGTGGAGTGAATCCAAACACCCAAGAGGTTCTCTACTAACAGTAAACATGTCCAGCAAGCAACAACCAAAAGATTATAAAGAATTATTTAATGGCCACAAAAATAGATGAGGTCAACCACCTTTCAAATGAATGCTAGTGTCATCAGACTTTTTTGCTATGTTAGTAGAAAGTCATTTAATCTTTCATTTGACCAACTATGATTGCATTCACATTGCATTTCATTTGGGCAATTGAGACTGCTGAAATGTTTTTAATTATTATTTTTTCATTAGTAGAATAAAAATACTTTAATACTTTAAAGTTAATATAAAGTTAAAATATTCATAAATCCATTAATCAAAAGGTAACATATAAGAACATTAATTATCACTTTAATTATGCAAGACAAATTATTTGTCACATAAGGCATTTGACACCCTTCATTAACCTTGTGATTATATTTCAGTTAACTGTTTCTCATCCTATATCTATTTTAGCATAGAGTAATCTAATAATATAGCCAATAATGCATAGAATTAGTATTGAGATTCAGCTTTTTCCTTGCTTTAAATAAAATATAATAGTGTTTATCAAGGAAAAAATTGTGTTTCTTCTCCAGAACTATTGACTGCATTTAATACATAGATAATCCCAGTATGATAAGAATGAACAGTCTTGTCAATATCTAAACAGACATTGTATTAGAATCTATCAGTTATCTTGTGATTGTATCTTACATGTATCAATTACTCACCTGTATCCTGTATTGATTGAATCTAGAAGTACACCAGAGGTAAGTATTTCACTGTAGACAGGTGTTAGTACATGAGACCTGGGCATAATGTGTACAATAACTATGTGAAACGCAAACCACAGGTAGGTCGGAAAAAACAAGCTGAAACATGTATGGTGGATCTCACCAGCACAACACTTAAAGTATCCTTTCCCTTTAGGAAGAATGTGCATTGGTAATGTCATTTATTTAATTTAATTGATGAATGAACAGAATCCCAGTAGACTATGCCAGCCATCTACTTCAACATCTCATTTTTCTTTAACAAGGCAAGCTCTTTTTGAGCTTGTGTAACTCAGTTGCTCATAATTCCTCATCCTCTGCCTGAGAGGAGGCTAAGGCTGCCTTCAATTGCTGGATAGTTGACTTTATTTGACCTTCGTTTTGCAGTTGTGGAGGATCTTCCACCACAAAATGTTGCAATTCATTGACAGTTTTATTGTCTGTAGTGTAAGAAGTACATGTACCAGCTTCTAAAACTGCATAGTCCTCCCTTCTTGTTTGAAGAAGATTACGTCCATTAGAAGACTACTCCTTAAAAAAGGCTACGCTAATATAAACATCTACACAAGAAATAGTAGTCATATGATGTAAGTACATGAAATAATTATGCTGAGAAGTAATTTATTTAAACATTTTGAAAGAATCCAAAATAGAACAATTAATCCTAGTACCATTTTGCACTGTTGGTGTCTTCACAAGAATGTAACTCTGAAAAAACCCTGTTATTTTAATGGTGTAAGCAGTTAAAAATCAGATCAAATGATGTTACTGTACAATTGAGATCTTTCTGTTATTAAGGTGCTGGTCATGTGTTGTGCATTTAATGCTATTGCCTCTATTATTTGCTGCTTATCTGTAATAGCACTCCTCTACTATACTTTAAATGAGACTCTTGACTGTTGTTTCCTTCCATTAAATTTACTATGAAGCAAGTATTTTAGTGTTATTTTCATTTTCTATTAATTGCATTTTATTATTCACTGTTTAAGGTAAGAGTAGTAATCCCTGAATTCCCATAATAATTCCCTTCTAATTAGTGGTAAATTCCCAAAACTAATTGCAAGAATTAATTATAAGCTTTTTGCAGGTAAGAGTTTGATATTAGTAAAAACCTAAAAGAATTTCCATGTTTAGAATTTTGAGTGACAGCAGTCGATGGACTAAGGAGTAATGTGTTAGGTACATTGTTGTTGATTATTACTGTCTTTATTTGTAATTGCATGTACTTTACGTGACACCAATCTGTGACACTTGTTTTGCATCATTAAGCTGTGGGAGTGAAAATTTGTTATTTTCTAAAAGCGTTTGTCTTGATTTTAATTTTTGGACATTGCAAATGTAATCACCACTTTGGAAATTGATTTTATTCCAAAAATATTCACACCAAATGCTGCATGACTTTACTGGTAAATTATCACATCAATTAATATCATAAGCCGTGTGTTTTTGGTTGCAATATTAGACTCATGTTTGATACCAGATGTTTCATTTATTTCTGTTTGGAATACATTTACTCTCCTGTTCAGGTTATTCTTGTGATGTACATCAGAGTGATTCTATTTAACTTGTCAAGCAAAATCTAAGAGCCCAGTTCAAATTTTGATTTTGACTCATGAGCTGAAACTAATGACATCAATTATTTGTTTTCAATGCATTCTGCTCATATAAAGTTTGGCATTTGAACTGGACCTCAAAGTCAATGTCATAAGTGTATCGCTTGGGAGACTAAGCAGTCACTCTCTCCACAATCAACATGACATGACATAAACGTTTCAGTGACCAAATTAGATTAACATCAGTTTTGGTTTATGGTTGAATGGAATCACTCTGTTTTCCTTGATTGATCCTGTGATGACAAGTAATAGGAATATACCAACCAGCAAACCCTTCTACCACACCCATCCATACAATATTGTCTGTGATTATTGAGAAATAAAAATGTTGAGATAAAGGGGAGGGGTTAACTACAAATACCAATCATGACATTCGTTTGAGGCATGCTGCAAATGACTTGAGACTAAAAATTATAAGACTGTTGTTTGAATTAATAATCCATTATCAACATTCATAGTATGATATGGGAATGAAATAAATCACTTGAACAGTTGGGGAAAATGTTATGTATATTAATGAAAACATAACCTGAGTGACTGATGAAGAGGATGCAAGAACAGCATCAAACTTGTTACATCTTTGGTAAAAATTCAATGTTTGCCATACTCAGCTACTATAATGATTATAATAAATGGGTATTATCAGGGCTCAAAATAACGACCGGTCAACACTCAATGTCCAGCCAAATTTTGAACTGACATGTTGACTGGTCATATTTGAAAAAAATGAAATAAAATATCATACGCCAGACATCTTGAAAGGCTTGTGACTGGCCATTGTTTTGAGACCTGATTATATCATCATGTGACTATGAAAAGTTTCTTGAACAGGCTTTGCAAGCATGCCTCAAACGAATGATCAACACACATTCACACACACCTCAATCGTCTGTTGTCCATTATTTATTTGGAAAGATAAAGTTAAACCCAGTTGTAATTGACCAAAGCAAGCAGAGTCATTTTACTTAAAGTTCAATTCCTTATTTGGGCAACAAGCATTGTACATGTCTAACATTGTACTTGTGTATGACATGCAATGATGTCAACGTAATGTTTCTTGGTTTTCAAACATGAACATTCTGATTACATCACAACTCTAATACCGAGGGAAACATCCACTCCTCACAAATATCAAAATGTAATTGGATTCAAAGCTTTAAGTAGAATGACTCTGCAAACTCACTGAAACAAAATGAATCGGAAAAAACTGACAGTCTTTGTGGAATGATTGAAGTCTGACTTGAATAACTGAAACACCTCCACAAACGGCGGTGGATCTAACCATACAATTACAATGGATTACAACTTTGAAAACATAAAAGAAACATGGTGAATTACAACTGGGCTTAACTCACATAAGGGGGAGGGGATAACCAACACATAGGGGGGAGGGGGTAACCAACATATAGGGGGGAGGGGTAACCAACATATAGGGGGGAGGGGATAACCAACATATAGGGGGGAGGGGATAACCAACATATAGGGGGGAGGGGATAACCAACATATAGGGGGGAGGGGTAACCAACATATAGGGGGGAGGGGATAACCAACACATAGGGGGGAGGGGATAACCGACATATAGGGGGGAGGAGATAACCGACATATTGGGGGGGGGGGGGGTTGAAGCCTTCTAAGAATTTACTTAGTACAGTGGGAGGAGTTTTGTATGACTTTCTCTGACTTATACATTGAAATTTTCCAGGAGTCAGACAGACAGACAGACACAGACAAGTTGGCACTTAGGAACTTTTTGGTAAGTTGCCAAATTAGACTTAGAAATTTTTTTCCCTTGGTTAATTTTTCTCTTGTAAGTTGTTTGGTGTTTGTAATAAATTTTTCATTTTTGGACTTAGTGGTTTTCCTATGTTTTTTAATGAATTCCATCTTTACCCTCTCCACGCCCTTTTTGGACTTCCAAAAAAAAATACCTCCCCGAGGTCCTACCAGCACCAAGTCTCACTACCCCGGTAGACCAGGACCAGGCAGTACTTACTGTCCCGACAAGAGCCATCTTATGAAACCACAACCAGGTGGCTGCTCTGATGGTGAACACTGTCAATAGGGATATCAGACTCTGAACCCCCTACAGACTCATGAGATTACCTCGATGGCAAAGCCAGCCTTGGTCCTGTGAGGATTAGTGCAAATAGGAGACTTATAGAAATAACCACACCCCAATACCCATAGGTTTTACTGCACAACAGTGATGTATATCTTAGGGTGGTATGATCAATAGACTTAAGGCAGTATTCAGATATCCATAAAGCATGTGTGATTATCAAGCATGGTTTGCAAAGACTAAAATAACGAAGTTTCTAGGCTACTAAACTTGTGAAAAATGAGATGGTCTATCCCGAAAAGGAAACTACCAACATGTAATTTAATACAAAAAACTAAGCCGAAGTCCTTATTAATGAATGAAAGTTTATGAATGAAAGTTTATGAATGAATTCATGACTTAAGAATGGACTAAGTCTATAATTAATTCATTAGATAAATAATTTATTTGGCATCTCCTAGGTTACCAGAGCTATAATTAATTCAGTATCTTCTAGGTTACCAGAGCTATAATTTATTCAGTATCTCCTAGGTTACCAGAGCTATAATTAATTCAGTATCTCCTAGGTTACCAGAGCTATAATTAATTCAGTATCTCCTAGGTTACAAGACCTATGATTATTTATTCAGTTGAATTGATTGATTTAGTTTATACTGTGCCTTTTGCAGCCGACAGTCATGAGCTATTTGGAGAAATCCCAAATACTTCATATCTAAATATCCATAACATGTAAGGCCAATAGATAATTTTAATGAAAGATTTTTGATCACAGAACTAGTGATGAGATAAATTTGTGCTGTATAACTGTTGGCTAAAAAAGGCCTAGTCCTACAATTTGTTCATTGATGTCTAAATATGAAAGGCACTTGTTCGATAAATTTAAAACTTATCTTAACTGAGTAGATTTCATATCAGGCAAAAATATATGGGATTACGAGAGTTAGGTGCAATGAAATAAAGGGAAACTGTCTCAATTTTGGAACAAATCTCATCACAAAATGATGATGGTCATACAAAATCTACTCAATCAAATTCGTACTAATGGGAACCGAGCTGTTATATGGTCACTGGTTATATTTTCTTCAAGGCAAAAAAAAAAGCTTATCTTAATTTGCTAAAGAAAAGAGCCTCCGGTTTATTCCTAGTTAACTGTTTCACATGGTTGATATGAACTCTGCATCTTTTTCTTATATTTTATCTTGTGTTTATTTCCTAAGATCAGTTTTTTTCACCAGCAAAAGAACTTCATAATAGAAGTAAAAGATGAATATTTGCACTGTCAATATTTGAATTTCCAAATCAGGAGCAACATGTATCACAATGTAAAACAAGCTTTCAGTTTTCTGCCAATGTTTTTTAAATTATCAAGTAATTGGTTTCAAAATGTTTAATATTTGGACAGTTTGTGCATATAATACAAGTGCTTTGGACAAAATAATTCATAGTAAAACAACTCTTGGTTTTACTTCAATGTAATGATATTTCATTTTCTTCAAGTTTAATAGTTTCTTGAATGTGAGGTATGGTGTTTCAATGCCATACTTTGATGGTTCACCTTGTTGTCCTCTATTCATTCATTTATCATTCACATTTCCTTGTTTGGCTTGTAGTATTTGTCTGCACTTTCTCTTTGTTATATTTCTGCACAGCTAATTTTGGGTGTTTCCCCATCATATATTTGGAAAAATATGGTAAGAAATACAGAAATACTGAAATTTTTTGATTTGACAAAATGATACGTCTTGAAATTTAGGCAGAGTTTATTGGTATGATGTATCAAAAATGATTTTATTGTGAAGAAAAATTTTGTTTGATTTGACAGAGTGATACTTGTTTTGTAGTTGCTTTGGTTGATTTTGAATTGATTTTTGAGAGCATATTTACCTTTTGAATGTGTAAACTTAAAATGAAAATGTTTTCATCCCATTTCCCAAAAACTAATTTCTTTGAAACTGAAATATTTTCTAATTAATTTTCAGATGATGCTTTGTATTTAAAATGATTTTATATTTGAACTAATTCGGTTGATTCCAATTGTGTATTGAAATGATAACGGATTTTGTTAAGACCTCAGTTTCATGAGAATTCACAAGAAAAGTTTATTTCTGTCAATACATGTGTTACTTAGACTGTTGTTGGTTTGTTGATTTTTCTTGTTTGAGAATAGTTCTCTTTTACATTCAAGCATTTTATCTTGAATTGGGTTCAGTATTTCTTGCTTTTCATTTGATCATGATAAAATTGATATAGCATTTTTCATCTCTTTAATTTTGCTTTTTTCATGTGATTATTTTATTTAAAAAGGTCATAGAGAATGTTTAACATTTTGAAGAAACTGAGGTCTTGTTTTGCTGGTGAAAAAAACTTATTAAATTACAATCCTATGATAGAACCTTGTATATCAGTCTAGCCAAACATCATTGAACGCAAGATTAGATCACCTAGAAATGATTCAACTCCTAGTCTTCCCAGCTTGATGATCTACTTTATGGAAGTCTGAATGGTTTCTTATGCAAGTCTATTGAACACACCACCCTAATGTTATCACTGCTGTACACACCCATGAATAGTGAGGTATGATTATCTCTGCTCCTACTTACACTAACCTTCACAGTGACTGGCATTCATGCCACCGGCGCAATCCCGCGAAATCTGCAGAGGACCATCTTCTGGTATCCTTACCGACAACCTTCACCACCAGAGCAGTCATCTGATCATGGCCTCAAGGTTAGACTCTGCCAAGAGCAGCAATATTGTACCACCATTATTGGTTTCCTGGCCTTGTGGGGCAGCTTCTGTTTGGTGCTGGCAGGACCTCGTGAGAGGTATCAAGTGTATTTCATTTTTCTGGTGTACAAATAATACATGATAATGATATTAGATATAGGAGAGTGTGACTAGCTAGTGGAGGGTTCTCAGTAAAGTTTAAAACATAACTTAAAATGACCAGCCAGTTGAAATATAGGCAATAGAATTGTGTGAAAAGGTAGACATTGAAATGGAGCAGCACCGATACTACTGTTCATTGTTTTTGATTGTTTTTTTCTTTACTGAGAACCCACTTACTAGCTGCTATAGAAAACCTTATTTTTTTCCTTCCTTGATTAGGAATATTCAAAATGTTAAAGCTGTTTCAGTTTTGGGTATGTACACACTCTCCTGTATCTAATATTAGTGGCTAGAGGACTGGCAGGGATGGTTATCTACTGTATAACTAGACCTGCATGGGTGATCAGCTATTTCATTATCCTATGAAGCTGTAATTTGTTAATTTTTGTTGTTGTTTTTCCCTCCTAGTCTTTTGTTTTTTCTCTTATGCCTCAATCATGAAGTCTGATATTATAAAATGAAAGGCATATAAGCTTATCTGAAAATCTTAATGAGGAATTCTAATGAAAGCAAAACCAAAATTTAGAACATTTTAGATGTGAATAGCTATCAGAGCCACAATTATTTGGTTCAACTATGAGATTTGTTTTGCCAGTCCTCTAGCCAAAAATGCCCTATTTTATGATGACATCACATGTGAAAATATATTGTTCAATTGAGTGAAACAGAATCATTAATGTTTGGTTAACATAATTATTTGGGTCCTTGCCTTGTGAAATAACTATTTGTTTTAGTTGGTGATGTCATTATGAAATAGGGTCATTTGTTTCATTTTTTTTTTCTTTCCTTTTTGTTTTCTTTCTTTCATTCTTCATTTTCTTTAACAGGGCTCAAAATAGAACAATATCAAAAGTGAAAGCACTATGAATATTACAATCACTTGTACTTTTGGCAAAAAGTAAAGTTTGGCAGAGAAATGTGCCTTTTTGTAATTCATTTTGTACATCAAAATAATTTTCACTAGTCATCAATAACATTTGACCTGCTTTTTCAGGCTGCTATTTTGAGCCCTGTTTCTTTTTTCTTTTTCTTTTTTCTTCTTTGTTTTGAATTTAAATAGATTGATTATCTTCTTTGTTCTTCATGTTTCAGGTATCCTTGTTTTGCTTGTTATCATGGACAGTGCTTCTTCATGTCTTCTTCTTCTCATTTCATTATTGTGCACAACCAAGACAGGTTTGTGTTTTCTGAAAGTACAAAAAAGTAATAAGAAGTTAATTTTTTCTAGAGCTGCAGCCTTAAACTAAATATTCTAAAGAGTTTGTTAGGTGTCAGTCAATGGTTGGTAAGGTGTCAGTCAATGGTTGGCAAGGTGTCAGTCAATGGTTGGCAAGGTGTCAGTCAATGGTTGGTAAGGTGTCAGTCAATGGTTGGTAAGGTGTCAGTCAGTGTTTGGTAAGGTGTCAGTCAGTGTTTGGTAAGGTGTCAGTCAATGGTTGGTAAGGTGTCAGTCAATGGTTGGTAAGGTGTCAGTCAATGGTTGGTAAGGTGTCAGTCAATGGTTGGTAAGGTGTCAGTCAATGGTTAGTAAGGTGTCAGTCAATGGTTGGTAAGGTGTCAGTCAATGGTTGGTAAGGTGTCAGTCAGTGTTTGGTAAGGTGTCAGTCAATGGTTGGTAAGGTGTCAGTCAATGGTTGGTAAGGTGTCAGTCAATGGTTGGTAAGGTGTCAGTCAATGGTTGGTAAGGTGTCAGTCAATGGTTGGTAAGGTGTCAGTCAATGGTTGGTAAGGTTTCAGTCAGTGTTTGGTAAGGTGTCAGTCAATGGTTGGTAAGGTGTCAGTCAATGGTTGGTAAGGTGTCAGTCAATGGTTGGCAAGGTGTCAGTCAATGGTTGGTAAGGTGTCAGTCAATGGTTGGTAAGGTGTCAGTCAATGGTTGGCAAGGTGTCAGTCAATGGTTGGCAAGGTGTCAGTCAATGGTTGGCAAGGTGTCAGTCAATGGTTGGTAAGGTGTCAGTCAATGGTTGGTAAGGTGTCAGTCAGTGTTTGGTAAGGTGTCAGTCAATGGTTGGTAAGGTGTCAGTCAATGGTTGGTAAGGTGTCAGTCACTGTTTGGTAAGGTGTCAGTCAATGGTTGGTAAGGTGTCAGTCAGTGTTTGGTATGGTGTCAGTCAATGGTTGGTAAGGTGTCAGTCAGTGGTTGGTAAGGTGTCAGTCAATAGTTGGTAAGGTGTCAGTCAATGGTTGGTAAGGTGTCAGTCAGTGTTTGGTAAGGTGTCAGTCAATGGTTGGTAAGGTGTCAGTCAATGGTTGGTTAGGTGTCCGTCAGTGCTTGGTAATGTGTTAGTCACTAATTGACCAGGTGTCAGTCAGAGGTTGGTGAGGTTTCATTTACTGGTTGGTCAGGTGTCAACAAGTGGTTGGTAAGGTGTCAGTCAGCAGTTGATGTGTAAATGGAGGGCTTGAAATAACAGCTGATAAACAGACAATGTCCAGCCTTGCCTTTGCTTTCATTGTGACTAGTAACATTAAGCCAGAAATGAGAAAAGACGAAACTAAAATGAGTTTTGCCGGTCATCATAACTTCATCTGACCAGCCATTATTTCAAGCCCTGCAGCCATGTGTAATTGATTATTTATGCATATTTTAATTTTATATCAATCAGCTGACTTACCTGTCTGTCAGTATGTGCTAGCCATTGCTTGTCTTTGTTATAGCATAGACAATTCCTGATGGATTGGTAGACAAGCTGTTGGAAAAGAGGAAATGTTGGTTAGATAAAATAAGATCATTTTACAGGAACCAAAAGTCAGGGGCAAAAAAGGCAGAGGTATGTACATGAATACTGATGATTGTATGGGTGGCGTAGTGGTTTACTCCCGTCTCTCACCACTGTGGTCCGGGTTCAAGCCCTAGCTCAGGCTGGATCATGTGCGAGTTGAGTTTGTTTAATGTGTTGTTCTCTACCTTGACATGAGGGTTTTCTCCAGGTTCTCTGGTTTTCCTCCCTCCATAAAATTCATGTGACTCAAGTGTTGTATGTTGTAAATATAGAATTTAGTTGTGGTGCATGTGGAGTGAACCTCACAGACGAGCCCCAACGGGGAGTGATTATTGGGGAAAAATTTTTTTTGGCAGAACATGTATTTAAAATTAAAGAGTTTAACTCTTCAAAAAATCGTTATTAGTTTGTTGTTTGCAGGACCACAGGTACACACATTTCAAAAAAGGTTGTCTCATTTGAAAGCATCAAGCAACAACACAAGACAGCAAAGAACATCTGTATTTTACTGCTTGTTTATCATTTAGATGCAATTATTTTAGTCGTTTTGTAATGGGAGGCTGCAACTGTTTTGATTCATTAAGTGTTGTGCTGAATCTTCAGCTAATCAAGGCATTGTTTGCAGGTGGTCTTGGCTTGTTGCTTACCGCTTTTGGTTGTGACAACCTTAAATTTAATAGATAGGTGTATATAGCTAATACAATTAACATTGTTGCTGAAAAAAGCTTTGAATCATTAGATCTATTTCAGTGTGGCAATATTACAATATAAAACTCACTGATGCTTTCAAATTCTAAAACTTGGACATATATTCCTTAATTCTTAGATAGCCTACAGTGAAGTTTGTTGGTAAACAAAAGATAAATGATAGACTTTAGGCTTTTTTCATTGACAATGTTAATTGAATTAGCTATATCCATAATAATACTAGAGTAAACTTACCTGTTAGTCTATTTGTAATGGCCAAGATTTTCTTTGTTATATCTTGACAATTCCAGGTGGTATGATAGACAAGCTGTTGAATAATAGCAAATGTAGGGTTACACAAAGTACAATGTTAATGTTACCATAAGTCATGAGTTGCCACTGGTGAGCTGTTAGTAAAAGGTTGATGAGGGATGTTTAGGGTGCACAACTACAGAATACCTACATCCCATAAAAATAATTACTATTCAATTCCCAGCACATTTCTCTCAGCACCATATCAAAGTTCGCTAGGAGTAAAATCATACAAGCTACATTATTACTAAGAATGGTGTCGGCTATTTCTGCAGACAGCATTATAATAACTTATTGCGATTTGAGTTGGCAATACCGGGTTTATTTTGGCAGCTAGTTGGGAGAAAATACAACATGAGAACAATGCTCATGCTTCCAAACATTTTACTCATGTTTTACTCAACAAGAAACCATAAATCCTTGTGCATGAAAATTGCGATTATTGCGATTTGAGTTGGCAATACCGGGTTTATTTTGGCAGCTAGTTGGGAGAAAATACAACATGAGAACAATGCTCATGCTTCCAAACATTTTACTCATGTTTTACTCAACAAGAAACCATAAATCCTTGTGCATGAAAAGATACAATGGGCCAAGGCACTGAATAGTAATTATAACAGATAATCACTTCAGCACACAGTATTTGTTGGTATGTTGCAGGCAGCTTCTGACAGTGCCCTCAGGTGCTTGCAATATACCAAGGAAGGCTGTGTGCCTCAGTATTTATTTATTAAATAACAAGGACATGTATCAAGATATACATCATTCTACAAGTAGTTCCAACAACTGCAGGGTATTCTATAATGTTTCTGGTAAGGGCAAGGTATTTCATAGAGCATTTTTCATATGACTATGAAAAAACTTATGGCATGGACTGCACCTTGCTGTGACCATGTCATTGCTGTGCCATGTATGAAAGCATTTGACATTCAGTGCCGTCTCAGTGCCTGCTGTAACCTTGCTGTATGCCATGACTATTCACACTCATACCAAATCTGCTCTATGTACAACTGTAGCATTTCATTGACCTCACCTGTGTGTCTGTACTGGCCAATTGTTGTTCATGTTATACCAAGACAAGTCCAGCTGGTTTGGTAGATAAACTATTGAACAAGTGAAATACAGCATGTGAGATTATATCCATTGAGAATACCAGTATGCAACCAAGCAAGAGCTTAAGGAGGCTGAAAATGGGTTTTCTTGGACATCCATGCATACTTTTAAATGATGTACCTCAATCATTTGAACTTGCGAAAGGAAAAAAATTCTAGCCTTTCTAGCCTCCTTAAAGTTCCAATAGCTATCAAGGAAGTTAGGGTGCGACTTACACCTAATTATGAAAACCTTGTCATATAAAAATGAAAAATAACAAATAGGAATTAATTATTTGTGCAAAACAGGTGTGATTATTTCACTGTTTTGAAGGTATAGACTGGCATTTTTGAGATTATCTTGTTGGTACATACTATAAGCAATTATTTGCCGATGCCGAAGGCAGAATGACGGAAAAAATAATTTGAATGATAAAAATAGTTATTTGCATCAATCTAGGGGGCTTCAAATAATATTTCTAATTAATTCCTATTTGTTATTTTGTTATTTTTATATGATGTTCTTGCAATTAGGTGTATATAACCAGGGCCACTTAGACAGCGTAGCCAGTATGCAGCCCGACTAAACTCTGGTTAAGACAGTCTGCGAAACAGTGCATGATTTCTTGTTCTAGACCCCCAGCATGGTTGCACGATTATATATAACAGGCCCTGCTATTGGCTGATGTGCCAGAGCACTGTTTCACAGACCGTCTTAAACAGAGTTTATTGCGGCTGCATGCTAAGACAATTAGAACCAATAACTCGTGTTGTTCTGGTTTCTGATTGGCTTGACTGCCCAAAGTTGGAATGCATTGTTTTCATTCTACATTTTGATTGGTTCTGGAGTTCTCGCTGTCTAAGTGGCCCCGTTATAGTAATTGCACTGATTATTGATTGTTGAAGTTACTATCAAATGTAACTATGTACATACCTTATGATTCTACCACATCCACCCATCACCAGTGCTGTATGGCTGCAGTACATATTATCTGGCAGGTTATTTGTGTTATTATTCATTTTTGCTGTTTTTGCTCTCTCAGGAGGTGGAGAAATCTTTAATGAGCTTATTGTATTGTTTCCTTAATTTCATCTTTCTTAATTGTTCTTGTCTCTGTGTTTTGATAGAGGTTGAGTCACTGTTCATTACCAAGCCGTTCGATGACAACTGGTCACGTTTGTGGTAATTCTGTATTGTTGCCATCACTTCATCACAAATGTTTTGATTTGTGGGTTTGTTTTTTCTTTGAGAAACTGATCTATTAATCAGTATGTTTGTGCCCTGATTCCATCTTTCTTCTTCATCGTCTCCTTGTTTTGATAGAGGTAAAGACACTGTTCATCACCAAGGCGTCCAATGACATGCTTGGGTCTTGTTTGAAGACATGTCAATTGTCTTGTTTCAGGCCTGTATCAAGTGATATGGTTTCAGGTAGAGTGATATGTATGGGCTTGTGCACGTATAATGCCGTGGGTTTGGTTATATAGCATTTCCACTGGATAATTTGTTCTATGCCTTGATAACTGCAAAACAATGATAACCATACATGATAAATATTTGAATTACCATTGATGAACAAAACCTGCTATGGGGGAGGGGGAGGGGGAGGGTGGAGTTTGTTTCAACAAATATGTACCTGTAAGACTAAACACAAAAATGTTTTCGAACAAACATTAAACAAGTGTTTAAAACATGTCTCCGTTAGCTAATGATGTGTTCCAAGTAGAAATAAAGAGAAGCACAACCCTATTTAAAAGACGAGAAACCAAAAGCGAAGACATCTTGGTCATCACGTGTTCCGAGCCACTCGATGATAAAACACTGAAAAATGCGGTAAAAATAAAAAAAATATTCTTACCATCCATGGCTGCTGTATATTCTTTACTATTTTAGGATCGATATAGGATGAATATTCTTCGAATAAGGCTGATTTTACTCTAAAATTCAGCTTGGAACATCGAAGACATTTTCTCGTCTAAGAAACGCGGCCCTCGTGGTCTGTAACTTGTGATTATGTAAATATGAACAGGACTGAGATAGACTGGGTACTGGACTACACCCCCGAGTATCCGCGGGAAATTTTTCTTTCTTTTCTTATCCTTTTGCTTTTTGTTGTATATTTATTTGCATTTTTTAGTTTTTTAGTTGCATTTTTTTAAATCCATCGTCGTCCTTTGATTTAACAATTTTCATTTTTTGTCATTTTTTCAATAAATAGTTTTTAAAGAACAAGAAATCTAAAGAACAAAAAACAGGTAGGTCTTTGATTATTAACTCATTTCCGGTAATAGATATTATTTTCGAAGGTCGTACATTCTTCTCTAGTGATGCACACTCTTTCCTAGCATTGCGCAGTCTTTCCTAGTGTCATACATTCTTCTCTAGTGATGCACACTCTTTCCTAGCATTGCGCAGTCTTTCCTAGTGTCATACATTCTTCTCTAGTGATGCACACTCTTTCCTAGCATTGCACTTCTTTCCTAGTGTCATACATTCTTTTTCTAGTGATGCACACTCTTTCCTAGCATTGCACATTCTTTCCTAGTGTCATACATTCTTCTCTAGTGATGCACACTCTTTCCTAACATTGCGCATTCTTTCCTACGGTCATACATTCTTCTCTAGTGATGCACACTCTTCCCTAGCATTGCGCATTCTTTCCTAGTGTCATACATTCTTCTCTAGTGATGCACACTCTTTCCTAACATTACGCATTCTTTCCTAGTGTCATACATTCTTCTCTAGTGATGTACACTCTTTCCTAGCATTGCGCATTCTTTCCTACGGTCATACATTCTTAGTGTTGTACATTTCCTTTCCAAGCTTTCCCGATTTTTGATATCTTGTTATTGTAGATACACCTAATTCAGTAGTGTTACAAGATGACAGACCACTGATGAACATGACTGACGATTGATGTAAGATGACAGACCACTGATGAACATGACTGACGATTGATGTAAGATGACAGACCACTGATGAACATGACTGACGATTGATGGAAGATGACAGACCACTGATGAACATGACTGACGATTGATGTAAAGATGACAGACCACTGATGAACATGACTGACGATTGATGTAAGATGACAGATCACTGATAAAAATGACTGACGATTGATGTAAGATGACAGACCACTGATGAACATGACTGACGATTGATGTAAGATGACAGACCACTGATGAACATGACTGGCGATTGATGGAAGATGACGGACAATTGATGTAAGATGACTGAGATTGATGTAAGATGACTGACGATTGATGTAAGATGAAAGACGATTGATGTAAGATGATTGATGGAAGATGATTGACGATTGATGTAAGATGATTGATGTAAGATGATTGATGTAAGATGACTGACGATTGATACAAGATGACTGACGACTCATACAAGATGAAAAACCACTCATGAACATGATTGACGATTGTTGTAAGATGATTGACGGTTGATGTAAGATGAAAGACGATTGATGTAAGATGACTGACGATTGATGTAAGATGAAAGACGATTGATGTAAGATGACTGACGATTGATGTAAGATGAAAGACGATTGATGTAAGATGACTGACGATTGATGTAAGATGAAAGACGATTGATGTAAGATGAAAGACGATTGATGTAAGATGAAAGACGATTGATGTAAGGTGACTGACGATTGATGTAAGGTGACTGACGATTGATGTAAGATGACTGACGATTGATGTAAGATGACTGACGATCGATGTAAGATGAAAGACGATTGATGTAAGATGAAAGACGATTGATGTAAGATGACTGACGATTGATGTAAGATGAAAGACGATTGATGTAAGATGATTGATGTAAGATGATTGATGTAAGATGATTGACGATTGATTTAAGATGACTGACGATTGATGGAAGATGATCGACGATTGATGTAAGATGACTGACGATTGATGTAAGATGACTGACGATTGATGGAAGATGAAAGACGATTGATGTAAGATGACTGACGATTGATGTAAGATGAAAGACGATCGATGTAAGATGACTGACGATTGATGTAAGATGAAAGACGATTGATGTAAGATGACTGACGATTGATGTAAGATGACTGACGATCGATGTAAGATGAAAGACGATTGATGTAAGATGAAAGACGATCGATGTAAGATGACTGACGATTGATGTAAGATGACTGACGATTGATGTAAGATGAAAGACGATCGATGTAAGATGACTGACGATTGATGTAAGATGACTGACGATTGATGTAAGATGACTGACGATTGATGTAAGATGACTGACGATCGATGTAAGATGAAAGACGATTGATGTAAGATGAAAGACGATTGATGTAAGATGACTGACGATTGATGTAAGATGAAAGACGATTGATGTAAGATGATTGATGTAAGATGATTGACGATTGATTTAAGATGAAAGACGATTGATGTAAGATGACTGACGATTGATGTAAGATGAAAGACGATTGATGTAAGATGACTGACGATTGATGTAAGATGAAAGACGATTGATGTAAGATGAAAGACGATTGATGTAAGATGAAAGACGATTGATGTAAGGTGACTGACGATTGATGTAAGGTGACTGACGATTGATGTAAGATGACTGACGATTGATGTAAGATGACTGACGATCGATGTAAGATGAAAGACGATTGATGTAAGATGAAAGACGATTGATGTAAGATGACTGACGATTGATGTAAGATGAAAGACGATTGATGTAAGATGATTGATGTAAGATGATTGACGATTGATGTAAGATGACTGACGATTGATGGAAGATGATCGACGATTGATGTAAGATGACTGACGATTGATGTAAGATGAAAGACCATTGATGTAAGAAGACTGGCGATTGATGAAAGATGACTGACGATTGATGTAAGATGACTGACGAGTGATCAAAATTGATTGAAGATCTGGGTCCCGTGAAGCAGCAAATAGTACAACTGGAACTGACTATTAATTTGAGAAGGAAAGAAGGGAAGAAAATATACGAGAAAAGCGATTAAAAGAGAGAGAGAGAGAGATCTGAGTAGCTGAGGGATAAGAAAAGAAAAAAATACACGCGAAAGAAATTATTACAAACACGAGGAGGAAGAAAATCCCATAAAAATATAAAATGCATCAAATTTGTCTTTCAATAATTAATAAAAGTTATCGAAGAAAAGAGCGTCCGAGTGCTCATTGGGATCCCTTGTTCAAAACGTTCTAAGAACGGAGAAAATACAATCACGAATTTGGGGAGTGAAATAACGCAAATTTGTAAATATTACTAAGAAAGTATAGTGAATAAGTGATTTGCTTTTGCTCACATCCACTTCAACCGAAATTTTAGAATCTTAGCACATTAGTTGGAATTCGAAATTTTATAATTTTTTTTTTAATTAAATGAAAAATAAAATACGTCCTTAATACGAAATATAAACCGTGAAAAGTGTTGAATGTTTTTTCTTGCATTCCCCCCCCCCCCCCCCCCCACTCTTCTCACTACCCTCCCCACATAATTTTTGAAAGTATATGCAATGTCGTTTAGTATTTGTAGAACAGTGTACTTATTTACGCTCTTTTACTACTGACATAACGGCATGATGACTGAAGCGAAAAGCCCGCGCTTATTTGTTATTTCATGCACCAATGCAGCCGCCCAAAACAGTCTATTAATTACTACAAACAACTATCATAGATACGGTAGTAAATAACCTAAAGTGTTAATGAAAAGTAGACGCAGAAAGAAATTATAAATGTTTGATGAACTGCAAACATCAATAAATTCATCAAATATTCTAGCGCTTAACTTCGATTTTATGATTAAACATCGCTTACCTCATTGTCCTGAGTCTTTAAACATCGAGAAAGTCATCAAATGAACCAGAAAAGTAGCTCTTTTAAACGAAATCTCTCCGTTACTGTTAACGTCAAGCGTAAACAAGAAACTAAAATATTCATAAGACACTCCTTATTGTTAAAAGAGCTGTTAACGTCATTAAAAAAACTGAATAAAGTATGAATGGAATGCAGTTATGAAGTGTGAAATGTATTGTTCATTAACCATAAATATTCATACGTGATCCCTACCACGCCCTCTCTCGCCTCACCTGGATAGGGTTGGGCCCCTAGTACTCATTTTTGGCCACCCTAAGGTTAGTGCTAGGCTTAGATCAAATAGTTAACCCTAACCCTAACGCGTATTTTTGACTGGTCTAGGTAGGGTTAGTGCTAGGATTAGGGTTAGGTCAAAAAGTTAACCCTAACCCTAACACGTATTTTTGACATGTCTAGGTAGGGTTAGTGCTAGGGTTAGGGTTAGGTCAAATAGTTAACCCTAACCCTAACGCGTATTTTTGACTGGTCTAGGTAGGGCAAGTGCTAGGGTTAGGTCAAATAGTTAACCCTAACCCTAGCACATATTTTGACCAATTAGCTTAGGGTTAGGGTTAGGGTAAGTTGGAAGGTAATAATTGGTTAATTAATGCATGCCATACATATTTTCGGGTTTTCACGCTCGGTAGCGGGTTTCTGTTTAAAAGAAAGCGCACGTTGAATATTTTATTCAGTTGGTTCGCGTCGCTTCTGATTCAAGGACGGAGCTAATGTTTGTTGTTTTAAAGGATGCCATGGATTCAATTTTATTCAATTCTTCATGTTAGAGATGTTGACAACAAAGTTCATAGAGGTAAGGTAATTAACCTGTTTATTTTCTGCTTATTACAGCTGTTATTCGTAACATACCGTAATGTGTTTATTGAGTAAGAACAGTCTTAATGCTTTCTGCCTGCTTACGGGCATATACTTCATGGAAGAATGGTATGAATGTTCTGGCGCATATAGTTTTAACTAAGGGTTGGGACAGTCTGCACAATGCCTTTGTTATAATTCAGAAAAAAAGGTTTTTTTGTATAAATCAGCTTTGTTTAAACTGGTACAGGGTACTGCAAGCAGAAACAAGAAATAGCTAAACAACTAAAATGGATGACAAAACCGCAGGGATTTAAAATTTTGCTTTATTGATCAAGTTTTACAATTATAAAAAATTCTTAATACCGTCACGACCATATCATCAACACATGGGTAAATTGTGCGATAAATATAGATCCAGAATTTTAAAAACATAGAAATAAGAGAAGTAAAAAAGAAAAAATAATAATAATAAGGAAAAAAACCCGGAAATACAAAAGAAAAGTTTGAAAACAAAAGAAATCTTCCCGCGGATACTCGCGGGTGTCGCCCAGTTCCCAGCGTATCTCGGTCCTGTTCGTATTTGCATATTCACACTTCGAGGACCACGCTTCTTGGTTTGCAAAATTTCTTCTATATTTCAAGCTGAATATTACAGTAAAACCAGCTTTTATTGAAGTACCATTCATCCTAAAATAGTAAAGAACATACAACAGTCATTACTGGTAAGAATTATTTTATTTTTACTGCATTTCTCAGTGTTTTATCATCGAAGGGTTAGCAATACGTGGCGACCAAGTTGTCTTCACTCCTGGTTTATCGTCTTTAGGGTTCTACTTCTCTTTCTTTCTACTGGAAACACATATCATTAGCTAACTGATACATGTTTTAAACTCTTTTTAATTATTAGTTCGAAACATACTTCATGTATAATAGTTGTACACATTTCTTGTACCAAACTCCACCCTCTCTCACCCCCATAGCAGGTTTTGTTCATCATTGCAATATTAATCATTTATCATTAATGATTGTTTTTCCTTTGCAGTGGGAATTATTATCCACTGGAAATACTATATGGCATAATCCATGGCATGATATGTGGAAATGAACCACAAGTCCATATCATTGTACCTGAAACTGATTGTGTTACAAGATGAGAAGAAACAAAATAGCACTTGATACAAACCTGAAACAAGAGAATAGACATGTTAACAAACAAGACACCAGTATGTCATTGGACGGCTTGATAACGAACTGTGTCTATCAAAACAAGGAGACACCTGAAACAAGAGAATAGACCTGTTAACAAACAAGACACCAGTATGTCTTTGGACGGCTTGATAACGAACTGTGTCTATCAAAACAAGGAGACACCTGAAACAAGAGAATAGACATGTTAACAAACAAGACACCAGTATGTCATTGGACGGCTTGGTAACCAACTGTGTCTATCAAAACAAGGAGACGACAACAGAGAAATATGAAATAATGGCAACAAAGAAATAATCAATATACTGATCGTCAGATCAGTTTCTGCTGGAAAAGAAACCAACCTGCAAAAACAAAAAACATTTATGAATTAATGGCAACAATGCAGAATTACCCCAATGTTATTATGGCTTAAACCATGATGTCATACAGATATCCACCAGATGATATGTACTGTAGCTTTACATGGTTTACTTAGAGACTGTCATGACAATCTATGTCATTTGATCTACCAGATGATATGTACTGTAGTCTTGCAGTACCAGATTTGTGGATGTGCTAGGATCATTAGGTATGTATCTGTAATAACAATCAGGGCAATCAGTAGTCAGTCAATAGTTTCTGCTTCAAGGGTTTGTTCAAGCTCTGTAAAAGATTTAGTTTGAACTTGAAAAGCTCTTGAAACAAATTATTGCACCTTGAAAGTTGCAAATCTATCTGTGATTTGGGTGAGAACACATCAGCAAGACCCTAGGCACTGGTGTAGTGAACTGAGAAAAAAGTGTTAAGTAAACCCCCTTCAATTTTCCACAAATCTTGAACCTCAAAAATAGAAGGAACTGTTGCGACTAGAAAATACCCTCCACTATACAGTCAATCCCTAGTAGTGTCACAGCATTCTGATTGGATATAGTCTCACATACTTTAATTCATCCATTCAACAGCTTGTCTAGCAAGCCAGCTGGATTTAACAAGGAACTAACAGACAAAAAAGGGTACTTCTGACAGACAGACAGGTAAGGTCATCAGATTATTAAATGTATACATTTGCATAATCCTCCATTAACATGCATGTGGTTCTAAAGCTAGATAACATGAGTACCCTGGGTTCCAAATACCCCCTACTGCCTTTGTTGTAATTGCATGAAAAAGGTCTTTTCTCTAACCAACATTTGCTTTTCTACAACAGCTTGCACGACTTAACAGACTGCAAACAAAGCTCATCTACAAAACCAGCTGAATTTGACTAGAGTAACAAAGACAAACAGTGGCAGTGCAAACTGACAGGAAGGTAGGTTTCCTGATTAATACTAGCTTTATTATGAAATTTTTACTTAGGGAATATGGCCATTCAAAAAGAATTAATAAAAATACCATTTGATTTGTTAATATTACAAGTGCATATCATGAGTGGTATTAAACCACTTTCATAAAATACGAGTGGTATGTTTCATTAATTCTTTGAGAACAAATATGGTATTTCCTTTTCATAATACATCTACATAAAATACTAGTTTCTGAAGTAAAACGTTTGCTTCCAAAGGCATAAAATTATCAGATGTGTGTAATTAATTAATTGCATGTGGAATCAAGAAAAAAATCCACGAGCAAACAGCAGTCAGAAACAAGTATTTTATGGAGTTGTATTATTAAGGCATTAAAACCCTAATTCAATATTTTCAGTATTGATTCTGCATGAAGTAAATGGTTGAATGGTAAAATATTTTTATAACATTTGAGCAATGCATCTTGGAGATATTAAGGTTTATACTTCCAATATGTTAATGCTGTGACGTATCTGGGGGAATTATTAAATAACGCAAACTTTTCTGGGACAGTAAAACATCTGTATTCATAAAACATCATCATCTTACTCAGGGTTTATAGAAAGATTATTGTAATTTTTTTTCTGATAGAAGTCAGTGTTTCAATTTACAAATGATGACACACTCAAATGCATCCAGATACGTCACAACATTAACCCTTTCACTCCTACAGCGCCCGAAACCCCCTGTAAAAAACGCACCTTAAATGAAAAATTCCAGCTTCAACAATTTTGATCAAGTTGATCTTAACATCAGTCTAAAATTTTAACTAGGAAACAGAACAACGTTTAAAATCAAAAAACCTGCACAAATGTCCAAAATTATAATGAAAAAACCTTAAACATTTTTGGAAAACAAAAAACCACTGTTTTTGACGTCATTTTCCAAAGCCAAAAATCACGCTTTTTCATTGCATTTTTTTTCATGCAATTTTTATTTCTACTCAAACAATACCCTTACACAGGATAGTTTGGACCTAGTAATTGGTTTTTGGTGCTTTTTTTTTCATCAATTCCTTCCACACGGCGAGCGACAGCCCTTTTCCTCAACCCATTTCATCGCTTATCGATTTTCACTACTCTATTTTGCAATGCATTCTGGGGAAAATGTGATTTTTTCAACAGGACAGTAGTCCACCCCCACATTTCAAGGATTTTTTTCTCAAAATAGAGCCACTAGGTCCTACTGCCCAAATATCAGCTGCAGAGCATTCTCCACAAGCCAAATATTAAATAAAATCCCTCAGTAGGTACTGGCTGTTCATCGTTTCAGAGCTCATAGGATAATCGCACCAAAAATTCTTACTCGTACAAATGTACATGATCTACGAACTTTTGACACTAAAATCCCTTGCATACTCTCAGTTCTTTGAGATCATGCTGATTTAAGCTGTCTTAGGGCTTCATGATGCCCTCCAGCACTCCATAGATGAACAAAATGGCTCTCAAAATCTCTGGTTTTTGAAAATAGTCAAAAACAAGGCAGCCCAATTCCAAGAAGAACGGCTTCAAGCGGGAACTAATTATAAAGCCAGTATACGTCATCCCTCATTTACATAAAACACTGACCAAGTCGATCAAAACTCCAAATATGGTCTTGCTAGGGCTTGGAGAACGTTTAGCTCCAGAAAAACACTGGAAAACCTCAAAAAACCTCCAGGAGTCAAAGGGTTAACATATTGGAAGTATAAACCTTAATATCTCCAAGATGCATTGCTCAAAACATATAAATATATTTTACCATTCAACTATTCACTTCATGTAGAATCAAGAACTATTGAATAACACTTTGCCATCCATCAACTGACAGCTCATCAACCACTGACTGACACCTTACTAACCTCTGACTGACATCTTACCAACCAGTTACTGACACCTTACAAACCACTTACTGACACCTTACCAACCAGTTACTGACACCTTACCAACCAGTTACTGACACCTTACCAACCACTTACTGACACCTTACCAACCAGTTACTGACACCTTACAAACCATTGACTGACACCTTACCAACCAGTTACTGACACCTTACCAACC
Source organism: Anthopleura sola (assembly GCA_023349425.1). Taxonomy (NCBI): domain Eukaryota; kingdom Metazoa; phylum Cnidaria; class Anthozoa; order Actiniaria; family Actiniidae; genus Anthopleura; species Anthopleura sola. The sequence goes on along the minus strand of JALHLI010000031.1, from coordinate 1,341,301 downwards.
AGTTACTGACACCTTACCAACCAGTTACTGACACCTTACCAACCCCTTACTGACACCTTACCAACCAGTTACTGACACTTTACCAACCAGTTACTGACACCTTACCAACCACTTACTGACACCTTACAAACCACTTACTGACACCTTACCAACCACTTACTGACACTTTACCAACCACTTACTGACACCTTACCAACCACTTACTGACACTTTACCAACCACTTACTGACACCTTACCAACCACTTACTGACACCTTACCAACCAGTTACTGACTAGTTACCAACCAGTTACTGACACCTTACCAACCACTTGCTGACACCTTACCAAACACTTACTGACACCTTACCAACCACTTACTGACACCTTACAAACCAGTTACTGACACCTTACCAACCAGTTACTGACACCTTACCAACCAGTTAGTGACACCTAACCAACCACTTACTGACACTCTACCAACCAGTTACTGACACTTTACCAACCACTTACTGACACTTTACCAACCAGTTACTGACACCTTACAAACCATTTACTGACACCTTACTAACCAGTTAGTGACACCTAACCAACCACTTACTGACACTCTACCAACCAGTTACTGACACTTTACCAACCAGTTACTGACACTTTACCAACCAGTTACTGACACCTTACAAACCATTTACTGACACCTTACTAACCAGTTACTGACACCTTACCAACCAGTTACTGCCACTTTACAAACCACTTACTGACACCTTACCAACCACTTACTGACACTTTACCAACCACTTACTGACACCTTACCAACCACTTACTGACACTTTACCAACCACTTACTGACACCTTACCAACCACTTACTGACACCTTACCAACCACTTACTGACACCTTACCAACCAGTTACTGACACCTTACCAACCACTTACTGACACCTTACCAAACACTTACTGACACATTACCAACCACTTACTGACACCTTACCAACCAGTTACTGATACCTTACCAACCAGTTACTGACACCTTACCAACCAGTTAGTGACACCTTACCAACCACTTACTGACACTTTACGAACCAGTTACTGACACTTTACCAACCAGTTACTGACACTTTACCAACCAGTTACTGATACCTTACCAACCATTTACTGACACCTTACTAATCAGTTACTGACACCTTAACAACCAGTTACTGCCACTTTACAAACCAGTTACTGACACCTTTTTACAACCATTAACTGACACCTTACGAATCAGTTACTGACACCTTACCAACCACTTACTGACACCTTACCAACCACTTACTGACACCTTACCAACCAGTTACTGACACCTTACCAACCAGTTACTGACACCTTACCAACCAGTTACTGACACCTTACCAACCAGTTACTGACACCTTACCAACCAGTTACTGACACATTACCAACCAGTTACTGACACCTTACCACCCACTGACTGACATTGTATCAACCACTGACTCAAACACTATCAACCACTGGCTGACACGGTATCAACCACTGACTGACACCTTATCAACCTGACTGATACAACCATCAACTGACACCTAGCCATCTATTGAATAACACTTCACCAATCACTGACTGATACCTTATCAACCTGACTGATACAACCATCAACTGACACCTAGCCATCTATTGAATAACACTTCACCAATCACTGACTGATATTTCACTGATAGTGACAACCTGTCATGGCCTATCATTTGTCATAATACTAGAAATATTTAATTCACTGCTTCTGCCTTTACAACAAGTTATTTATAATTGTTTATCTATTACTTTCAGAAAACACAAACCTGTCTTGTGCACAGCAATATAACAAGAAGAAAAGAAGAAGCATAGTCTAGAATAACAACCAGAAGAAAGGATACCTGAAATTTCAAGAAGATTATCAGGCTATTATTTTTCAAAACAAAACAAAAAATATCAGGGCTCAAGATAACAGTCTGCACATGCAAACCAAATCTTATTATTACTGACAGATGAAAATCATTTCTCAAAATTTACTTCTCACCAAAAATAAGATTTTTATATTTTGAGCCCTGGTAAAGAAAAAAAAAAAAAAAAAGAAAGAAAGAAAGAAAGAAGTAAAAAAAGAAAGAGAGAGAGGAAAGAAAAATTGTGAGAAAAAAATAAATAATAGAAATAATGTGACCCTATTTCGTAATGACATCACCAACCAAAACAAATTGCTATTTCACAATGAAATGGTACCAAATACGTCAACAAAATAAAAAATTCCATTAAGAAGGAAAAAAATATTTCAAAAATGTTTTTACCAAATTTTATAAAAGATTCATCACTCTGATTCACTCAAACAAACAATATGTTGTTAACATGTGACGTCATTATGAAATAGGGCAATTAAAAGATATTTTCCTAGCTAGAGGACTGGCAAAACAAATCTCATAGTTCAACCAAATAATTGTGGCTCTTATAGCTATTCACATCTAAAATGTTCTAAATTTTGGTTTTGCTTTCATTAGAATTCCTCATTAAGATTTTCAGATAAGCTTATATGCCTTTCATTTCATAATATCAGACTTCATGATTGAGGCATAAAAGAAAAAACAAAAGACTAGGAGGGAAGAACAACAACAAAAATTAACAAATTTCAGCTTCATAGAATAATGAAATAGCTGATCACCCATGCAGGTCTAGTTTACAGTAGATAACCATCCCTGCCAGTCCTCTAGCCACTAATATTAGATACAGGAGAGTGTGTACATACCCAAAACTGAAACATTTTGAATATTCCTAATCAAGGAAGGAAAAAAATAGGGTTTTCCATAGCAGCTAGTAAGTGGGTTCTCAGTAAAGAAAAAAACAATGAACAGTAGTATCGGTGCTGCTCCATTTCAATGTCTATCTTTTCACACAATTCTATTGTCTATATTTCAACTGCCCAGGTCATTTTAAGTTATGTTTTAAACTTTACTGAGAACCCTCCACTAGCTAGTCACACTCTCCTATATCTAATATCATTATCATGTATTATTTGTACACCAGAAAAATGAAATACACTTGATACCTCTCACGAGGTCCTGCCAGCACCAAACAGAAGCTGCCCCACAAGGCCAGGAAACCAATAATGGTGGTACAATATTGCTGCTCTTGGCAGAGTCTAACCTTGAGGCCATGATCAGATGACTGCTCTGGTGGTGAAGGTTGTCGGTAAGGATACCAGAGGATGGTCCTCTGCAGATTTCGTGGGATTGCGCCGGTGGCATGAATGCCAGTCACTGTGAAGGTTAGTGTAAGTAGGAGCAGAGATAATCATACCTCACTATTCATGGGTGTGTACAGCAGTGATAACATTAGGGTGGTGTGTTCAATAGACTTGCATAAGAAACCATTCAGACTTCCATAAAGTAGATCATCAAGCTGGGAAGACTAGGAGTTGAATCATTTCTAGGTGATCTAATCTTGCGTTCAATGATGTTTGGCTAGACTGATATACAAGGTTCTATCATAGGATTGTAATTTAATAAGTTTTTTTCACCAGCAAAACAAGACCTCAGTTTCTTCAAAATGTTAAACATTCTCTATGACCTTTTTAAATAAAATAATCACATGAAAAAAGCAAACTTAAAGAGATGAAAAATGCTATATCAATTTTATCATGATCAAATGAAAAGCAAGAAATACTGAACCCAATTCAAGATAAAATGCTTGAATGTAAAAGAGAACTATTCTCAAACAAGAAAAATCAACAAACCAATAACAATCTAAGTAACACATGACAGAAATAAACTTTTCTTGTGAATTCCTTGTTTTTTTTTTCTCATGAAACTGAGGTCTTAAGAAAACCTGAAAGAAAATCATTTCAATACACAATTGGAATCAACCATATTAGTTCAAATATAAAAATTTAGCACTGTCAAATCATTTGAAATACAAAGCATCATCTGAAAATGAATTAGAAAATATTTCAGCTTCAAAGAAATTAGTTTTTGGGAAATGGGACGAAAACATTTCCATTTTAAGTTTACACATTTAAAAGGTAAATATGCTCTCAAAAATCAATTCAAAATCAACCAAAGCAACTACAAAACAAGTATCACTCTGTCAAATCAAACAAAATTTTTCTTCACAATAAAATCATTTTTGATACATCATACCAATAAAATCTGCCTAAATTTCAAGACGTATCATTTTGTCAAATCAAAAAACACAGTATATCTGTATTTCTTACCATATTTTTCCAAATATATGATGGGGAAACACCCAAAATTAGCTGTGCAGAAATATAACAAAGAGAAAGTGCAGACAAATACTACAAGCCAAACAAGGAAATGTGAATGATAAATGAATGAATAGAGGACAACAAGGTGAACCATCAAAGTATGGCATTGAAACACCATACCTCACATTCAAGAAACTATTAAACTTGAAGAAAATGAAATATCATTACATTGAAGTAAAACCAAGAGTGGTTTTACTATGAATTATTTTGTCCAAAGCACTTGTATTATATGCACAAACTGTCCAAATATTAAACATTTTGAAACCAAATACTTGATAATTTAAATATTGGCAGAAAACTGAAAGCTTGTTTTACATTGTGATACATGTTAGTTGCTCCTGATTTGGAAATTCAAATATTGACAGTGCAAATATTCATCTTTCACTATTCATGATTGGCCAATTTACTTCTATCATGAAGTTCTTTTGCTGGTGAAAAAAACTGATCTTAGGAAATAAACACAAGATAAAAATATAAGAAAAAGATGCAGAGTTCATATCAACCATGTGAAACAGTTAACTAGGAAATAAACCGGAGGCTCTTTTCTTTAGCAAATTAAGATAAACTTTTTTTTTTGTCTTGAAGAAAATATAACCAGTGACCATATAACAGCTCGGTTCCCATTAGTACGAATTTGATTGAGTAGATTTTGTATGACCATCATCATTTTGTGATGAGATTTGTTCCAAAATTGAGACAGTTGCCCTTTATTTCATTGCACCTAACTCTCGTAATCCCATATATTTTTGCCTGATATGAAATCTACTCAGTTAAGATAAGTTTTAAATTTATCGAACAAGTCCCTTTCATATTTAGACATCAATGAACAAATTGTAGGACTAGGCCTTTTATAGCCAACAGTTATACAGCACAAATTTATTTTATCACTAGTTCTGTGATCAAAAATCTTTCATTAAAATTATCTATTGGCCTTACATGTTATGGATATTTAGATATGAAGTATTTGGGATTTCTCCAAATAGCTCATGACTGTCGGCTGCAAAAGGCACAGTATAAACATAGTCGTCTTAGCACTTAATACTAAATCAATCAATGTCAACTGAATTAATAATCATAGGTCTCGTAACCTAGGAGATATTGAATAAATTATAGGCCCAATCCCCTAGGAGATACTGAATAAATCATTTATCTAATGAATTAATTATAGACTTAGTCCATTCTTAAATCATGAATTCATTCATAAACTTTCATTCATTAATAAGGACTTCGGCTTAGTTTTTTGTATTAAATTACATGTTGGTAGTTTCCTTTTCGGGATAGACCATCTCATTTTTCACAAGTTTAGTAGCCTAGAAACTTCGTTATTTTGGTCTTCGCAAACCATGCTTGATAATCACACATGCTTTATGGATATCTGAATACTGCCTTAAGTCTATTGATCATACCACCCTAAGATATACATCACTGTTGTGCAGTAAAACCTATGGGTATTGGGGTGTGGTTATTTCTATAAGTCTCCTATTTGCACTAATCCTCACAGGACCAAGGCTGGCTTTGCCATCGAGGTAATCTCATGAGTCTGTAGGGGGTTCAGAGTCTGATATCCCTATTGACAGTGTTCACCATCAGAGCAGCCACCTGGTTGTGGTTTCATAAGATGGCTCTTGTCGGGACAGTAAGTACTGCCTGGTCCTGGTCTACCGGGGTAGTGAGACTTGGTGCTGGTAGGACCTCGGGGAGGTATTTTTTTTTGGAAGTCCAAAAAGGGCGTGGAGAGGGTAAAGATGGAATTCATTAAAAAACATAGGAAAACCACTAAGTCCAAAAATGAAAAATTTATTACAAACACCAAACAACTTACAAGAGAAAAATTAACCAAGGGAAAAAAATTTCTAAGTCTAATTTGGCAACTTACCAAAAAGTTCCTAAGTGCCAACTTGTCTGTGTCTGTCTGTCTGTCTGACTCCTGGAAAATTTCAAAGTATAAGTCAGAGAAAGTCATAAAAAATCCCTCCCACTGTACTAAGTAGATTCTCCCTCCCCCACCCCAACACACTTTCCCTCCCCCCATACAAGTACTTCCCTCCCCCCAGTAGAAGGCTTCAACCCCCCCCCCCATATGTCACTTACCCCTCCCCCCAATTTTTCGTTTATCCCCTCCCCCTATATGTTGCATCCCCTCCCCCCATATGAGTTAAACCCAGTTGTAATTGACCATGTTTCTCCATATTTCTTTATATTTTCAACAAGTCATGATTCATAGGGATATAAAGACAATATAGTCCAATCCGATGAAGTTGTTGGAAGTATTTCAATTTTAGTTTGAATGTAGACTTCGATTATTTTGGTGAACAGTTTGCCAAAACATCCAATTCTTTTTTTTTATGTAACTTGTATTAGTTAGGTATTCCAGAGTGATTTTACTTAAAACTTTTTTAAGGGCAACAATACAGAATTTCAAGGACAGTTTTGTCAGGAGTGGATTTTTTCTTCAGTTCTAGGCTTGCAATGCCATAATAAGAATAGTCATTTCATGTGTGAAAACCAAGAAACATTACGTTGACATCATTGCATGTCATACACAAGTACAATGTTAGACATGTACAATGATTGGTGCCAAATATGGAATTGAACTTAAGTAAAATCACTCTAATTGCTCTGGTCAATTACAACTGGGTTTAACTTTATCTTTCAAAATAAACGATGGACAACAGACGACTCAAGTGTGTGAATGTGTGTGGATCATTCGTTTGAGGCATGCTAGCAAAACTTGTTCAGGACATTATTCATAGGGACATGATATCACGAGTAAGTTGTGATCGTTTTGGTGGCAGTGTGTGGCAGACATTGAATCTTATACCCAAAGATTTAACAAGTCTGATAGCGTTCTTGCTTCCTCTTCATCAACAATTAATGACAGATTGTTATGTTTTCATTAATCCAGATATCATTTTCCCCACCTGTTCAAATACTTTCTTTCTTTCCCATATCATAATATCAATGTTCATAATGCATCATTGATTCTCCCAACAGTCATAACTTTTAGTCCCAAGTCATTTGCAGCATGCCTCAAACGAATGTAATGATTGGTATGTGTAGTTCACCCCTCCCCCTTGTTTCGACATTTTTATTGATTGTATTGAAGGGGTGGGGTTGGGGTTGGGGTGGGAGGAGGGTTTGCTGGCAGGCTTCCATATTTTTAATTACTTATCATTATGTGATCAATCAATAAGGAAAACAGAGTGATTCCATTCAACCCATGAAACTATGATATTGATCTCAGTCTGACAAGGGTTGAAAATCATTCAATAATGTCATTTCCATTTGCTTTAGTTTGACTACTAAAACATTTATGTAATGTTGATTGTGTAAGCAGTGAATTTCAAAAGGCAGTCCGGCTTATGATCCTGCCTGCCAGTTTTGTTTTGGACAGGTTAAATGGAATCACTCCGAAGTACATCACAAGAATAACCTGAACAGGAATCGAGTAAAAGTAATTCTAAAACACTAGTCTGTTATTGCAGCCAAAATATTGCTTTTTGCATTGATTTAATTACCAGTGACGCCTTATTATTATACAGCATTTGGTGTGAATATTTTCAAATCCATATCCAAAGTGGTGGTTACATTATAAAAACTCAAAAATAAATATGTCCTGAACTTGGATTATAGTAAGGTGAACCTTTATACCCCTCCCCTGGATCTGTCATAAATGTATTATTAGGTATTATCACAGGAATTATTCATGTTCGCACTGACAGATAGCCATTAATTAGTGAAAAGGAAAAATATTCATGATACCACTAATGCATTAAAAGATGTGTTGATGCATTCACCAAAACAAGATAAAAGTCCAAAAATAAATCATTAAGCTAACATCAAGGCAATTAGTATGAAAATGAAAGCTCTTAGAAAATAACATTTTCATGACTACATCTTAAATCAGGATGGTGTTTATCAAACAATCAATTACTTCAAGTTACTTTTGGACAGCTTATACTCTTGTATAACAACAGTGCTTGCTCATTTCATGTTGGTATATTAGAAAAGTGACAGTAATTATCAAGGACAATAAATAGCATTTCAGTGTCCCATCCAAAATGATGTACTTTAGCCAGTTAATCATTGAATAAAATTTGGTATGAACCGGCCATAATTTGGAATGTAGTTTCAGCCAGAAGAGACATGTAAGCAGTGGACTTTTTTTAAGCAGTGGACTTTTTGATTTTTATACAAGAAGTGAGAATGGATATACGATTATTTTAATCAAGCAACACAGCCAGTGATGCACTACACCTGCTTAAACCTTATAGGTTTTGTTCAACAAAATTAAGTGATTAATTACATAATTGGCCACTGATGACACTGATGGGTTCCTATTTATCGATTCCTATTTATTTGTCCTCTGGAAAAACATCCATTGTGGGAGGAAGTAAAGGCAATGGAAGAGAACACCACGTCTTTTGAATAAGTATTTACCCTACATCGTCATGGTCACAAGTTATTGCCCTTAAGACTTATCATAACATATGAATTTACAGTCTGATGGTGCAGTTAGAAAAGTTAAATGCTACTATAACTATCTGGTATTGAAAAAATGAGATAATGCTATACTAATGCTATGGAACGAAACCCCCTGGGTTTAAAGTCACAATGACTTGGAATGGAAAAGCTGCAGTATATTGACAAAAATAGTAAATTGCTCTGCTGCCCTTATCGAGTATCTAAGGAATGAAAACCAATTTGAGTCAAGTATCTTTTATAACTAAACATCTTCTCAGCTTCAAGGATCCCATTCTAGACTCTCTTAAATCCTCTGTCATTTATGAATTTACTTGTGCAAGATGTGGACTACCTTAGTTTTATCACTTAGTGAACTTCTTTTATTCCTAATTAGTCATATAGTAACATCAATCATAGTATAATATTACCTGTCAATCAATTTCACTATATATAGTATTTGTAATGAACTGTATATTCATTGTTTTGAGAATGCCAAAACATGTCAAGATTATTCTGTCCTTGTTTTTTACAAGGGTAGCACTTAACAGCCAGTGGCTAACAAACCTGTGGCCCTCATTCTATGATCGAATTAGAATTTAAAAGTTGATTTTTGTGGAGGGAGGAAAACCGGAAAACCTAAAACCTACGAAGCACAGGAGAGAACCAACTAGAAACTCTACTCACATACAACACTGAGCCCGGTGGGACTCAAACTCAGGTCACCTTGGTGAGAGTTGAGTGTTCTCACTGCTATACCACCGTTGCTATCATTAAAACTATTATTCATATAATTATCTTAAAGTCATTTTATCCTTGTCTTCTTACGATCTTTTGTTCAGTCATTTCATTTCAACATGGGACAAGTTGGTCTTATTAAAAATGCTTTGTAGAAATTATTAATCAACAGAATATGTAAGAAACAAACAACAGTCAAGAGCTTAATAAATGATGTGTAGTAAAGGAGTGCTATTACAGATATGCAACAAATAATAGAGGCAAGCATTAAATGCACAACATATAACCAGTATGTTGATAACAGACATGCATGATCTTAATTGCACAGTAAAATCATTTGAGCTGATGGTCTGTGCTTTTTAACCTCTTACACTCTTAAAATAACAGTTTCTTGTCATATTTACATTCTTGTGAAGATAGTGCAATGCAGTACTAGGGATAACATTATAGGTAGGCATTCTGAAACACTTATCTGAAAGGTCATGACTAATATTTTTTACAAAGGTCTAACAGACTTAGTAGTCTTGCCAAATAAATCATAAAGGTTTTTTAAGTGTTGACAGTAGATATTGCTAGTTGGTGGATTATTTCACAAACATTTGTGCTAAAAAGACCCACAATACATGTTTTAGTATGCTTTGAAGATTACCATCCCATCTGTGGTTGGTATTGCACATAGCAATTGCTCACATTATGCGCAACTGTCATATACTAACATCTGTCTACAGTGAAATACATACCTCTGGTGTACTTCTAGATTCAATCAATACAGGATACAGGTGAGTAATTGATACATGTAAGATATCATCACAAGATAGTGGATAGCTAGGTATTAGTCAATGCTGTCATAGATACTGAATCCTATTCATCCCTGTCTTACTGAATTTATCTAGTATCAATGCAATCGGTAGTTAAATCTGAGAAAAACACAATTCATACTTGAACTGAAGCAAGAAAAGCACAAGTATCTTATTCAAAATACTGGTCAGTTTAATAGCAATGCAAACATAGCCAATATCAGCTAACTCATAGATAAAATAAATACAGGGTGAGTTGTTCATATAATAAGGGGGGGAGGGGGGTAGAAGGATGCAATAGCAAATGCCTGTTACCATGATATAGACACTAGCTTTCACTACCATTGGTTTCAAATATATTCAAATTTTATTGTTAAATGAAAAGGATTAATGAAAAAATTTAGATCATCTTTCTTAAACTCAACTGACTAAGAAAGAAACATTGATTTGGGTTATCAACCAGTTGTTGCCTGCTGCACAAACTCTAGCTACCTAAATTAACCATGTAACATCAACAATGAAAACTGCTGCCATGTTGGACAGTGAGACACCTCTCACTTAAGAGATTATCTTACTATGCTAAATCTCAAATGTTTATGGTGAATTTTTAGTATTAACACAAATATTTTAATTGTTTTGAATGGTTTAATAAACTTCATAAGGTAATAAATGAATAATGCTGTTTACTTCTCAATGAACTGCTGTCTGCTAACAATGTTTCCCAAGCAATTCAATGCATAGGTACATGTATTTCTCTTGTAATGGACAACAAGTTGGTAATGAAGAGAGAAATAATTCCCTATATGGCTGAGAGAAACTAGGGAGAGTTATGTAAATTAGGAGTTTATATGCTGTGACACTCTACAGTTAGATCAGTGTGATCCTTGCTTTTGGTGAAGAGAAGCAAAGTAGGAATCACTCAAAAGCTCATCACTAAAAGATTCTGTAATATCACAGTCTAGTGGCAGCAATAGAGATTAAACAACACATTACTCAAAAAACACAGAAAGATTGACTGTGATAGTAAAATTGTAGAATTATCACCCATAAAACCAGGGTATTTTTTTGATATAAAGACTACAGAGATAATGGAAAGAGGGACTAAATGACCATACTACAGTGTACTCATATCAATAGATTATTATGTATCTCACTTCATCCAGCTGAAATATAGGTATTAAAGATTTATAACTATGTATAGTTCAGTCCATTTCGTTTTCAGTAAGGATTGTGGATCTTCTTCGTATTATTAACAAATGCTATACTTTTGGCAACACTCTCAACTTGTTTTTCTTTAAGATAGTTTTCACTGCAAGTAGGCTTCCACTCTTCTTTTTCCTTCTTCATAATTCATGCCATAGCAAAGCCTTGCCTCTTCATTTTTTCACCAGCATTTTATACCATCATGACCACTCTGTGACATGAAATGACTTAAACAGTGAAAGCAACTTCCTTTTAGACAGTTAATAAGGCACGCCCAAGGGGTTGGTTACCCAAGCTTGTGTTGATCCCTGAAAACTGAGGTTGTTACTGGCACTGTATAAAAGGGTCAAGATGGAATCTGGTCATACAATTATCCCATAACTGATTTGATAAATCTATTACTATACATACTCTTTTGGAATATTTGCTAGCTTCTGCATGTCTTTCCATCTGGAACTAAAATGGCTTCTGCTTTACGATTCCTGTGATCACTGCGGAGCATCATTATCTTGTTCTGTATCTTGTACAATGTTCAATAGTAAGTTGCATCAGGTCCATCATATTTAGATGATTCTAATATACATGACACATCATTATCTTGTTCTGTATCTTGTACAATGTTCAATAGTGAGTTGCATCAGGTCCATCATATTTAGATGATTCTAATATACATGACACATTCTTGTCTTGTTCTGTATCTTGTACAATGTTCAATAGTGAGTTGCATCAGGTCCATCATATTTAGATGATTCTAATATACTTGACACATGCTGAAGATGCTTTACAGATTAATGCATTGTTTTTTGTACAGTCTGATATTTACTGCTATTGACAGAGTTGTGTTGAGGATATTGATAACTCATCATGTTTTTCATGTGTTACTTTCTTTTTCTGCACTCTGTAATCTTCAACAGCTAATGATATCAAGTACACTATTTCTGTGTGATGATTGGCTTCATTATCCATACCTCAGGGTATATTTTCATGTATGAAAGTTTATATTTTAGTTAATCATCATCTTTGCTACATCAGGTTTGAGTACACTAGTATGGTCATTTAGAGAAATTATTTAGAAATTGGCACATATTTAAATTAAATTTAAAGGTTAGATTGCATTCAAAATTTATGAAATACATTTTATAAGTATTATACAATATTATGATGCAGTCATTAACATCATCCAATGTCCAACACTACAGGTACCACAATCACATCAGTCCAACTATAACCAGTCTGGTATACAGTACATCATTAACATCATCCAATGTCCACAACTACAGGTACTACAATCACATCAGTCCAACCATAACCAGTCTTGTATACAGTACATCACTAACATCATCCAATGTCCAACACTACAGGTACCACAATCACATCAGTCCAACCATAACCAGTCTTGTATACAGTACATCATTAACATCATCCAATGTCCAACACTACAGGTACCACAATCACATCAGTCCAACCATAACCAGTCTTGTATACAGTACATCATTAACATCATCCAATGTCCAACACTACAGGTACCACAATCACATCAGTCCAACCATAACCAGAAGACTTGTCAGCCATTGTCATTGTCAGCTTTAGTAGACTCTTTAGTCGCCCTTGTCAGCTTTAGAAGTCTTTAGCCATCCTTGTCAGCTTTAGAAGACTCTTTAGCTACCCTTGTCAGCTTTATAAGACTTTTTAGTCGTCCTTGTCAGCTTTAGAAAAGTCTTTATCCATCCTTGTCAGCTTTAGAAGACTCGTTAGTTGTCCTTGTTAGCTTTAGAAGACTCTTTATTGGTCCTTGTCAGTTTTATAAGACTCTTTAGCCATCCTTGTCAGCTTTAGAACATTCTAAAGTCGTCCTTGTCAGCTTTAGAATACTCTTTAGCCATCCTTGTCAGCTTTAGAAGACTCTTTAGCCATCCTTGTCATCTTTAGAAGACTCTTTAGTCATCCTTGTAAGCTTTAGAAGAATCTTTATTGGTCCTTGTCAGCTTTAGAAGACTCTCTAGTCGTCCTTGCCAGCTTTAGAATACTCTAGTTGTCCTTGTCAGCTTTAGAAGACTCTTTAGTCATCCTTGTCAGCTTTAGAAGACTCTTTAGTCGTCCTTGTCAGCTTTATAAGACTCTTTAGCCATCCTTGTCAGCTTTAGAAGACTCTCTAGTCGTCCTTGTCAGCTTTAGAAGACTCTCTAGTCGTCCTTGCCAGCTTTAGAATACTCTAGTTGTCCTTGTCAGCTTTAGAAGACTCTTTAGTCATCCTTGTCAGCTTTAGAAGAATTTTTAGTCATCCTTGTCAGCTTTAGAAGACTCTTTAGTCGTCCCTGTCAGCTTTAGAAGACTCGCTAGTCGTCCTTGTCAGCTTTAGAAGACTCTTTAGTCATCCTTGTCAGCTTTAGAAGACTCTTTAGTCGTCCTCAGTGGATCAACCAAACATTCCACATTCCAACTCATTGGTATCTACCAGAGCTTCTGGTTCTTCTGTGTTGTCACTGATACTGCTATTGGTAGTTCAGGCAGGAGCCATGTAAGCCACAATGACAGCTGTACAGGCCTCAACTGTAGTGAATTTCATCTCCTCCATGACAATTCCAGCTGCTTCTGGCACTTTGGCGCAGCTAGATCTCCAACTGCATGCTACAAGTATCTGCACCTGGTGACCTTCATGACTAGCTCTGGCCCTTTGGGCAGCACTTCACTATCCATGCTTGACTAACAACTTGTCGTGTGAACTGGTTTCTCCCCAATCCCTTATAAGCTGGTACAGCAAAGTATTGATTTATTTTGGAGTCTCCATCATAATGTTTAATTCTCTCCCCTTGTAGATTAGCTATCAGTAATATTTGTAACTTGAGAGCATCGAACTCATTCCATCAGAGTATCCCTTGAGCTTGATAGTGCTCCCACTGTTGTTTTGTATTGTTTTCTCTGTAGTTCTTAAAGTGCTATAATCGTTAGATTTAAAGTTATGACAGTCCTGGAAGGTGATAGAGGCAAATGGATTGATAATGCTGTCCTGGAAGTAGGTATTCCACAAGATCAACTTGTCATCGATCCTGACATTGATCCCACCACAAGTTCTAATGACATGGCCCAAGAGCAAATGCTAGTACCACGTTCAACTGACCATATACTTGTAGCATTGAGGACTGCAAAAAGCTAAAAACGAGTGCCTCCAAAACGAATCTGACCTCTGGATCTTGAAAAAGAATTGGTGGAATTACAGATTTCCAACGCCTGGCTAAAGAAAGGTCTTGAGGAGCAGCCTCCCCTGCCACATCACCAAAGAGAGTAAACATTAAAGTGAACAATGTATTCTCAGCCCCAGACACTTCATCACAAGTGGAAGAGAAGGTCCACGGTTTGGATAAAAATATATAAAATAATATATTATAAATATATTAAATCTTACTCAGTATGCCTCTTTCAACAGAGTGCTGTTACTAGGCACATGACACAAATTTACATTCTTTATTTTACTATGCAAATAGTTCTAGCTTTCTTTATAAATGGTTATCATCTTTCTCAGTTATGGCTACTAAAATTCATTTTATTGCATTTATTATTCATAGATATGAAGTATATTGATGTGCATTTTATGATTTATTTATTATTTTTGTCCATTTACAGCGCAACGCGCATTACCATAGCCACCCAACAAACTTTTATACAAGTTAGCCAATCAGAAAGCGAGAATCTGTTAATTTGCATGTGAACTTGCTTTGTTGTTACCGCAAATATTTGAACTTCGGAGCAAGAACTTGCAGAAAATGCTTAATAATCTCTATTTCTAAAACCAGTTTTGCTCTTTTGGCTTGCTAACACTTAATACTTTTGTAGGCAGTCTTTTTCATGTGGAAATTCTTTGCAAGAAGTGATTTATCGTACTTGTATGAAACTTTGGCAGGGTGGCCATGGTAAGGTGCGTCACGCTGTAAACTTACAAAAGCTAATTTTAACTTTACAAATTTTATTTGTGTGGTAATGACTTTTATGTCTAATTCTTATGACCAAAAGTTTTTTTCAAGTCTTCATCATTTTAGATCTGTTTACCATACTTTTGAACACTTATAACAGGTTGGTACAGGGAAGGTCTGCAACACATTTCACAGGGACGCACCCAGGATTTTCTTCAGGGAGGAGTGTTGCATTGGAAGAACACTTGCATGAGAAAAAAACAAAACAAAAAAAAGAAACAATATCATCCAAGAAAGAGACCTGGAACCCCCCTGTATCAGACACTTATTTTAGCCTGAATCATGCACAACTCCTGTACCACCCTGTTATAACATAAAACACCTACAGTTGTAATAGGGTACTGGCAAATAACAGGCATTTAATATTGCATTCTTCATTTACCTCATTTTATTTTACAGTTATCAGCTACTCATCCTGTATGTATTGCATCTAAAAGTTTACTAGCAATAGCCAAGCTGATGCTACTGAGCCGCACAACATATGAGATTTTTTCTAACGGTAATACTATTTGACTGTTTCTGCTATTGAACCATCGAGTACATCCATACTAAGGTAATCCAGTAAAACAGGGACGAACATTGGACAATATCTATACAAACATTAACTAGAACCTATTGGTTATCTTGTGATGGTATCTTACATGTATCAATTACTCACCTGTATCCTGTATTGATTGAATCTAGAAGTACACCAGAGGTAAGTATTTCACTGTAGACAGGTGTTAGTATATGAGAGTTGAGCATAATGTGTACAATTACTATATGCGATACCAACCACAGATGGGTTGGTAATCTACAAATAAAGCATGCTGCAACAGGATTGTGGATCTTGATAGATATCATAAATGCCAATAATTGTTATCAAATAATGTCATTTTGATTGATACCTAAAAATAGTCTTATCACCCCTTGGAGCCACTTTAGTTCTGAGCAGAGAGCTGACTGTGATAATAATTATATCCAATTAAACCCAGCTGTCTTGTAACATTGTAGTTCTGTGCATCATGTGTAGCTAATAAAGTTATTATTAAAATTATTATTAGCGTCATAAGAGTTCAACTTTAATTTGAAATGAAGACTATTACTATAAGAATTCAAGCCCAAAATCTGTACAAGTGTATTATCAGTAATTAGTTTCTCCAATTTGATTTACTATAATATTTTTACTTTTAGTAAATCATGATGCTCCAAACACTACTGCTTAAAACTAAGTGATCTCTCTTATTTTTTACGGTGTAAAATTTAACTTTTTATCCATACTGCTTAAAGGAGGACTAGTACGAAAATCGTTCAAAATTTAGTTCGGCTGAAACTTTCCTAGAATAATCTCTAAGGGTCTAATAAACATTGTTTAAAGTTTTTTCTTGATATTCCGAAGGGAAGTATTATATTTTTACGAATCTTCAATGGAGTCAGTGACGTCATTTACTCAACACCATACATCGCTCCATACATTTCCCTTTATTTTGTGATCAAAATATTCGGTCGTTTCATACTCAATACTGAAAAAAAGAGACTTAAAAATCAATTGTAATCACAACATATGTCAGTAAAGTCCGTCAGTCGACCTTTGGGCTTCATAGAAATAAAATAAATCAAGAAGTTATTTACAAAGAAATGTATGGAGCGGTGTTTAGTGTTGAGTAAATGACGTCACTGACTCCGTTAAAGATTTGTAAAAATATAATACTTCCCTTCGGAATATCAAGAAAAAACTTTAACCAGTGTTTATTAGACCCTTAGAGATTATTCTAGGAAAGTTTCAGCCGAATTAAATTTTGAGCGATTTTCGTACTAGTCCCCCTTTAAAACTTTCATTATTTGCAAAAAAAAAAAAGATTAAAAAATTCCAAATTCAAATTCCAAGTCATCCACACCAGTTTTCACCAGTATTAAAGGATTATCTTCTATTATCTTCTATTTCCACAAGTGGGGAAATGCACTAGCTCATGTAATACCGGTATACATGTATATCAGTAAACTCTCTACCAGATCTGGTTCTTTTGTTGATTTTCAGCAAGTTAAGTGTTTTCGAGAAGATTTTCAAAGCAAGTATTGTTTGCAAAAGTTGGCATGAGTTGATTCATGGTTAAAGAGTTTGGAAAATTGTTGATTTCAACTAGCAGAGGAAAGTCAATGCAAACATCTTCAACACTTTTGTGTTTCCTGGAACCAGAAAAATACTCCTTAATGAATGATGCTATTTGAAGTGGGAAGAACTGTTTGTTATTTTAAAGAGATGCAAAAAGCTAGAAGATTTGGCATTATCTTGGATTGGTAAGGAAGCTGTATTAGCAATCAAGTTTTTGGAATGAAAAATTTAATCACCTAAGATATCTTGACTTGAGTCATTGTAAGTTAACCGACTTACTGTAAAAATATATTGCATAAACTTGCCAACTTTTATCAGTGCTTCTAAGCCAATAAAGACCTTATGGTTGCGTTTATCATAATATAATGAATAGTGAAAATTGGAAAAAATCTCTTTTCAAAATTGTCCTGATGCAAATCTATGACTTTCATTCTCTTTGCCTTAGTCATGTGCTGTACACATTTAGTGTTTACACACTATTATTGTTGCTTATCTGTAGTTGGCTTCTATAAACAAGTATTATGCTCTTGACTATTGTTTAAGTGTGAGACCAGATCAATCAGTGTATAGCCATTTTCAAAAGGTTTTCACAATAAATTTTTAAAATAATTTTTTTCAAAAATAGAGGCGATAGATGTATTTTCATTCTATAAAAACTTCACAAGTTCTTAAACAATTATCATGGGAACCCAGCAACATTTTAATGCACAATAAAATCACTTTGTTGGTTTATTCTTGTTTTCCTCACTCCATAAAAGTCAACTTCTAATTTCCAGCTCTATCATGGAACGAGAGCCTCAGGTTCATTAACGACTGTCTTATAAAAACTAGTGCTACGTGCTATGCACTCTTGGTATTAAGGAACTTTCATCAAATATGCATGGTATTTTTCATTAATTATTCTTGAACGGTGGTATTTCCTGTACAAATAACTCTTTCATGGAAACCTTAGCACTAAATCTTATCATAAATTACAGTAATAACTATAAATTTGCAAAGCCAAAACTTTTCTTGTTACTGGAAACTTACTCTTATGCTGACTGTATCAACCCTTTGACTCCTGGAGATATTTAAGGTTTTTCAGTGTTTTTCTGGACCTAAATGTTCTCGAAGCCCTAGCAAAACCATATTTGGAGTTTAGAAATAAAAATTGAAGGTAAAACGATGTGATGAAAAAGCGTGATTTTTGGCTTTGTGAAATGACATCAAAAGCAGTGGTTTTTGGTTTTCCAAAAATGTTTAAAGTTTTCATCATTATAATTTGGGAAATTTCTGCAGGTTTTTTGATTTTAAAAGTTGTTCTGTTCCTATGCTGACTGTATTAATCCAGTAAAAAAGTTTAGAGGAACTACATTGTATGAGACCCAGAAAATAAATTGAAACATGTCTCAAAACCAAAAATTGCTATTAACTGTACATGTACATGGCCAAAAATAATTATTCCCCATAAAAATAAGAATGATTTATGATAATTGTTGGATAAATAAAGAATGATGAATCTCAAAAAAAAATTCCTCATCAAAGTTTTCTGACTTCTTTGTTATTGTTTGACTCTTGCGCCTCAAAGTTTAGAAAAATAATTTGAATGATAAAACAATTATTGAACTTGGTTATGTTAAAATATCAAGATTTGTTAGTAGCGAGCAAGCAATTATTTGCCGATGCTGAAAATGAATGTGAAAAAAAATTCCTCATCAAAGTTTTCAAAACTCCTGTTCAGGTTATCTCTCATGATGTACACAGAAATATTTCAGAAATTGAATAACATTTTTGTATTGTTACTGTTTGTGATCCATGTTATCTTGCATCATGCATACAGATATTACACACTCCTAATGTATTAGGAAATACACATTACTCACAAAACCAAGAATGGATATTAGTTAGAATTGTCTTCCACTTGTATTATTTATCCTAAAAAAAAACAGAAAAATATTACAAACTAAAAGTTACAAGACCCTGGTGGCAGGGTAGACTGGGATACCTTGACCAGGTGGGACCAGGGGCAGGGGGGAGGGGGAGTGGTCCTAGGGTGCCCTTGAACCCAGCCTTTGTAGAAAAGGAGTGATCAATAAAATAATAATTTGGCTGGAATCTTTCCTAATTTTCGAAAGACAGTGATAAACCAGTGAAAGCCATTTTTGAAAAAAACATTAATTCAAAAATTCAATCATCAAAAATACCCATTTTGAAGTCTAACTTCCACTTTTTTCCAATTCCAATTCCAATTAAGTCAGAGACAGAGTCGGCAAAGCGAGCTACACTGTGGTCATATTCACAGCATTTGTTTACTACTAGAATCCTTGAATTACAATGGTAAGACGAGCAAATAATTGCTCAAAACTTCCCTCAGCTGATTGCATTAGATTTTATAATTTAGTATGTTCGTATATATTTGTAAATCAATCAACAGTTCATAAATGTTTAACGAGTGAGCTGTGAGTTGAGATTGAATTGAAGGTCAAAATATATGAGTTTGAAGACAATATTTATCATACTTGATAACAAAATGAAAGCCCAAATAAACTTCTTTGTACCTAATGTTTCTTAGTAGTAGTCTTGTTGAGTCAAAACAT
Source organism: Anthopleura sola (assembly GCA_023349425.1). Lineage (NCBI taxonomy): Eukaryota > Metazoa > Cnidaria > Anthozoa > Actiniaria > Actiniidae > Anthopleura > Anthopleura sola. Next base: position 1,321,218 of record JALHLI010000031.1, on the reverse strand, counting down.
TTAATATAGCAAGAGAATCGGCTCAGTGAAACTTGAATGAAGTCCTCGCCGATTTAGCATAGTAATTCTTTAGCAACACAAGAATTAAATAAAACTTGGCTAGGTTTTTCCTTGGTACTGATAGTAATACAGATAATACTGCTTGAAATAGCTGGGTCAAAGTTAGCCATTTGCTGTAAGCAATGACTACTTTTTAGAAATCTTGGTTTGATTAGAATTATCCTTGTTAATGAATAAATTAAAAATTCTGACTAAGCTCAGTCTTGAATTGCAGCAGTCAATGAAATAGAGCATGAATAGACATTAATTTATGTCACACGATAAGCTAGCTCCACCCTCTTAATTACTTGGCAACTTGGAATCAAAACTCAGAAAAAACAAAGGCATTTTCAGACTGTGATACCACAGGTATCCCAGTAATAACAAGGAATTTTTCAAAAAGGATTTCAATAAAAGAAAATTTAGCTGGCTGGCCTCAATGTTGATAAACTGGGTATTTTTTAACTCAATCAAAATATTTCATTAGGTTTGCGTAGACGTTTGAGTACTGTGTTTAGTTCTGTCAAGGGGAGGGGGATGGACAAAATATTGAATCCAAATTCAACAGCTGCTGAGTCTTTTGGAGTTAGGAAAGAGAAGAGAAAGTTAACTTACAATGTCATAACGTCGTTTCATAGATTATAATCTCCAGTGTAGTATTCCAGCAGCCAAGAAAATCTTCAGCAAATGAACACACGTGTGAACTATTCTCCACGGGTGAAAAATGTCAGTGGAAAAATACACTAAAAATAAAGAGAAAATTCAGAATAAATTACTCCAGGAGCATCAAAACTACTTAAGGACAAATTCTAAGCGCTTCTTCATGTTTTCCAACATTTCTTACCGTTCAAACAGCGATATTTTCTTCTCATTCAAATCCTTACACATCCGCCATGTTTGTGTAGCTCAGTCAACCGAAAGATGGTGGATCACGTGATAGTCTAGCCACCAGGTACGTGTCCGGAGCACGCACGCACGAACCGTCCAATCACAGCACGCTTCAATGCTTAGCCAAGCGGCTCTTGCTTCCCAATACAAAAACACACGTTTCAAAGAATTTAGAGAAAAAAAGTTGAATTATACGTGTTGTTTAATAAACTAAAGTAAATCTTTGCGATCCATCTCCTCAAATTCAGTGAGATATATGACTTTTAAGACTCGGGCGAGGGCCGCTTGAATTACAACAACAATCCTTTTCGCGCTTAGTTTTTCGTACAGCTGGCAGTACATCCGCCATGTTTGTCTTGTATATACAGGCCAAAAGGCATCATGGGAAAACGTGGGTCAGCACAGGGAGCCCAAATAATAAATATATGGTAGCTGAGTAAACATCAAATATCATTACACAAATATATAATTATCTGCATTTTTGAGCTACGAACACAATATGCCGGCCCATAATGCCATTATTAGCGAGCCATGCTACCTCACTATCTGAACGTTCGCGTCCTGTTTTAGAGCCGTTTCACCTAATTAAAAATTTTACTGAAGGTCTCACATTCTGGCCTCCATCAAGCAAAAGCTTAAAACATGGCAACCTGGAGTTGTTTGTCTTGAAAAAAAGACCCTGAAAAATGTTATATTTATTGTGTCGCACGGTTTTTGTTCAGATAAAGTACCTGCGTCACCCTTAAATTTCAGCTGCAGGTCTGGGTTTGGGGAGAGTGAGTCTCACTCATACATCCGCTACCCCTCCCCACCCGTGACCGTATCTATGACAACTACTTTCATAGCCAGGGATGGTGGAACACATTTTTAAGTGTATGTGTGAGGCTATCGTGGAAGCGCTAGAAGCCAAATTGAGTCAATATACAAAACGCGAGGTGCTTGGCCAGGTCCGTAGTGCTGGAAGGAAAGGACCAATGGAGGCGGCTCCCAAGGTACAAGTGGTGGATGAAGAGTGCTCGGGAAATTGGAGATTAACAGCTGATCTGAAAAATGTTTTGACGTGAGTTGGCGTAGCTGTTACGCGTTCGCTTTGGATTTTCACTCATGGAGGTAAAGAGAAGTGTGACTGATCTTCAAGAAACAGTTGAGAAAGTCTCTTTGTTCATAAGGAACCTCCCATCTCGACTATTTTTTTGATATTTTCATGGATTCTTGAGATATCTATCAGTATTGCTCAAGGGTTTTTCTCTAATATTTTTTCTTGTTTAAAAATTGAATAAATTTTGAATAAATTTTGGTTTGTGAACTCCACGAAGACTGTATCTTGTTTACCAAACGTGCAAACGTGCAAACTCGGCGGTAAGCGCGCATTTCCCAGTTCAACCAAGAGACCATGAAGACCCTCATGGTCTCTTGATTCAACTCATTGATATTAAAATATGCTAATTTTCAAATAAAGTTCGTTCGGAGTTTTTGTATCCGGCTGTATTTTTAATAAGAAATTATATGGGTGGGTTTTCAAAGAGTTCAAAATAGCATGACCAACTCGTGCAAATTTATTCCAAATTGCACTCAAAACCATAGGATTCCCTATACAAAACACTCTCTTCGATGATGTTGTACTGTTAGCAAAAGTCTCTCTTGTTATCTTCTGTTGTCTGATAGGAAAAGACTCATAATGTTACGATTGATGCAAAGGAGTAGAAGCCCAAACTTCCTGTTTTTCCTGATGACCCCAATTATTGCTGCTGATGCAAACCAAGTTTTGTAATTTGATGAAATTCGGTTCTAAAATAAAGTTTCATTCTCTCCCTCTCTCTGTATCTTTCTGTATCTCTTATATTATTAGGAACTGCCTTCCTTCTTAGCTTCTTTTTTCCTTTTTTTCCCTCTAACTTCCTTCTTTTTGTTCTTCCTCTATTTTTCTATTCTTTCGTGACTACTTCTTTAGTTATTCTTAAACACAATCATCTCGACAGGAGCGCCAAAACTTTAACTCTTACTTTAATCATTATAACAATCTTTTTTGAAAAAACTTCCAAAACATTCCAAATACCTATTAATAATAAATCGTAAGAGAAACTCGTGTTGTTTTTCATTCATAGTACATACAACAAAATATTCAAAGCCAACCATGCAAAGTAATTAGCTTTTTGGTTAGCCAATTTTATCCAAAAACACTTCTAAACAAGAACGATTTTAAAAAATATATAAAAAGGATAAGTGGTAGAGGTAAAAGTATCCTTTTCCGTAAGTTAAATACGAGGATATGAATTTGTATATTATGTATTTCTCATAGCAACTTAATAAGTATTTCTTCGAGTACAATTAAGGATATTAAGATTTATTTTTGCTATTATTTATTGTACATGAGAACAAAAGAAGAAACTATTGAGATATCAAAGCACTACCGTTTTCTATTGTTTCATTAGTGCTATTTATTACTTTTTAGTGCCAATTATATAGTACTGTTTCATGGATTATAGGTACTTACCATGTTCATACACTTTACTATTCCTCTCCTTATTTAAACACACTGAACACAATAAACTTCTTGACACTTCAGTCAGCTCCAGAAATTTGAAATTCGAAAAGAAAAAAAATGGTAAGTCTTGAAAACAGAACATTTGCTATTCTTAAAAATAATCTTAAACAATCATTCAATCCTCGATTGGATATTTTTTGGTTTCTAAACATTTGTTATGTTTTTATCCACTATGCAAAATTAACTAGAACAATAAGATTTTAAACATTTTTTTACCAATTCACAAATAATTATGTGTATTCTTCGCAACACTACATTTAATTTTTAATACACAAGGAGAACAACCTAAATAAAACGTACTTATTCATTCTAATTCTAAATTCTTTTTTACAGTTTCTATCATCAGTCAGTAGCATCTGCAGCTCGCCATGCACTTGTCGTGGTTCATCCTTTTCGGGATTTTTCTTCACAACAATTTTCCTACAGAAAGTAAAACAGTTACTCCTGATGGAGTTGTGGGCGAGGCATTTAAAGGAGATGCTTTTCGTCGAATCACCACTCACCTTATCGAGACACACATAGTCAACAAACTTGGCTCGTGTGCCTTCAGATGTTCCAAACACCTTGAATGTTTGTCGTTTAACTTTGGGAATCGTATCAATGGCAAACACGACTGTCAGTTACTAAGAACAGACAAGTACAACTCAGGATCGTCCTACATTACCAGTACAGACTTCCACTACTTCTATTCTGTGGTAAGTGAGGATTTCTCCTTGATACTATTACTCTTTGAAACGTCTAGATTTTGTGTCATTTCAAGTTGGTTAGTTGTATTCGGGTTATCTATAACCGGGATTTTGAGATATTAAGTTCCACTGAAAAGATAACGAATTTTCTTCGCGGGATAAAAATACTAATAAAAGGAAAATGCCCAGAACAACACATGACACAAGGTTTATTCATGTAGGGAAAAGTATGATTCACACTATTAAGAGATGAACGTTTAAACACTAAGCTATCCTTCCTACTCGATACTTTTGATCACTCAGTATTTTTAACTCGAAATATTTTCCTTCCTGATAAAACCTATGATCAATGGTGACTGTAAGAGCAGCAATGTTTCATCCTATACTATTCAGGTCTGTTGGCGGAAAGATCGTGCTCAGTTTGAGTACAAGCACCAAACTTGGCAAACCTGTTTGTTGGGGGATATTAAACAGATTTAGGGGTGGTTGGCAAACAAATGGTGCTCAGAGGAGGCACGCCACACTCTGTACTAGATGGATAATCTTTGTCAAATATATATGAAACGAAAAATAATTCCTTCAAGTTTTAACGCCAACATGGAAAAATGTCAAAATGGCGTTTATGGTTTGTTGATATCTCATTTTGAAAAGTTTTCTAAATATGCCTGCAAATTTCTTTAAATCTTGAAGGTATTAGCTTTAAAATTTAGCTAGAAGATCATTTTGTCGTTGAATATGCACTTTAAATGACGAGTCGTGCCCCCCCCCCCACCCCGACCGTCCTTTTCTTGGCACCTACCCCTAAATCTTTTCAGCATACCCCACAAACTTAGAATCTCAGCCAAGTTTGGTGTTTGTACTCTAAAGTGCACGATCTTTGCTATTTTTGTTGCTAACAGACCTGACTATACCCAAATATCGTCGAAAATTGGATGGAAAAATGTGGCTTTCACATTCATTGCTTCTCAGAAACCCTTAGTAGAATTTTCAGATGACGAGTCCCTTTTTATTAATATTTAATGACTGAAACGATGTGATTGAAATAAAATGAGTTTTTAACTTCTGACGCACAATAATATGCTAATAGTCAAACTTCCCTTTTCAAAGAAAAGGTTAAGAAAATTAAAGTTGGATGCCAAGCCATATTTTTTTCTTTCTAGAACAAGTGTATGGATTCCTCACCATGTCAGAACAATGGATCGTGTTACCCTGACTACGATAACAACGACTATCATTGCGTCTGTAAACCTGGAATTGAAGGACGAAACTGCGAAATAGGTTAGTGTTTTAGTATTTTATTCAAAGATGAGTTCGTAGAAAGAATGTAAGTTAAAGTTTGCAATTTTCGCTGTGAAACAACAGGCTAAAAAGGAGGAAGGACGTGTGTTTACATTCTGCTGTAACAAATCAACAAAAACTTTTCACTCTTATGATTCAGTTTACTGCAACTGTTCGGCGCTTCTCTCTGCTGGCTACACTGCAGATGGAGTCTATCACATCGATCCTGATGGACAAGGCTCCTTCCCAGTCTACTGTAACATGACCACTGATGGCGGAGGGTGGACTGTGTTCCAAAGACGCAACAACCATTTGGTAAGCTTTAACCGTGGTTGGCAAGACTACAAAACTGGTTTTGGTAACCAGACTGGTGATTTTTGGTTGGGCCTTGACAAGATCCACCGACTGACCAAAAGACAAGTAACATCATTACGTGTTGATCTGGAGGACTTGAATGGGAAGAAGAAACATGCTGTGTATTCATCGTTCTCTATCGCTGATGAAAGTGATTATTACCGCCTGAGAGTAAGTGGGTACTCAGGTACTGCTGGTGATGCTATTGCAAGTGGAAACCACCACTTGCATTTTGGTAATAACAGGAGGTTTAGCACACCTGACAAGGATAACGATGTATGGTCAGGTGGTAATTGCGCAGGAGGAGCAAAAGGTGGTTGGTGGTATGGTTGGTGCACTGTTTCTGATCTTAATGGAGTGAACGCCGTGTGGAGCTATGGTCAGGCATTTAAGAACACCGAGATGAAACTGAAATAGAGTAAGTATTCAATTCTAGGCATCTATGAAAGCAGTAAAATAGTGCGTTGCATGACCTTAGTTTATCTGAGGGTTTGTCTTTCATACGTGATATCATCAGATATGATTTTTTACGCGTTTTTTTATAAGTTTTGCATATATGATGCTTTTCTCGCTTTTTACTGTGATCAAATAGTGTCCTACCCAATCATTTTCAAGTTCATCATCACGCAATCCTATCGTCACGCAATCCTATCTCCCGGCCTAAGAAGCCTTTTGTCTCAGTAGGAGCCGGAGCGTTGCGTGACATCCATAACAGCAGCTGCGTACCAAACTAGTGAACTGATTGAACACTTTCTCTTCTCTCTCAGAGTAAAGACACCGAAGAAGATCAATCACGCTGATGCTGAGCTGCCTGAGAACAACTTTTGAGTGATTGTTACAAAGAAAGAAAAAAATATGGCTTGGCATCCAACTTTAATTTTCTTAACCTTAAAAGGGAAGTTTGATTATTAGCATATTATTGTGCGTCAGAAGATAAAAACTCATTTTATTTCAATCAAGTGATTTCAGTCATTAAATATTAATAACGAGGGACTCGTCATCTAAGAATTCTAAATGGCTTCTGAGAAAACATTGAAAGCCACATTTTTTCAGCCAATTTTTGACGGTATTTGGGTATAGTCAGGTCTGTTAGCGACAAAATATCCTTCAAGATTTAAAGTAATTCGCATATTTGGAAAAAGAAATTCATATCTCTGCAACAAAAAGAGGATATCAACAAACTGTAAACGTCATTTTGACTAGTTTTAACAACTCTATTATGTTACAATAAAATTTGAAGGATTATTTTTCGTTTCATATATATTTTGATAAAGTTTATCCATCTAGTAGAGAGTGTGGCGTGCCTCCCCTGAACGCCATTTTTTTGCCAACCACCCCTAAATCTGTTTGTATGCTCCAACAAACAGGTTTGCCAAGTTTGGTACTTGTACTCAAACTGAGCACGATCTTTCCGCCAACAGACCTGAATAGTATAGGATGAAACATTGCTGCTCTTACAGTCACCATTGATCATAGGTTTTATCAGGAAGGAAAATATTTCGAGTTAAAAATACTGAGTGATCAAAAGTATCGAGTAGGAAGGATAGCTTAGTGTTTAAACGTTCATCTCTTAATAGTGTGAATCATACTTTTCCCTACATGAATAAACCTTGTGTCATGTGTTGTTCTGGGCATTTTCCTTTTATTAGTATTTTTATCCCGCGAAGAAAATTCGTTATCTTTTCAGTGGAACTTAATATCTCAAAATCCCGGTTATAGATAACCTGAATACAACTAACCAACTTGAAATGACATAAAATCTAGACGTTTCAAAGAGTAATAGTATCAAGGAGAAATCCTCACTTACCACAGAATAGAAGTAGTGCCGGGAAGTCTGTACTGGTAATGTAGGACGATCCTGAGTTGTACTTGTCTGTTCTTAGTAACTGACAGTCGTGTTTGCCATTGATACGATTCCCAAAGTTAAACGACAAACATTCAAGGTGTTTGGAACATCTGAAGGCACACGAGCCAAGTTTGTTGACTATGTGTGTCTCGATAAGGTGAGTGGTGATTCGACGAAAAGCATCTCCTTTAAATGCCTCGCCCACAACTCCATCAGGAGTAACTGTTTTACTTTCTGTAGGAAAATTGTTGTGAAGAAAAATCCCGAAAAGGATGAACCACGACAAGTGCATGGCGAGCTGCAGATGCTACTGACTGATGATAGAAACTGTAAAAAAGAATTTAGAATTAGAATGAATAAGTACGTTTTATTTAGGTTGTTCTCCTTGTGTATTAAAAATTAAATGTAGTGTTGCGAAGAATACACATAATTATTTGTGAATTGGTAAAAAAATGTTTAAAATCTTATTGTTCTAGTTAATTTTGCATAGTGGATAAAAACATAACAAATGTTTAGAAACCAAAAAATATCCAATCGAGGATTGAATGATTGTTTAAAATTATTTTTAAGAATAGCAAATGTTCTGTTTTCAAGACTTACCATTTTTTTTCTTTTCGAATTTCAAATTTCTGGAGCTGACTGAAGTGTCAAGAAGTTTATTGTGTTCAGTGTGTTTAAATAAGGAGAGGAATAGTAAAGTGTATGAACATGGTAAGTACCTATAATCCATGAAACAGTACTATATAATTGGCACTAAAAAGTAATAAATAGCACTAATGAAATAATAGAAAACGGTAAACTTCCTTCTACATCTCACCTGGATGTCAAGTACATCGACGAGACAGAATTGGAAACTCAAAACGGGAGGTTTTCGTAAACAATTTCTTTCAAGTTAAGCGACATAAAGAACTGGAGGTAATTTTGCTTGAAACCTCTCCGTGTAATTGAAGACGGTCTCTTTTTATTGAAGCTGGAATCTAAAGGCTACCATCGTCTAAAGCAGTTGATGATTTGAAAATTGGAAAGTATGTTAGCCGTTATGAGGTTGGGGAACGAACTAAAATATTAATGTGATTAAGAAATGATCTCCATCGGTTCAAAAAAGATTATATTATACTAGTATTATTACCGACTTTGAGCATGTTTGGATAATAACTTACTGAGTGGCAAGCTTTTTAAAGTCGTAAAAATAAGAGAGAATGTATGGGGTTTGAGGACAGCGTCCCCTAAAAACCATACATTCTCTCTACTTTTTACGATTTGTTTAAAGCATGTAAATCAGTCAGTATTTGCCCAAACATTCTAAAACTTGGTATACTTAATAATCTTAGTATGGTCCTTCATGTGATGGAGTTTGTTTTTGAATAGAAGACTTGCACTAACAGGTCACGTGACCCTACCCTTAAGATGAGCAGCTGTATCAAAATGAACAACAGGAATGAAAAGAGCATCTTGAATTGAGTACAAAGGTAAAGTTTCAGCTCATAATGTTGACTATAGGAGAAATGGCATTAAATAGAAAACCGAATATTCTATAAGGTTTTGTATGGAAAAAGTGTTGGCTAACAAGGAAGTCACTCGTACGTTGACGTATGTGTGACAGATTTACTTTATTCGCGACTTATATCTTGAAAAAAACAAACTTGTTATCGCTAATCATCACTGCAAGAACATCAGTGGCGCAGCAAAACAGAGTCGAACTGGAAGCATGTGAAGGCGCCTCTGGCAGCCGTTATACAGACCATGTATGACCCTAGAGCACAGCTCTAACCAATGATAACATTGGAAAATAAAAGTAAAATCAGGGTATTCCAGTCAAAAGAGATCTAAACCGACGATAAAAACATGTATTTCAATCATTTCACCGTAATCTTTATGTGTTTTCTCGGTCTTCGCCAAGAAACATGTCGTCCTATATTAGGAGACTATATATCATTCCCTTGAACATTTTTTTTTGGTCTGGTGTCTAAAATTGTATCTTTTTCCAACGCAAATTAATGTTCAATAGAAATAATAAAAACATCGAAACAAGGTTGATTAGTGCTGGTTTCACATTCTGCCACAAAAACCTTTAAAATTTGCTCCTAAAAATACAGTAATGTCATTAATGTTGTCCACCAAAAACGACCTTTAGACCAAAAGAAATGTCACGTGATACCTAATACACTCACAAGTAGAGTTTATAATTACTATTCTCTGTTCATTGTTACTCATTATAGAGTTTGAAACCAGAATTTCTTTTGATCTTTAAATCTTTTTTCACAGGACAACCTTTTTGACCACGACTCAGTGTATCTAGGTCAATACATGACACAGCTTTAAACATAATACTCAAGGGAATGATAATCATGTGCTGGAAACATTAAGTTGAAGAGGTGGTCTATTAAATAGTACAATTTCTTTTTAATACAAACCGAAAGTCCTTCGGTATATTTTCGCGTGAACCAAATTACAGCCAAAAATGAATTGATTGAGCATGCACATCCAAAATCTTACCAATATTCATATAAGTTAGAGTCTTTTTTTCTGAATCAATTAAAAATCTTTCCTAATATCATGATTTGTGGTCCTTGTAAAATATGTTCCATATGGGTGAGAGAAAACAATTGATCTTTTCTCTGGCCTTGGCTGAGTTTCGTTCCAAATGCGCTGATACTGCAACTATGACGTCATTATCTTGATACTTCCATATAAGGATTAAGGTAATGATCAATATGCTGGTGAAGATCAACCGACCTCTGGAATATAATAATGCAACACATTAGTGGAAACAATTAGAGACATCTACTTCTGCAACGCTGTTAAAGTCAGTAATGCGCTCTTCAATAATTTCCGCACATTACCTTGTTCTAGTAAATGGAACTATCATTCTCCCAATGGATGTAAATACAATAAGAATAATGGCCAGCACAGCCAGAACCACGCTCAGGAATTTCGATAATAATGCTTTTGCTTGTACAGACTGTTCCAAGTATTCATCCAAGGCTCCTACCATCTGCTGGTTCTGTTGTTGTACAGTCTCTACTTTAGTTATCTGGAAAGATAGTTTTATATATCATTTGAGATTTGCGCATACATTCATTCATTCATTCGTTCATTCGTTCATTCGTTCGTTCGTTCGTTCGTTCGTTCGTTCGTTCGTTCGTTCGTTCGTTCGTTCGTTCGTTCGTTCGTTCGTTCGTTCGTTCGTTCGTTCGTTCGTTCGTTCGTTCGTTCGTTCGTTCGTTCGTTCGTTCGTTCGTTCGTTCGTTCGTTCGTTCGTTCGTTCGTTCGTTCGTTCGTTCGTTCGTTCGTTCGTTCGTTCGTTCGTTCGTTCGTTCGTTCGTTCGTTCGTTCGTTCGTTCGTTCGTTCGTTCGTTCGTTCGTTCGTTCGTTCGTTCGTTCGTTCGTTCGTTCGTATTTTGGCTTACTCTAGTAACGTATGAATCCAATGCTTCTTCGATTTCTCCTGCTCGCTCGGATAGTCTGTACTCTACGCACTCCATGCGCTCTTCTGAACGTTCCAGTTCTATCTTAAGACTCATCATCTATAATATCACAGATAAAGCAAAAAATACTAGTCATGTACTGTACGAGAAGAGAAGAGATGAGAAGAGATGAAAAGAGATGAGAAGAGAAGAGAAGAGATGAGAAGACAAGAGAAGAGAAGAGAAGACAAGACAAGAGAAGACAAGACAAGACAAGACAAGAGAAGACAAGACAAGAGAAGACAAGAGAAGACAAGACAAGACAAGACAAGACAAGACAAGACAAGACAAGACAAGACAAGACAAGAGAAGACAAGACAAGACAAGACAAGAGAAGACAAGACAAGACAAGACAAGACAAGACAAGACAAGACAAGAGAAGACAAGACAAGAGAAGACAAGAGAAGACAAGAGAAGACAAGACAAGAGAAGACAAGAGAAGAGAAGACAAGAGAAGAGAAGACAAGAGAAGAGAAGAGAAGAGAAGAGAAGAGAAGAGAAGAGAAGAGAAGAGAAGAGATTAGTGGTCATTACCTCATTTTGATGCAGTTCAGTCATATCATTCCATTGTGTAGTTAAATCATTTAATTGACATTGAAGATGCTACAAACAACATTACAACATTACAACAATCAGTCTTCATTAATATGACCAAAATATGGCCAACATTATACATCAACAAGTAAAGGGAGGCGTAGCGATAAAACTTTTAAATTTCACCGCTACGGGTCAGGTTACAGGTTCTATTCCTATGGACACATGTGAACATAGAGTTTTCTCCCTCTGTACAAATCATCCTGTGAGTTGAGAGTTGTGTGCATTCATTATTGAATGGTAGCGGTTTACATAGTGAGTGTGATTACCTCGGATTTATATCTCTCTTCCTGTAGCGATCGAGCAAGAAGATCTAATTGTTCCTAAAAGACAACAAAGATAAATAAGTCAGTACCGTACGTTTCCCACTCATACGATAACCATTCTTATGGAAAGCCATTTCAGTGTCACGGCATGTCGTACCGTGTACGTGCTGTAAATCATAGAGGATATTACATGGTCGCGCGGAGATACGAATTTTATCTTCGAGTGTTGATATTATCTCTCACGAGAAGATAAAATTCGTATCTCCAAGAGGCCATGTAATGTTCTGTTTATTACATGAAATCTTCAATGAAAAATAATGGAGAATTTGAGACTTGCTGAGCAAAAAGTCGAAATTTGACACCACCAGTGTTGATATAAATCGTATCCCCACTGGCCACTGGTGGGAGTGGGGATATCAATTTTATCATTTTGATGTCACTCAATATCTCACTCTATTTCCTATAATAAAGTACCGTACGTTTCCCACGCATACGATAATCATTCTTATGGGAAGCCATCTCAGTGTTACTGCATGTCGTACCGTGTACGTGCTGTAAGTCAGTACCGTACGTTTCCCACGCATACGATAATCATTCTTATGGAAGCTATCTCAGTGTTACGGCATGGCGTACCGTGTACATGCTGTAAGTCAGTACCGTACGTTTCCCACTCATACGATAATCATTCTTATGGAAGCCATTTCAATGTTACGGCATATCGTACCGTGTACGTGCTCTGAGTCAGTACCGTACGTTTCCCACTCATACGATACTCATTCTTATGGAAAGCCATTTCAGTGTTACGGCAATGCGTACCGTGTACGTGCTGTCAGTACAGTATGTTTTTCACTCTAAATGATGGACAAGCAAGTTACGGTTACTGGATGCTTTAGAGCACACGTACCTTCAAAGAGTCGATAGTATCCAGCAGTCGATTCTGGTTTTCTTTCACATCATTGATGTCTTGTTCGAAAGCCGCGGGTGGAGATGGAGGGAGGCTATGCCGGGGACTTGAATGATGTCGTGGTAGACTACAAAGGAAGGATAAGGTCAATGATAAGGTCAAGGATAAGGTTAAAAACTTGACACTTGTGAGTAGGTCAAGTCTCGGTCATTTTCTTAAACAGTAAAAAACAGGCGGTGGTTTCGTGCTTCCCCCTGGACGAACTGCTTGTACATAAAGTTTCAGGGGGTATATTTTTCATTTCTAACATTGCTTGATCGTCAGAGAGAACACCTGTTAAGCTACATCTACACGGGCAATTTTCCCTTGACAAGTATCCTTGACAATTTTCATTGCTCGATTAGAACATTAGCAAGTTTACCTTGACATTTTTTTATTGACAAGGTTTCCTTGCTCGTATAGATGATGAACAAGTTTTCCTTGACAAGTTTCGATCAGTGAAGTAACAGGCTGAGAACTAATCTCATTAATATTCCTTGTCACATTTTCCTTGTTGTCCGTCTACACGAGCAAATTTCATCCTTGACAATTTTTCCTCCTAAAGGAAAAGCCAGCATGCCAGATTTTCCTTGTCAAGGAAAAATTGTTCATTTTACTCCATCTACACGAGCAATTTTTCCTTGTACAAACTATATATGTTGGTTGTAGTGGATCAGTCCAATACGTACCTTGCGGGTGCCCCAGATGCAGCGCTGGACGAGTCATCATCACTAATATAATGAGGGCTTTAAGATAAAGAAAATAAGACTTAATAAGACGTCAGAAAAATACTTCGCTTATTATATACGCACAAAGATTTCCATGTCAGGCAAAGTGTATACTACTCGGTGATTCGTGAGGAGTGGAGAGGAGAGGAGAAAACAATACCTTAGTCCTGCTTGAGGGTAATTCCTGTCCGAATCGCTTCCCACCAAACGAGATTCACTTTCCTCGGTTACAGAAGCACTGCTGGGTTCCTCGTCGATGCCATCAGTTTCTTAAAAAAAGAAAATAAAACGTGACTTTAAATATACTTTTTACTGGAGTATTTTTCGTGCTACCGGCAAAACTACAGGCTGCAAGAGCTGAGCGGGGATGGGTGGGGTTAGAGTGGTCATTTAGTGGTGCATCGTGTTTCCTGCACTGGAAACACTGCGGATGACCACCCTAACATGTTCTTTCAGGGTACGAACAAATTGATGTGTGAATGTCCAAAAGACTTCTACAGTCATAAGGATTAACTCAAAGAGACTCATCCATGAAATAGTTCATAACATCTCTTCCCCGTGGTACTTACTTGAACCAGGTGCTGCAGGCACAGTAGAAACGTTCTCCGAACTCCCAAACTTATTTTTGATGAGATTAGCGATCTCTAAAGGTTTAGAAACGGCCCTGGAAGAAGTAATGAATTGAAATAAGTTTGAATGTAGAAAATACCTGAGCAAAACGATGATAACGGCTGCAATACTGGGCATTTTAGTTATGACAGCTCCTTCTGCGCGACATGATGGATCTTCCAGGATAATCATCGGCGAGCCTTGCACCAGTAATCTGTTTTACTGAGGGTGTTACACAAGGTGGCCTAATAACCGAGGAGGGAGGGGGCTTCTAATCTTGTGATGTTATTAGATATCAATGTTTGTATCACTGTTTTCTTACCCTTTAACGCCATCCTTGACTCCTCTGAAGAGAAACAAATAGATAATAAAAAACTGTGACGCAATAGGATTGAACAGGATGGAAGGGAAAAGTAGATTGGAGGAAGCAAGGGAATTTAAGGCGAAGCATTTGTTAATAATCGATTATTCACCGAAGTTGGAGCGAATATTGTCTCATAATCACTGGTTGTTCGACCAATCACAGCGCGCGCAACTCTATTTCAAGACTAACATTATACTGTCTAATATCGAAATCAATTCTTCGTAAGGGGAGAAAGAACTAACATCACTTAATACTTTTAACATCTGATATCATAATGATATTTGAAAGAGCGACAAGTTTAACGTTAAGTAGAGTAAAAAATTGTCCAAAGTTCGGGTGAGATTCCAAAACGAACTTCAGTGGTTTTCCAAGGTGCATTCAAAACAAAAAGATTCATGGCGTACTTCGAATATTTTCCTCAGGTACTAGATCTATTTTCTTATTTTTTCGACCACCACGTCACAATAAGGCCTTATTAAAGTGCTCTTAGAAATGGATGTAGAAGGGTCAGATGAACCTTGCTTCGAGTTTGATATCTTCTAAGACACTATATTGAAAACAACGCACTTACGATGGCCAAAGACAAGATGTTTGCTTGTGTAGTCTGTTTCCTTTACGTTTCTTCTGTCTTGAAGATAAACTTACACTTTTACATAACACTCTACGCCCTGAGAGATCTACAACACGGATCAGAGGGACAGAGCTATTTCTCGATGAATTTCGGCAAGAATTTTCCATTTTTTTTTTAGCGCAACAAAGATAACATAGAACTTCGAGATTTGTGTGTTTTTATCACTATCATCTTTTTTCTTCACCATCGTTAATTATTTATGCTTAGCAATCTGGTTTAACAACTTAATCAAAACTATAATATAACATAGGAAAAATACTTTAAAAAATATATTTTCTTCGCATAGAAATTGTAAGGTAACGGAGAGAGAAGGTGATGCATTTCGTCTTGGAGTAAAGAAGAATAATGCTTCTCAAACCTGACGAATATCTTAAAATACGTAAAATGCTTGAGATCTGATAACCTAGATATTTATAACTGTTTTGCACGAGATTTCCATATGAAATCGTTAATATTTCAAAAAGTTATTTTCGTATACTTTTGCAGAGGTTGTTTAGTTTCTCATTACTATTTTCAACAAGGTAGCATGAGTATACTATATGCCATTTTCGATTTTTCTATAAACACAGAATACTTTTCTTTACTTTACATAGTGAATTGAAGCTCGAGTCATCGCGGTAAATTATAACGAGATATGCGAAAGAAGCTGAAAAAATCGATGCAATTTGATAACTGGAAAAAAATACGGTCAGATTGCATGGCAGGGACACCACAACAGCTTTTTCGCCAATTACTGTGGGCCGGGCCCAGATAGTGAATGTAGTGGTAGTGTGTGGAGCGAACATAGGTGTATTTTCTTGTATACTCATTGCATAAACTATAAAATATATGTGTCTCATGGTATATTCCATGGTATACCACTCTAAACCATTGTATAACTAGTATATACTGGTCTCGTGTGTATACTATAATACAAGGGTGCCATGGTATATTCCATGGTATACCACTCTAAACCATTGTATAACTAGTATATACTGGTCTCGTGTGTATACTATAATACAAGTGTGTCATGGTATATTCCATGGTATACCACTCTAAACCATTGTATAACTAGTATATACTGGTCTCGTGTGTATACTATAATACAAGTGTGTCATGGTATATTCCATGGTATACCACTCTAAACCATTGTATAACTAGTATATACTGGTCTCGTGTGTATACTATAATACAAGTGTGCCATGGTATATTCCATGGTATACCACTCTAAACCATTGTATAACTAGTATATACTGGTCTCGTGTGTATACTATAATACAAGGGTGCCATGGTATATTCCATGGTATACCACTCTAAACCATTGTATAACTAGTATATACTGGTCTCGTGTGTATACTATAATACAAGGGTGCCATGGTATATTCCATGGTATACCACTCTAAACCATTGTATAACTAGTATATACTGGTCTCGTGTGTATACTATAATACAAGGGTGCCATGGTATATTCCATGGTATACCACTCTAAACCATTGTATAACTATTACACTTACCCAGATATTCCACGGATATTATGTTTTACTCCCCTGGAAGGAAAAAACACAATTTCATGATTACAAGATACGGCAAGTGAACCATGGTTCTGAGTACAGCCATACAGTGTCCTAGAGGATCGAGATTTCTGAAGGACCATGTGGTTGTTTAAATTTTACCTTGGTTCAAAATTTTCAAACCACCTATCTGTGGTTTCTTCATTAGATTGTACCAGAACTTTGCCTTATGCTTTTCCAATAAATATGTAGCAGTTGCCCTCAAAACACTGAAAACTGCATTTCTGAGAGCCCAATTTTAAAAACATTTAGAATAATCCTTAAGTCCTCCCCCCCCCCCCCCATCCTCAAAACTATGCTTTGCAGTCCCTCTAATGTCCACACATACTTCAAGACTTCTTTTGCCATGACCTTCGAGGACAATGTACCATTTTCTTCTAAATCCTGTGAAAGAATGTCAAAAAAAATCGAATGAGAATCAGTCTGGGAATGTTGAGTTCAGGGATCCCTACTTTTTAAACCACATGCTGCCTCTGCATCATATAACCAGGGAGGTGGTATATCTCATAGGAATATAATGGTTTTTGAGGCGCGCAGTATAAAAAACAACACCTCCCTAATGGCTGCAATATATCTCAATGATTATCTAATTGATATTTGGCATATCTTGTGTGTATCTTGTGTGTTGATTATTTTCATGCACGATACTTACCACCATTGCTTTGTGGTATTTTTGGAGTTTTCTCTGCAGCTGAGCTATCGTAGAATTAGTTTTTTGATTCTTTTTCTCGAAATTTGTCTTCACTCTGGAAAATAATTCAATTGTATCATTATTCTTGAAGAATTAGAAAACACACGCGCTTGCTGTGTGCACTTATAAAAAACGCAGGGATTGGCAGAACACGAGAAAAGTGTTAGGAGAAGCATTACGCGTAATGGTTCCGTTCTGACAATCCCCAAGTGCTTTATAACTGCACACAGCACAGCAAGCAAGTTTCTTTTATAAAACATAAATGCACATGCGTGCTGTGTGCTTAAACGTATATTTTACAACTATCACTCCCTGTAAGGGGCTCTTCCGTGAGGTTCACTCCACACACACTACCACTACATTCTATATTTACAACACACAACACTCAACTCACATGTTGATTTTTACAGAGGGAGGAAAACCAGAGAACCCAGAGAAAAACCCTTGTGGTAAGGGAGAGAACAACCCATCAAACAACCTCAACTCACATGTTGATTAGCCTCACCCCAGGCATGAACTACACAGTGATAGATGGTACAGTAGCAACACATGCTAACTAAACACTTAAACAAGGAATGATGCTGGATTTTTGGGCAGCTTGGGTAAGAGTGGAGAAATTCTCTTGGATGTGAGATACAGTAATGATACAATATTAACCAACACACATGAACATCTTACTTGGATGTGAGATACAGTAATGATACAATATTAACCAACACACATGAACATCTTACTTGGTTTGGTTTTGCATTCCTTCTGTTGACTCTAAGTATTCTTTGACAGATTCTGAATGACAAAATATACTTTGAATTAATATTAAATAAATAAAAATAATAAAAACCTTTAAATTTTATAGATACAACCAGAAACAACCTCTGGTCTGATCAACTCACAGATCAAATTGCAATTTACCATGAAAGGTTTTGCTGAACAAGCAAAATCAGTTAACTTGGAGAAAAAAACTCTCCAATCAAAGGAGACACCCAACAATCCCTACTCACATGCGATGCTGAGTATGGCAATTGAACCCAAGACCCCAGAGGTGAGAGGCAAACGTACTACCACTACACCACTTTTGACCCCAAAGGGGTCAAACTAAAGCTTTTAAAAAAAGCATAAAGCATTTAAAAGGACATGTGAGTTATTCATACCATCTCTCTCTTCTTGTAACTGCCGTATCTGTTGCTTTGTCTTGCTAATTTTTCTTTTTAATCGTTCAATAGCATGTGCTATCCTCTGAGACACAATAACAACAACATACCAGAACAACATTAGGATAAGATTGCATAGGTGGACATAAAATATGGGAAGCCATTTCAATGTTACAGCATGTCATACCATGTACAAGCTGTAAGTTAGTACCATGTATTTCCCACTCATACAATAACCATTGTTATAGGAAGCCATTTCAGTGTTACAGCATGTTGTACCATGTATGTGCTGTAAGTCAGTACCGTACGTTTTCCACTTGTACAATAACCATTGTTATGGGAAGCCATTTCAATGTTACAGCATTCCATGCCATGTTAGACAGTTGCCATGTCATCACGAGAATGGTTGCAAATTACCCATACAGTACATTGCTACGCAGACAGGTACAGATGTACATACAGGTACAGATGTACATACAGGTACAGATGTACATATAGGTACAGATGTACATACAGGTACAGATGTAGAGATACTTGAAATAACTGATACTAACCTCAGAGTCAACTTGTGCATCCACCTCATCAGTGTCTTTATCTTGAGATCCCATGAATCCATCAAGCTGTTTGGACATAACACTCGCAATATATTCTATCTGGGTTTGCTCTGGTACCACTAATGAGGTTATTTATTTTGGTGGGTGGGTGGGTGGGTGGGTGGGTGGGTGGGTGGGTGGGTGGGTGGGTGGATGGATGGATGGATGGATGGATGGATGGATGGATGGATGGATGGATGGATGGATGGATGGATGGATGGATGGATGGATGGGTGGTTGGGTGGGTGGGTGGATGGATGGGTGGATGGATGGATGGCACAGTTGGTTAGTGCACAGCGTTTGGTGCAAGAGGTCCAAGTTCAATTTCCAGTGACTTTGCATCCTTGTTTCAACTTCTTTCCTTTCTGTGTAGCTTTAATTAGCTTTAAATACTTGTAAAATGGAGCACTGATGGAGAGAGAGGGGGGGGGGGGGGGGGTAAAATGAACTCATCGTCAGCCTTAAGTTTATTAGTCATGGACTATTACCAGCAGCTACCGAAGTAAAACAAGGATGCTTAACCTTTACCTTTTTTTTAGTGGGCAGGTGTTTGGGTGGGTGTTTGGGTGGGTGTTTGGGTGGGGGTTTGGGTGGGTGTTTGGGTGGGTGTTTGGGTGGGTGTTTGGGTGGGTGTTTGGGTGGGTGTTTGGGTGGGTGTTTGGGTGGGGGTTTGGTCGGGTGGGTGTTTGGCTGGGTGTTTGGTCAGGTGGGGGTTTGGGTGGGTGTTTGGTCGGGTGGGTGTTTGGCTGGGTGTTTGGTCAGGTGGGTGTTTGGGTGGGTGTTTGGTCGGGTGGGTGTTTGGCTGGGTGTTTGGTCAGGTGGGTGTTTGGGTGGGTGTTTGAGTGGGTGGGTGGATGGGATGGGCAGATGATATAAATGAATAAATTCCCTTCTGTGTTACTTACAGAATCCAGATCCATGTTTTCCTCATCAGTAACAGACAGCGCAGTGTTGCTTTTCCCAGAATGTAGTTCAGCTGATCCACTGCTGGTCATCAATCCTTGATTACCACTAGCTACATCCACACCTCCAGTAGCAGAAGAACTTAATGACACGTCTGAAGTCTTACTTCGCCGTCTGTTGCTGGGAAGATAATAATTATTATTACAGTGCTAATGGAAAAACCATGGGCACCAGGAAATGTTCCAGGAATGACTGTCAAACCACAAGATAACAGATAGATAACAATAACACTTCTGACTGGTTAAGAAACATTCTTGAAATATCTCTAGGTGCCCTGGATGTTTTTTTGTAAGAAGGTGGGACTCAAAGGCATTTCATCAAAATGAAAGTACATGGATGGTTGACTTACTATAGGTGGCTGTATAAATGAAGGGGCTGTACGATTGGGACATGAAAATAATGGCAAACGCTGGGTGATCAGATATGGAAAGTAGATGCCAGAGTTCACTGAGCTGCTAGCTTCTACTGAAATCCCTAGACTCAGGCCATGACCCCCTCTTTCTGTTATGTGACGAAAGGCTGTTTATCTTTACCTGGATGGCATTCTTGAGCTTTCTTTAATTTGTGCCAGTACTTTACTAAAGTGTTTTGGTCGTTCTTTTGGGATGTAATGTTGTCTTACTTCACTGTCTTGCATCTGTGTTGAGATAAGACACATCCATGTCAACATTAGTTCACATTTCTATCATAAAAGAACACATGAAACTATGGAAGAAATAGATTATTTAAAGGATACAAACTCATAAATGAAACCCTTCATAATCTGCATTCAACTTTAATGTATAGTCTCAGTCAAACCCACTCCAATCCAAAAAAAATTATTTCTAACATGAAATTATAGTAACTATTATTAATAGTATGAGACATTTCAATTGATAAATAATGAAGAAATATGACATCTTCTATTTCTTTTACAAATTCGAACTATTTAAGCCCTTATTTTGGACAATAGAGTGATGAAATACAGTAGCAAGAGAATGCAATCCTCATAACTTAGTGTGATTTTGAGCTGCCAACATGGCTTTATATTGGTTGCTAGTTGGGAGAAAATATATTGCATATTGGCTGTAATCGCAAATCCTTCCAAATTCTTTCAATATACCGGTAACCTGTATTGGGGACTCAAAATTACAATAAATTTTGTATCGCAATTCTCCAATCACTCAGTAATTCTGAGGAAACCATTCTGAGCCGGCAATACAGGTTTATATTGTCAATCCTCTCCTGATGAAACTTATAGGAGAATCGCAATAAAAATAATGTATGGAAGGCTCTAAATATATATTACTAATAAGCATTCAATACATTATTTGAATTGCTAATTTTTAGGTCTATAAGAGCTAGATTGTAAGTTTTGCTTATCCATTGTACAGTATACCCCCTGATGATGGATGAGAGTACAAAAGCTACGGAAATCATGAATAACAATATTTTACCTATTTCAATTCAAAAATACTGTAATTATTTAAAAAAAATTGTTATACTTATATTAAAAGTTTACACTATTTATTTCTTACTTCACTGTCACTTTTTGTTCCATCTCTTCTTTTAAACCAGTGACCTGTCGAAAAATATAATATTGAATTATAATAATTATAGCTTTATTTCTCCATCTTAGGTTCAGAAATACTAAGGATTTACATGAAAAAAAGAAGAAAAATAGAAAATATGAATAACTTATAATAATAATATAAACAAAGACAAGGTGTATGTGAGAAGACTTTCAACCCTTGCATCCGTAACCAATCAGTGCATGTGTTATATCTCAAACATGTGATACATACCAGGGCTTCTCTTGGGAGAGGGGGAGTGCTTTGGTAGAGGTGACCTTGGCCTCTCTGACGTCAATGAGCTGGAGCTTCCAGTTGAACCATTCTTTGTTGGTACTGACAACGTTTTAGCTATGAATGATAATGACAAACACTGACTTAAATTGGGGTGGCATATGGAGTTGTCACTCAACGCTGAGTGGTTCAAAAATTAGTAATAATTTTTATTACTGTAACACCTAATTGCAATTTCTATGTAACATATATATAATATGAGTGGCCGTGTTGTATCAGATATAAAACCACGACACGAAGGCAAGTGATTGTATATCTGATACAACATGGACACTAATATTGTATATTACTTATGAAACGTCTTGGTGTATACATTCATGTTCTACTAAAATTTTAAAGATAAAATTGAATTTGGCTGAGAAAATTGGAGTTAAAGTTTATGCAAATCAGGACGATTTTGTATCAGATATACTGTACAACCTCCTCCATGGACAATGATTTCTATTGTGTTTTCCTCATTAACTATTTATGAGTTTTATATATTCATTTGTCATATAGAAATACCAAAAAAACAAGTTGAAATTAATTTAAAATATTTTAACTTATTTTGATTCTAACGGCCCCTAGATTAATGCCAGTATAACTGTTTAGTAATTATATACCAACAAAATTACCTCAAAAATGTCAGTATATACCTGAAATAATTGCATCTGTTTTGCAAAAATAATAATTTCCATTTTGTTATTTATTTTTATATGACAACCTTCTTGTAATTAGGTGTATGAGTCAGGAAAAATATTCTAAATACAGAATATGTTTCCTGGTGCTTCAGTCTGGTATCATTATATCAATATTGTAATTGAAACATGGGAAGCCATTTCAATGCTATGGCATTCCATCATCTATAATACACTGTAACCTTACTTGTCATCAACAAAGCATAATCATTGACAATATTTTCTAAATAATGGTTAGAAAGCATTAAATTTTATTATGTGAAATGTGAAGCAAACATCATA
Source organism: Anthopleura sola (assembly GCA_023349425.1). Lineage (NCBI taxonomy): Eukaryota > Metazoa > Cnidaria > Anthozoa > Actiniaria > Actiniidae > Anthopleura > Anthopleura sola. The sequence goes on along the minus strand of JALHLI010000031.1, from coordinate 1,298,229 downwards.
TTTAGAGCTCATATATGTTCCATAAAATAACCTTGTCTGATTCCTAGTATATCAGTATTATTAATATATACATTTAATGCACATCGATTTATGCCCTCACTTAAGTTACAGGTATAATAAATGTGATATCAAATCTCGTAATTTGAGCTCCTATTTACATGTCCTTATATTGCATAACCTTTTGTTATCATTAGTATATTATTATATAAATACAATGCACAAATATCTCACTTAAGTTACGCAGTACACATAATGAATGTGATATCAATAATTATTATTACACATTTAGGGTCGATATCTATGAAATAAAGCCATGAATAAAAACCATATCAGTGAAATAATAAGATATCACTTCACAGCAAACTGTCCAATAAAATCTCGCGATAATTATATAGTAATATATAATCGGCCCTAAATGTGTAATAATCACTCGCTCGCTCGCTGGTTCACAACACGATACAGGAAACTTGTGAATAAAAACAATATCAGGCTCTTAACATGTGATAATCTCTGTTTGTAAACTCCATTTTCTCTCTTACAATGACAGCCGGCCATGTTTGAAGCCCTTGTAGATGTAAAAAGATTAAAAATTCGTAATAAATAGTTATTATAATTTCCTGAGTTAGACACTAACATATCTCATTATCATAATGTATTGCATGCTCAGAAACATTATTTTGAACTTTTTTCATAATAATATTACAACAGCCATGTATGAAGCTGTTGTCGATGTACAGTATAGATCATAAATAAATGATACATACGTATTGTATTTCTCTCATTTCATACATGTAGTTAGACTGTATCTAATACACATTAAAATGTGCTTATACATACTGTATATATACATTTTGAGCTCATTTCTGGATGATTGAATATTCATTCCAATAGCACATAGCATTCTTATAGTTTTATATTTAAAGAGAATTATATCGTATGCTAAGTTGATAAATCTCCGTGATTTCAAATATCTGTAAATTATCTTATATATATATATCAGATCTCAAGTGCGACAGCTGTAAATGTTTGTATACCCAGCCATTCTACAGCGCAAATCAGCAGCAACCTGGTCTAGATAATTTAGCAAACGAACTTATACTGTACGTATACTAAATACAGATTGAATAATTGTTTTGTAGCACGAAAGCGAATTGGAAGATACATGTATATATGAAATGACTGCAAAATAACAAGAATATACAACGAACCTACAAAAAAGGAATCTTGTCTTGAGAATGATATAAAATCGAGTATTTTTCCTTGCTTAGGAGAGTTGATCATCAATAAATGATAAGTTTGAAGACAATTCTGGACGCCATTGACGAGCCAAGTCTTGCAAGAAGGTCGTAAATCATGCATTAAACATGACTAAACTGTCATTCCGCCAAGAAAAATAAAATATTCTCAAAAAACAATAAGATTAAGAAGATTCAAGACAATTAAGATTAACTTAACAAGAGGTCGAAGGATTATTTTAACACGTTGAGTTTTGATGCAGAAAAAAATTAAATAACAGCTGATGTTATAATTCTAGATCATCAATCACAAATATTCTGGTATAAAATCATAAATAATATTTAAAAGTGTATATAAATTGTTGACTTTAAAGGTTTTAATCTCTGATTTTTCATTGAAATAAGAATTTTGTAGTTGATATTATGATAGCTTAAGCTTATTCGTGTGCAGCCTTTAAAATTACCCTAGGAAGCACTTGATCTGTGCAGTGAAGCTAATCAAATGGGAAGAAATAAACTGAACCGGCTTCTACAGTTAAAATTAGAGTATAAGAGCAAATTATTCACTTACATTTTGTTTTTTTTGGAGAAGAAGCCATTTTTTCTTCACGTTCAACCAAACCCACAAGAAATAAAAAATCATTTCACCTTGAATTAACCATTTTTCTTGACAAATTTTAGTTCCAAGAGACGTGATAAGGTTTGAAGAGGTTATCTGAGGTTGTTTTTTATCATGTTTCTGGTTTTTAAGCGTGGAAAAATAATATTTTTTCATTCACTTTTAGTATCTCTGAGGTCGATGTTCGGTGATCTGTATGTTGACAGACCCAGAATGCATTGCGGTACATAAGAACGAGGCTCCTAAATAAGAGAAAGAAAGAGAGGAAGGAAGGACGAAAGAAAAAAAGAAAAAAAGGAAAGATGAAAGGATTATGAAAGGAAGAAGGAAGAAAGAAAGGAGAATACGTAAATGAATGAAAAAAAAGGCGACTTATGACCTTTAAATTCCATTATTACGAGATGGCAAGCATAGAGTAGTTTTCGTATGAGTATATTGTCTTCCAGTAATTCAACCAATCACAACGCTTTGTTACGGCTACGGTAAGATACGGTACGGCTAAAGTACGGCTACAGTACGGCTATGAATTTGCCGTATTGTTTCCCACTCATACGAAAACCGCTCTAATAAAAGAGGGAAACTTCTTAATACCACCACAGGTAGCCCAAGATACCACGCGCGCCACCATGTGCCGGTTGGGCTATTTTTAGCATCCAAAGTCTTTTGGTTTTTAATTTTTTGATGGCGTGGACGGCAAAACGTGAATGACATGCGTCGAGTTGAACATTCGGGACGGATAGAAAAACGAAGCCCATTTTATGGCCACGAGAACTCAGTTCTCTCGAACAATTGAAGGCATTTGGAAACGAGATCTTCAATCTAGTAATTTTATAGGGGCAGATTTTTCAAAACTGTTCGTTTGCCAAAAGGTTGGAAGGTCGGGCAGGATCAGAACACTGATCTTATTCCTGTAGAATATCGAGTTTCATTATTGGTAAATTATGCTCTCATATCACACTAGGCCCCTTAGATCGTCTTATATCTGGGTTAAGTATATAAGGTGAGGTATGAATGGAATAAGATTAATTGAGCTTGGCAGTCGAGGTGGTAGTCTTGGACTAGTGTGCAAAGGTAAGCGGGTATCAGTATTTTATCTAAAGCTGCGGTAAAAAAATAGTAGGGAAAAAAGGAAAACAGATCAACAGTTGGTTTGGATGTGAACGGGAAAGCAAATTGTACACGTGTAATAGGAAGAGGGAATAACAGCTACACCGCAGTATATATAGCTAGAGCGAGATGCACTGAATGTCTTACTATGAGGAGGTATTTCCCGAAGCAGAACATTTCTATTTTGTTGTCCCACAACATAGCTGCATTGCGACTGTTTGTTCATGGGATACCGAACACGACCAATATTTTTATAGAGAGTGCAAATGGTGACGATAAACTGGAGTGTATTTGTGTAAGGAGAGATTTTTCCTAAGGGACGGGACATGAATAAAAAAGACGGTAAACAGATATAGTTGTTAGCCGCGATGAGAGAAAGGCAGGCATAAAAGGTCAAGTTGCAGATCAAAATGTCAAAAGTTCAGTTTGGTATCACGGCGATGACTAAAACATGGACTGGACTGGACTCGAGAAAACATGGACTCAGATGGACTCAGAAAACATGTACTCGTTCGAAGCTATTTTCTAAGCCCTAACTTAGAGGTGTTTCAGTAGAGGCACCGGAATCCCTATATTGTGAAATATTCTTTATTAGTTGAACTAGCAAATTCTATCGCCGGTTTGGCTAGGGCGAGTCTTGTGGACAAAACAAGTTATGTGACATATTCCTCTACAAGAATGTGTCAAATTTAACGAAAGTTTTTCTATTCTGACTCAGTCTCCCTAGCTTGCAATTCACGAGATCTTTTGTTCATAGAATATTTCCTTGTATGATATTCTGCTCTGACATCTAATCCTGGAGAGTACAAGATTATCTTAATGGTTGGCTATCAAATTTTCAATGTACCTTGGCCAAAAATGTGAATTATTTTTGGAATAAAAACTTCATTCTTAAGTCATCAAAGCATAAGTTGTACATGATGGAATTCGAAATTTTCCAAAATTATGAATTAGGATTTCTCGTTGTCAGGAGAAAGAAATTGGAACTGCCTCATATCAATCATGATTAATATTCTTGCAGAAGAGCGCGGTTGAAAATCTGGTAATTTTGTAGATAAATGTACTGATAATACTGTTGACATTTACGTCCAAGTCTACTCGTTTTTTCTACTGCACTGCTGTTGCCAAAAGGTTTCAAGGTCAGGCAGAATCGGTAACCTGATCTTATTGCTATAGATCATCGAGTTTCATTATGATTGCGATCACACTATAGGACCCTAACATCGTCTTATATCATTGAGTTTCTTCATGTTCATCTTGAATCAGATTGAGCGTGGCTGTCGAGGTGTTCAACTTGTACTAGTGTCCTAAGGTAACCAGGCAACAGTATTTTATCTAAAGCCGGGTAATAATAGTAGAAACTAAATGAAGCAAAACAGATCACCAGGTGGGGTTGTGAACAGCACAGTATAGAATGGTTTCATGATGATATGTTAAAGGGCAGGAACCGCGATACAATGTCTTTGTATGACAAGATATTTCACTGTTTCCCTCAGAAGAACATTTCTATTTTGTTGTCCTACAACATGGCTGCCTTGAGATCAACGACATGACCGATGTCTACTTTTTATTGATGTTTTAGGTTGAACTATCTTCTGTGATGAATCAAATCAAACAAGCTGTTTTCTTTTTATTACTTGTCGTGTCTATCGATCATCTACTCGGCTGGCGCATTAGGCCTTATTTCAGAAACGATATAATAAGACAGAATACAAGATCGAGTGATTCTACAGGACCAAAAGCGAAAGGGAGGTATGTGTGTAAGTATTCAAAACAAATTAGTAGTTATTGAATTAGATTTTCTTAAATATTCATATAATTTCCTAATACTCACGTATCGCTGTTATTCTTTTTGCTATTCTTTTTGTAGACATTGTCGTTGTCGTTGTCGTTGTCGTTGTCGTTGTCATTGTCATTGTCGTTGTCGTTGTCGTTGTGAATGTCGTTGTCGTTGTCGTTGTCATTGTCATTGTCGTTGTCGTTGTGATTGTCGTTGTCGTTGTCATTGTCGTTGTCGTTGTCATTGTCATTGTCGTTGTCGTTGTCATTGTCGTTGTCGTTGTCATTGTCATTGTCGTTGTCGTTGTCATTGTCGTTGTCATTGTCGTTGTCGTTCAAAAATCATGTCGTACAGTATTAATGCTTCGATTCTTGATATCAAAACCAGGTTATAACTCAGATAGTTTAAAAGGAGTGACTGGTGGAGGGGACTTCTATTGTTCACACAACCCAAAATGCAATGTACAACTTCCCTACGTTGACCATGAAATCAGAACACCCAATCACAGTATCAACTACGTCTGTCCCTATGGAGGATACGTGAACTCATTTTATTGGGGTCAAGGTATTAGTCGTGAGCGCTTTGTAGTTATGATATGGTGTTGTCATGACAACCAGTCCCATAAAGACTGCTACTGGTCTGGTTGGCAAAACTGCTTTGGAAGTCCATTCAAGTTCTGGGTACCGGATGGATACTACATGGCTGGTATAAGAAGTGAATACAACAGCTCAGTAAAGAACGAGTAAGAGGAATACTTTTGAAATTAATATTATATGTATTGAATACGACTCATCAGATTTCTACTTTTCCATAAATGTTCTAGGTACTCAAGAATTTGGGACTTCTACGTGTGCAAATGAGAACCAGAATGTCAGTTCCTCCAATGAACCACATACGGTTAATGGATACTTTTTTCTTTCATGATTACATTCTAAATCTACTCTACTTTCCAGAGGTTGTTTTGGTCTAGTTATTCTCAGTCATAGTTGGTAATACGTACTCTACCGACAGGCGATAGAGCAGACACAGACCTGCCCCCAAGATATATCTTAAATAATGAATGTAATTAATAGTACTATACTGCCACAAATAATACAATAAAGATTTAATATAATTCGAACACGATGTCTTCCTTATTGCGTCATAGTGGTGCAATCCTACAATCTAAAAGTAGATATGACTCAAGGGCAGATCGCCAACCTCCCCTTGCGGACCCAGGCAGCCCGCATTCTAAAAATAGATATGACTCTAACGCTGACTACCTCCTCCCCCTACGGGCCCGGAGACGCATGCTCGGCAAGATGTCAGAGACTTCTAAAGCTAGGGATTTTTCATGCGACTTTGCAAAAACTAGATCGCACCATGTGACAACCCGTGCTAGTTGCAGGCATCGTCGAACGCGCATTGCACTGGTGGACACACGTTGCGATCTCCCCGATGCGAGCATGTCGAACGCGCATTGCACTGGTGGACACACGTTGCGATCTCCCCGATGCGAGCAACGTTGGCTGCATCGTCGAACGCGCATTGCACTGGTGGACACACGTTGCGATCTCCCCGATGCGAGCATGTCGAACGCGCATTGCACTGGTGGACACACGTTGCGATCTCCCCGATGCGAGCAACGTTGGCTGCATCGTCGAACGCGCATTGCACTGGTGGACACACGTTGCGATCTCCCCGATGCGAGCATGTCGAACGCGCATTGCACTGGTGGACACACGTTGCGATCTCCCCGATGCGAGCAACGTTGGCGGCATCGTCGAACGCGCATTGCACTGGTGGACACACGTTGCGATCTCCCCGATGCAAGCAACGTTGGCGGCATCGTCGAACGCGTATAAACTTTGTAGTTTTAATTATATGCAATTTTAATTATTTGTGTGGAATTGTTTTTAAAAGTACATATGTGTATTAAGTTTTGGACCACCTACTTTACTGCGAACTTAAAACAAACATGGACCCTAACAAACATGGACCCTAACAAACATGGACCCTAACAAACATGGACCCTAACAAACATGGACCCTAACAAACATGGACCCTAACAAACATGGACCCTGACAAACATGGACCCTGACAAACATGGACCCTGACAAACATGGACCCTGACAAACATGGACCCTGACAAACATGGACCCTGACAAACATGGACCCTGACAAACATGGACCCTGACAAACATGGACCCTGACAAACATGGACCCTGACAAACATGGACCCTGACAAACATGGACCCTGACAAACATGGACCCTGACAAACACGGACCCTGACAAACATGGACCCTGACAAACTAATCGTAGAAAAAGTTGAAAACTTTAGTTATCTTAGTTTTATTACTGTTTCACATTTTCCCCTTAAAACGCTAATCAGCAACTTTTAATTAATATTATGAATTTTACCGCAACAAACTGCCAGTTAACATTTCTTTTTTTTCGCATACTGCTTTTTACCGTTTACGTATTTGCAATAGCAAGTGCCAAGACCTATTGAAGAAAAAAAACTGTTTTAGATAAGGATGGAAAGGCCCATTTACAGGGGCGGTTTTTGCGAGGAATTTTTGCGGCGATTTTAGTAGGGATTTTTTTGTGGCGATTTTTGAAAATATCAGTATACATTTTGTCTTACACAATGCAGCTATATTTAAGCAAGAGAAACTAAGTTCTATGACTCTACCGGTGAAATGTTGGGAGAAACACGAGAAAAGTTCAAAAATCACGAGCCGGAGGCGAGCAGAAGATATTTTAAGATTATAAAAACGTTTTAGTTTCTGATCAAAATTGAGATTCTCCAAACTATGTTTTCGTCGCTTTACTGACTGGCTGGAAGTTGCTTCGGTGAAAAGTCTTTTCGGCATATTTACTCTAGCATTTCGCAAGGTACATCCTCGAGTTTTACTTCTTTTACTCCTTTTCAGAGCACTATTCTAGTTGAAAAGTGTATGTCTTTGGTTTAAATTTGACAGAAAGTTTTAGTTTAAGCTTATAACAAATTGTTCAAGCGTATTTGTAAACAAGAAAGCCTAGTCAGCAATATTAGACAATGCTGCGAATTTCAACCTTGAGCAGGCACTCTACAGGTATATTTTGTGCCTCTTTTGTCTTTTTATTTAAAAAAACAAAACTTTGTTGAATGAAAATTCACTACGAAAGATTAAAACAATCTTGAAAATCAGAAATTGCCCATTTTGGAGTTAAAATGTAGTAGAGAAACTTTCATTTGTGAGCTGTCAATCACAAACCATGTCTTTACGGTGAAATAGAGCATAGGTGAGTGAATTAGCCAATGAGAGCGCGCGTACTATCTAAGCTATATTATAAAGCGTGATCAGTGTAAAGTAGACAGACAGACCGGTAACCAAAAACAACAGCAGACACTAATTATGTATAATTACCCGCGAATCCACAGTCCAAGCTCCAGTGTTGTGGGCAGCACCATCCCGAAATCATAAGGTGGCGGCAATATTCCTCTGAAAAAAGAAAGACAACTAAGTGCATTTCAACGGTTTCCATCAGTATGATGTATATACACAAGTAAAAAACCTTCTGGCGCTTAGCTGGGATATCGCCTGACTTCATTTTTATAACTGAAATACAGGGCCGTAGCAAAGGGATGGGCTGTGGTGGTCACGTGTTGCTTGTTCCCCCTAGTTTTTCAAGGCTTGCTACGGCCCTGTGTTTGCTGGCGTATCTTTGTTAACCAGTCTTTTATTTCACTCTCACTTCAGTAAAAATTGATCGATTTTTGAGTTATCCGTGCCCTGACTTAGATTAGAGGTTGTTTCAGGGTATGATAAAATTAAAGGTCTTACTTACGGCCTGCGTTGCAGCATTTCGGATTTACTCGACAATTTCCTCTCTATAAGGAAAAAAGGAAAAAAATGTTCATCGTTATGAAGTTTAAGCAACTAAAGTTTACACGAAGAAGTTTCTGTTGTCTCTTTTTTTGTGTGGAAATTTAGAGGCTCAACAATCGTTAAATTTTGACTGAAATTCCTATCACTTGCTAAATGAAAGAAGCCAAGTTTGATCCTATAATTTTGCTAATTGATTTCTATTTGATAACTTGAATTAGATTGCAATTGATGTTTGAAACTTCATCTCTCGTTTGAGTTAAAACTACACATTGTATATTATTTACTGGGATACCTGTGGTAGCCCAGTTATAAAATGCCAAATATTTAGTGTTTTTTTCCTTGATTCCTCTCCGAGAAAATCGACAAATTGTGCAATAGTACAATCCTACCCAAGAGAAATTTGAAGCATCTTTTATAGGGTTCCTGTGTAAAGTACGATCATTTAGCATGTGTCAGCTGTCAATCAATGCCATTATATTGTCAAGTGATTAAGAGTGGATAAACCTAGCTTATCACGTGACATAAATTAATGTCTACGCATGCTCTATTTCGTTGACTGCTGTAATTGAAGACAGCGGAGCTAGAAATGTTAATTTACTCGAAAACAAGGAATTCTATCGTAAAGTATTCTAGGGTTTCTAAGAATTATTTTCAAATTTCATGGCCAATAGAGTATCTGGATTAACTACTATTTTGATTCAGTGCATATAAGGTAAGGAGTAGATGATAAGTGATCTAATCACAAGACACGGTAGCGCAAATAGTGGATATTCACGATAGACGCCATGATGCTGTTCATATCGTAATGCAAATCAGCCATGTGGTCTTCAAGGGGCAATCTTTGGAACAAGAGACCATTTTTAAAAGATTGGCTCGTCATATATATAAAGAATTATATTCATTCCAAATGCTGTTTCAAACTATCCACACAAAAAGAAACATACAGTTTTAGAACTTTTACATTTGTCTCTGACTTAGCAAATCCAGTAAGACCATTTTAAGAGATATTTATTTTCTAAACTAGTGCCCAAAACAGTCCAAATTCGAGTATTTCATTAATCAGAAAAATGTTAACACATAATTACTGGTAAACATTAAGATTAAATGATAAATGAATGATAAATGAATGATAAATGATGAATAAGGAATAAAATAGAGATGTTTTTTGTCCTCTTGGGTTGTTGCTTTTACGCTTTCATATGCTTTCAGGTACGACCTTTTTTGAAATAGGAGTAAATACATCCAAATGTACAGGTATATGCGCGTGTGCGCATGCTCAGTGCTACAATGTAGATACCATCCCACATCCAACATTAAAATACAAATCCATAATATAAATAGCTGGTCAAAGCTTTATCGCACAAGAACTTCTTATTCGTACAAAGTCCAGGAGTAGATTTCGTGTTACATTCGTAAGCATATGACGTAAGACCACAAACGTTTAAATATCGGATCTGCTAATATCTTAATGAGTGACGGCGAGTGAGTGACACATTTGCATATTCAGACCCCTCACAATAACTCGTTTCTATGCTTCGCGTTTCCATGACTTAAAAAGCAATGAAGCAAATCCCGGTCGGACAGATGACAACCATTTTCAAATCCCTCAAGGTTTTAGGCCTTTTCAAAATTAACTTAATATTTTTCATTAATTTTTCCTTAACTAGAAATAAAGAACAATGACACTAAAGGTTAATTACTCTTCTTTGGGATAATTTCTAAACATGAAAATTGCCTATAGTATATATATTAGAATACCTTGTCAAGATGTGAGCTACCATATGCCAAATGGTGAGCAACAGCAAGGAAGAAAAACAAAGAAATCATGATCTTGCCAGCCATCGTATTTGAACTGAAATGATGAAGTGAAAAAAAAACAACAAATAATTGATAAAATGGGTGAACCAATGATTGGTGGAACGTCATCCTACAAACAAATGAATGAATGAATGAATGAATATATGAATGGATGGATGGATGAATGAATGGATGAATGGATGAATGGATGAATGGATGAATGGATGAATGGATGAATGGATGAATGGATGAATGGATGAATGGATGAATGGATGAATGGATGAATGGATGAATGGATGAATGGATGAATGGATGAATGGATGAATGGATGAATGGATGAATGGATGAATGGATGAATGGATGAATGGATGGATGGATGGATGGATGGATGAATAAATAAATGAATAAGTGAGTAGTAATAAGTGAGTGAGAGAGTGAGTGAGTGAGTGAGTGAGTTAGTGAGTGAGTGAGTGAGTGAGGGAGGGAGGGAATAAATAAATAAATATTTATGTGTCATTGTCTAGAGAATAAGATTCTTTGTTTGACTTGTATCCATATCCCCCCGGCGGGGGGGGGGGGGGGGGGAGGACTTTGGAGGTAAAGTATCGGGTATGCTCGTCGTATCTTAAATTTGATTTAGCAAATCAGCACTTTCTGGTATCTTTTAGGGTGTTGAAAAAGGAACTAGCCCATCGCATAACAACGAAATATGTATGCCTGCGTACACTCAGATTATTACTTAAGGAAAAACATTTCAAAATACATTATTTTTGAATAGTATTATTTTTGTGATATATCTTAGGGGTTAAAATTTGCCAAGCCACGCCCTTTTGAAAAAACCTCCGGAATCTTTTAGCGGTATTTTTGGAAATTTCCGACGACCATACCCGATACTTTACCCCTAGAGTCCCCCCCCCCCCCCCCCCCGCGGGTCCATATCCAAGTGTCTTCTTCTGCGCATCCGTAAAACAAAGAAATGATATTATAGGGAATGACACGTGGTCTAAAATGGGAAAACATTCCGCACAAGCTAAAAGGGTCTATTGGAATTTAGAAGTTGATGTTTTTATACGATGAAAAACGGATCAAAAGTGTGAAAACAAACAAAAATTCGACCTTTATTCTAACCCTCTTTTGTATCGTCTATATTTATCATACATTATTATCACTCTATGTATGTTATGTTTTATGATAATGAAATAAAATTGCTAAATGATAAAGAGCTAGTTTACTGTTCGACCATAAAGGCCGTATATATTCGAAAGAACTTTGCAAGAGGATATAACATTCGAAAAGAAGACTTGTTACGAGATACTGTATTTGTCGAGATCACTTCGAAAACACTCCATGCATCTTAAAAGACCCTCTTAGATCGCGTCATCATCTTGGTCAAATTTGGCCAAATTTGTGACATCATTGTTCCGCCAAAATTCTCAACGCAAGAAAAATTAAAAAGAACAGATTGAGAAGAACAGGAACCTGTTTCATGGTCAAGTTTTGAAAACTTTGGAATTGAAATGCAAAAGTTATTTCAAAAACATCAATTTCCGGTGCCTTTGAACTTTCCCAGATTACATTTGAAGAACTGACATTAACATTTACAATTTTGCAAACTTCCTAGCAGTATAATATCGCGCTTTGCACGCACTAACACTAAGTATTACCTTTACTGAGAGCGGAGTCTGCAAATTTGTTTCTTTATAGGACGATTGGTCTACACTGGTAGATGTTGAATGATCAACTGAAGATCGACTATGCGCTGATGTACTTTTTGTAAGATCGAGTTAGAAATGCAACCAGGCCGTCCTTTAGTGCCCTTAGGGGAAATAGGATCATAATATGTAATTACTTACATTAACATAAAACGAAAACAACTTAAATAAGAAGTACAGTCATAACGATATTTAAATATTATTTTGCGGTTTTTGCGATATTTGAACTAAATAATATGTACGTTATGACTTTTTCTTCGTTATTTTCAGCATATCTCATCAGGGTTCCGAAAAGAGCGGCTCACTTCAAGGATATCTTTTTAATAAAAGTCTGGTACCGTGCCTATTGGCTACGATCATTCGTGGTTCCGCCTCAGGCAATAGCGAACCAATCACCGTCGCAGCAGTTTTCCCGGTGAAGTCTAAATATTGTCCCACAAACAACTACACTGTATCTGTTTTAAAGAGTACTACAAGGATTACGAGGCAATTTTCACGAGACAGTAAACGACCGCATCGATTGATTGAGATATTCTACACATAGCACCGGTAACTAAGGGAAGGCGGAACCATCAATTGCTATGGGAATCCATTTCAATGCTACGGCATGTCATACCGTGCACGTGCTTCCCATTCATACGATGACCATTCTTATGAGAAGCCATTTCAATGCTACGGCAATGTCACACCGTGCATGTGCTTCCCATTCATACGATGACCATTCTTATAAGAAGCCATTTCAATTTTACTGCATGTTGAAACATGCCTTGTACCAAAATCGCTTTAAAGACATGCTCGAGATGAGATAAAAACACTCATTAATTAAGAAAATACTAGAATAAAAAATTAATAAAAGATGAACGTGCACATTGATATTGATGCCAATTGCAAGATAACGAAACATTGATCTATTCAACTACAGCCCTTAATCACGCAACCTCGGTTGAGGCAGGAATTATAACCCTGTGAAAGAATATGGACTTTTTATTTCTTACTTTATATCTCGAAGATTTAAAGGTTTACTGCGATTCTCAATATTCTGCGAACTCAGACATTTCAATAACGCATTCTTGTTAAATTCGTTTTTCGCTGCCGTCAATCAAAACTAATAAGTCGGTACCTTTGAAGTTTATGACTGACGGCAGTGACAAACTAAAATTCCAACGGGCAACTCGCAACTACCGAGTTCGCAGAATATTGAGAATAGCAGTAAGAGGCAGTCCGTGTAAGGATCGAGCAAAGTTGGAAATGGCTCAAAAATGGCCTATCCTCAAACTTTGCCTGAAGAAAGCCTATTATTTGCCCAGTACAATGGTGCAATTGGTTTTCCAAAAAAAAAAAAAAAAAATTATTTTTCGATTTTTTAGAAGCGAATAACGAATTTCGCTATTTGAGGGGACGCGAGAGCATGAAACTAGTGATTTTCAAAATTTGCTCCTAGAAAAAGCAAAAGATCATTTGTAACCAAAGTTTGTACGAATACGTTTATACCCTAGAACTGTTAGCTGAAGTTTAATTTTTTTACTTTGACTAAATCATCGGGAGATAATCGTCTTTGAATACGGCATATTTTCGTCTCTCTTTTGGAAGTGTGAAATAAGCGAAGTTCAAACTGGTCAAAACCAAGGTAGTAGCCTGAAAAAAATAAAACCACTAATTTCCCCAGAAAGACCAATTATTCTACTAGCTTTCTCCGATTAAAAGTCCGCGGGCACTTGCTTTGTGTTGCGAGGGAGCTCCTTTCTTACTAACCAACTTTCTCGTTTTGACGGGTCGATCGTGCTCTGAATACATCCACGTAAGAAATAGTGAAAAATTGTTTCTTTTTCGTTGTAAACGCTTGAGCCGCATTCGGTAAAACTCCTATCCTGCACTTCGCCATTTTCGTCAAAGTATTGAACCCATCCCCTGGGGGTGGATGTTGGGATATGTTAATGGAAGTTTGAAACAAGTCCACGAAGGAAAGGTTATATTTCACGACAGAGTAGAAAAAACACTCTATCCTTAATATGATGTCGAATTTGTTTTCTTATTCTTCTTACAGCTGAGGTAAAGCCGTTTTTGCAGGCTGGTGCCAACGAAAAGTTTACTTGTTGTATATTATTATAATAATAATAATAATAATAATAATAATAATAATAATAATAATAATAATAATAATAATAATAATAAAAGAAACTTTGGCCCTAACCCATGACATCGTATTGGCATAGTTCTCTCCCTTCTGTCGTCCTGTACTTTCAAGAGAGCTGTCTGATATATATCATATATATCATATTTATTAGTCGCTGTCGAAGTCAAAGGAGATCGAGAAGAAGAAAAAGAAGAGCGAAAAATTAACAAAAAACCCTTGCAGTTTAAGGAATTACATGAGATATTAGGGTTTTCTAAACGCAAAACCTAAGGAAATCTTGAATTTTAAATAAATAATTCTGGTTATTGTGACTTTTACTAGACTAAAGGTTTCGATGCACGTTCACCGTTTCATTCTTCAGTAGTGATATTTTAATCGCGTATCAAGCGCTGAAACCTGAATTCGGTTTTCAGAATTTTAAAATTCAGAGCTCTAGCCCCTTTAGCTCTAAAAAAAAAACTACCTTGATTACGATGTGGGTTTGGTGAGAACAGCCTTTATAGAGGAGCATCATACTTAAGGAAAAATGGTTATCCATCGAGTTGATTTTTCATGGCTTCATCACGTCATTCTATCATTGTCCATCCATACATACATACGTCCGTCCGTGTACCACTATGCACAGGGTTACCGCGCGCTTTGTTTACTCACAAATGCACGGAAAAAATCGCAATAATATAGTCAAAGATGGATCAAGAAGTATTTTTTCTTATTTTTGCAATGCGAAAATAAGTTTAATAGAAGTCATGTCTGTCTTAAAGTGAACAAAAACAATTTTTCGACTTTAGCGACTTGTTAAAGAAGATTTATCGAGGGAAAGCGAGGGAAGATTCTTAATCTTACGATGAAGTTTCGTGATTGAAACTTCAGTGAGAGAAAAAGTGGCCTGTAGACCAGAAAAACCTGATTATACTGCAAGAATAATATTTCAGTTCCGTAGAAAACACTTCATAGAAGGTAAATTCATTGATGTTAACTAATATCTCGTAAAAAATCGACAAAAAAACTGATGTGTAAACTAGCTGGAGAAACTCAGACAAGCCAAGGACGTTGCTTCGGCAAACATTGTCAGAAAAACTTGGATAATTTGTCGTTTTTACTGCATTTTAGATTTTTATCATCTTTTTCTTCGATACTTGTGAACCAAAACAGCGATATTTGAAGCTTTGAATTTTTGTTTTTGATCCCATTTCAAGAAAAAGGGCTAAAACTTAGTTAAGAAACTTAGTTCTATGAAAAAATATATTTGGCGGTCAGCTAGCCTCACGCGAGAAATTTTGATGTCAAAACAAGATTCCATATTTCATAATAATATGGATATTTTGACATTCTAATAGATAATTTATTTCAATGTTGAATGAAATATGAAAAAGGAATACATATCACACCAAATATTTGCTATTTATCGGGCTTTTCCAGCTATTACTATTACACAATCGCAAAAATGATGAGCTTGTTTTTTTTTTTATGGATAAGCTTATGTTTTTGTAAGATATTTCAAAATATCTAATAATAAAGTTAAGAATAAATCTGAAAAAACTTTTCAAAGACCAACTTACTAAAAAAGAAAATTATTATCTTGCTTTAATGAATGTCTCTTGTTGCATGTGAAGTTGTATTTTATCTGTGATCGGCTCTTGAAGCCGTAAAGAAATGAGCAAGTAAACAAATTAGCATAATTTGCATAATTCAGCTCGTAAGATGCTAGGCTCTGAAAAGCTACTAAAAAAACTATTAACTTTATTGAAATTAAATCTGAAAAAAGAAAAATGTATCAATTTCTATTCATACGAGTTCCAACGATAACTTTAGGGACATTTCAATGGTCTCTTTGAATTATACAATATTTTACTATTTTTCACGCGGATGTATTCAGAGCACGATCGACCCGTCAAAACGGGGGAAATAGGATCATAATATGTAATTACTTACATTAACATAAAACGAAAACAACTTAAATAAGAAGTACAGTCATAACGATATTTAAATATTATTTTTGCGGTTTTTGCGATATTTGAACTAAATAATATGTACGTTATGACTTTTTCTTCGTTATTTTCAGCATATCTCATCAGTGTTCCGAAAAGAGCGGCTCACTTCAAGGATATCTTTTTAATAAAAGTCTGGTACCGTGCCTATTGGCTACGATCATTCGTGGTTCCGCCTCAGGCAATAGCGAACCAATCACCGTCGCAGCAGTTTTCCCGGTGAAGTCTAAATATTGTCCCACAAACAACTACACTGTATCTGTTTTAAAGAGTACTACAAGGATTACGAGGCAATTTTCACGAGACAGTAAACGACCGCATCGATTGATTGAGATATTCTAGACATAGCAACGGTAACTAAGGGAAGGCGGAACCATCAATTGCTATGGGAATCCATTTCAATGCTACGGCATGTCATACCGTGCACGTGCTTCCCATTCATACGATGACCATTCTTATGAGAAGCCATTTCAATGCTACGGCAATGTCACGCCGTGCATGTGCTTCCCATTCATACGATGACCATTCTTATAAGAAGCCATTTCAATTTTACTGCATGTTGAAACATGCCTTGTACCAAAATCGCTTTAAAGACATGCTCGAGATGAGATAAAAACACTCATTAATTAAGAAAATACTAGAATAAAAAATTAATAAAAGATGAACGTGCACATTGATATTGATGCCAATTGCAAGATAACGAAACATTGATCTATTCAACTACAGCCCTTAATCACGCAACCTCGGTTGAGGCAGGAATTATAACCCTGTGAAAGAATATGGACTTTTTATTTCTTACTTTATATCTCGAAGATTTAAAGGTTTACTGCGATTCTCAATATTCTGCGAACTCAGACATTTCAATAACGCATTCTTGTTAAATTCGTTTTTCGCTGCCGTCAATCAAAACTAATAAGTCAGTACCTTTGAAGTTTATGACTGGCGGCAGAGAAAAACCAAAATTCCAACGGGCAACTCGCAACTACCGAGTTCGCAGAATATTGAGAATAGCAGTAAGAGGCAGTCCGTGTAAGGATCGAGCAAAGTTGGAAATGGCTCAAAAATGGCCTATCCTCAAACTTTGCCTGAAGAAAGCCTATTATTTGCCCAGTACAATGGTGCAATTGGTTTTCCAAAAAAAAAAAAAAAAAATCATTTTTCGATTTTTTAGAAAAAGCAAAAGATCATTTGTAACATAAGTTTGTACGAATACGTTTATACCCTAGAACTGTTAGCTGAAGTTTAATTTTTTTACTTTGACTAAATCATCGGGAGATAATCGTCTTTGAATACGGCATACTTTCGTCTCTCTTTTGGAAGTGTGAAATAAGCGAAGTTCAAACTGATCAAAACCAAGAAAGTAGCCTGAAAAATAGAAACACTAATTTCTCCAGAAAGACCATTTATTCTAATTAAGAAATAAACTGTGTTTGCCTCAATATTTTTGGAGCAGACGGTTGAAAATGTTTGAAAACAAGGTCCTCAACCTGGTAATTTTGTAGATAAATATTTTTTTGAGAAAACAAAAGATGAAACTGTGAACAGTTACGTCGGAAACTGTTGGTTTTTCCGATCATTGTCGTTGTCGTTGTCGTTGTCGTTGTCGTTGTCGTTGTCGTTGTCGTTGTCGTTGTCGTTGTCGTTGTCGTTGTTGATGGTATCAATGTATGAGAAGTGATTAGCATGTTCGTACAGTGTATGATATCCAGCGCATTTCAAGTATTCTAGTGGTCTTGCTGTACTCCCCCTTATCTTTGCTTCCTCTTCTTACCTATATATATCTTCTTTTCTTGTGTTCGTTTTGCCACCTTCGCCACCCTCGTTCCATTCTTTCTGGTCCTTTGGTCCTTTTTCGAGCCCCATGCAGGTCTACTCCCATTCTCAAACATGAGTACAGTGAGACTGATCAGAATAGAACCCTATGTCTTTAGACATGCATACTTCGTCTTGTTGTACACATGTTTGCTTGCTTCAAATCAGTCCTGTTGTGGTTCTTCTTCTGAGATTAGCGTAGAGCTTGAATTATCTTGTTGGGTAGTAGTTTTATGTCTTGCTTTGAAGACAGTAGCTCTATGCAGGGGCGGATCCAGGATTTTACAAAGGGGGGTGGCTAACTCTAAAAAAATAATAAAAGGATAGGTCTAGGGTTGCGGACAACTCTTTAGGTCCAGGCAATGCAAAATTCATATCATAAATTTATTATTTATAAAAATAACTCGATATCTTGGACACCTCTAGTATATTACGGACTTTCCCCCAGCCCTTGAATGTCTGTAAGATAGAGCTTCCACTGTACGTGAACCTATTTAAAAAAGGCGAAGGAACCGAAAAGGACACACAAATATGGATTGGTACTGTCGCTAAAAATGTAACAGAAGGTACTATTTTATTCTGTAAAGAAAGTTCTGTCTCTATTATTGGAAAAATTACGAAATATGAAGAAAATTTGACCATTACTTACCGTTTTCTAGTAAAGAAATGATCAATAGATCGCTATATTATGCTTCAGTCGACGAACAAAATGGCGTCCGAAAAATGATGATTACGTAATTTACGACCATGAAAACGAGGTTTTTCGGATGAACGCTGCTACCATGTACTACAGGCTCTCATGACAACTGAGATTTGCGAGACTAATAAAATATTGATTCCGATCGAAATAAAACTTATTATTTAAGATTATTAAATTATTCATGTTAACTTTAATTATTTTTGTACAATGGGACACATTCAGATGTATTTTATTCTTTTATTTACTGAATTAACTAATCATTTTATTTTTCCTGTTTTAAGCCCTGCAAAGAGGGGGGTGGCTAGCCACCCAATCCACCCCCCCCCCTGGATCCGCCCCTGCTATGGGCGTTTCTTATTTATCTTGTAGTAAAATTTCTCTTTCTGTTCTCGTAAAAATCTTTCTCCAGTATTGTGTTTGTAATGAGATGTTTGGCTTAGCATTTTACTCATGACTTTGGTTTCATGCATGCAAATTTTCATTGTGTGATTTTATGCACGTGCACTATGCTATTCTGGCCTTGTCAAATCTTTTGTACGGCCAGTCTTTGCTTGTCGCGAGATATTTGGCTGAGTGTTATTCCTGGCTTTGGTTTTATCATTGCACCTTTTTTGTTTTAGTTTTCAGTATTTGCGTGCATTTTGCTATTCTGGCCTCGTCAATCTCTTTATGGCCAGTATTTGGTTTATTATGAGATGTTTGGGTTAGCTTTACTCATGGCTTTGGTTTTGTACATTCCATGTTTTGGTCTTTTGTTTTATTCACGTGCAATCTGCTGTACTCTGGCTTTATTAACATCTTTTGTTTTTGCTAGTGCTTGTTTGTTTTCTATTGTTTGCTGGATTTTGTTTATAGTTTTTGTTTCTTCAATTGTTTGTCCTTACAGCCTTGAGTCATGCAGGTTAATTACTCAGGCGTTGGAGTGATTTGTTTATTTTATCGCACTAATTTGTTCGGAAAAATGTGAGAAAAATGTGAGTTTAGTACTACTGTTGCCTCTTTTCCCCTCCCGCTCTACGATGACAGTTTGGAAATGGGAGCCTTATTCCCATGTCCTTCGTACGTGCACTCAAACTGTCATCCCCTGAGCCACGCTTTGCCTCCTTTTCCTTGTGGTGCGGAACATTTTCCAACTCTGCAGTTCCTTCTTCGAATGCACTCGTTTGCTGTATCTCATTGTGTGTTAGATTTAAGGTTTCTCTTGAAGTGGGCCAGGGGATGACAGCCAATAATGGATGAGTGCCCTGTTGGTTGGTATATCCTGCATCTCTTCCCTTCTTGGTGTAGCCAGTGGCTACGCGTCTACACAGGGTGAACGATTCGTGATTTCTAAGTTGCAACTAATTAAGGCACAGGTAACCCATTTCTCAATCCTGACGCGTATCCACGCGTAGATGCGTAGCCATTTCCAAGAGTAGTGCTTCGTTCTTTAAGACTTTGATTTCAACGTTGCCACTAAGGCACAGGTAACCCATTTCATAATTCTGACGCGTAGCCACTTCCATGAGTAGTTTTTTTGTTTTATACTATTTTGTTTTATATTTTATGTTTTGATGCGTAGACTGAAACCCCCCACCCCCCCCCCCCCCCCTTGCCGTTTTTGCGGGGTATTCTGTAGTTACTCCCTTCTTCAATCTTCAATCTCGTAATTTTGTAGCTGCAAAATTTTCGGCGAAAATAATATGGTATTTCAAAAATGATGAAAACTGTTCGTTTGCCAAAAGGTTGGAAGGTCAGGCAGAATCGGAAAACTGATCTTATTCTAATAGATCGTCCAGTTTCATCATGATTAGATTATTTAGAAATAAACTGTGTTTGCTTCAATATTCCTGGAGCAGACGGTTGAAAATGTTTGAAAACGAGGTCTTCAACCTGGTAATTTTGTAGATAATTACTTTTTGCGAGAAAACAAAATATCATGCTATGAGCAGGTACGTCGAAAACTTCTTCTGCTGTTGATTGCCAAAAGGTTTCAAGGTCAGGCAGAATCGGTAACCTGATCTTATTGCTATAGATCATCGAGTTTCATTATGATTGCGATCACACTATAGGACCCTAACATCGTCTTATATCATTGAGTTTCTTCATCTTCATCTTGAATCAGATTGAGCGTGGCTGTCGAGGTGTTCAACTTGTACTAGTGTCCTAAGGTAACCAGGCAACAGTATTTTATCTAACGCCGGGTAATAATAGTAGAAACTAAATGAAGCAAAACAGATCACCAGGTGGGGATGTGAACAGCACAGTATAGAATGGTTTCATGATGATATGTTAAAGGGCAGGAACCGCGATACAATGTCTTTGTATGACAAGATATTTCACTGTTTCCCTCAGAAGAACATTTCTATTTTGTTGTCCTACAACATGGCTGCCTTGAGATCAACGACATGACCGATGTCTACTTTTTATTGATGTCAGTTTTAGGTTGTACTATCTTCTGTGATGAATCAAATCAAACAAGCTGTTTTCTTTTTATTACTTGTCGTGTCTATCGATCATCTACTCGGCTGGCGCATTAGGCCTTATTTCAGAAACGATATAATAAGACGGAATACAAGATCGAGTGATTCTACACGAGCAAGCAATTGTCTGTGTAAGTATTCAAAACAAATTAATAGTTATTGAATTAGATTTTCTTAGATATTCATATAATTTCCTAATACTCATGTATCGCTGTTATTCTTTTTGCTATTCTTTTTGTAGACAGTTGTCATTGTCATTGTCATTGTCCTTGTCATTGTCATTGTCCTTGTCATTGTCATTGTCATTGTCATTGTCATTGTCATTGTCATTGTCATTGTCATTGTCATTGTCATTGTCATTGTCATTGTCATTGTCATTGTCATTGTCATTGTCATTGTCATTGTCATTGTCATTGTCATTGTCGTTGTCGTTGTCGTTGTCGTTGTCGTTGTCATTGTCATTGTCATTGTCGTTGTCATTGTCATTGTCATTCATAAATGATGTCGTGCAGTATTAATGCTTCGATTCTTGATATCTACCAGGTTTTGGATCAGATAGTTTAAAAGGAGTGACTGGTGGAGGGGACTTCTATTGTTCACACAACCCAAAATGCAATGTACAACTTCACCAAGTTGACCATGAAATCAGAACACCCAATCACAGTATCAACTACGTCTGTCCCCATGGAGGATACGTAAACGCACTTTATTGGAGTTTTTCACGCTTTCAAGTTACGATATGGTGTTGTCATGACAACCAGTCCCATAAAGACTGCTACTGGTCTGGTTGGCAAAACTGCTTTGGAAGTCCATTCAAGTTCTGGGTACCGGATGGATACTACATGGCTGGTATAAGAAGTGAATACAACAGCTCAGTAAAGAACGAGTAAGAGGAATACTTTTGAAATTAATATTATATGTATTGAATACGACTCATCAGATTTCTACTTTTCCATAAATGTTCTAGGTACTCAAGAATTTGGGACTTCTACGTGTGCAAATGAGAACCAGAATGTCAGCTCCTCCAATGAACCACATACGGTTAATGGATACTTTTTCTTTCATGATTACATTCTAAATCTACTCTACTTTCCAGAGATTCTTTTGAGCTAGTTATTCTCAGTCATAGTTGGTAATACGTACTCTACCGACAAGCACTGCCACAAACCTTCTGAACCGCAGTAAAAACGATAATAAAAATGATATTTCAAAATACACGAACCTAGCCTTGGTTTATTGTTATTTAAAAGGGTGTCAAAATGTCTAGAATTGTTTTTAAACAAATTAAGTATGATTGTAATGTTCAATAAATGATAAAGCTAGCGTACATAAACGGTTTAAAAATTAGCTCAGCAATTAAAAAAAAAATTCAGATAGATATTCCATTTGTCAGCGTGGGTCTGTTGCTTATTACACTCGTTTAATTACTTTGACTTTAATAACAAAACTGAGAATATTTGATATTCGAAAGAAAGAAATATGCACTCGCTGTTTGAATGTTACTAATTTTCTGAGAACAGGAGCGGGAATAAATGAGAGATAACTTTTCCTTACTCCTTCCATACTTCCCTTTCCAAAGTGGTAGTTACTAATAATGCGAATGGCTGGATTCAGTCTGAATAAGGCTTTGTCCCAACAACTGAGGAATCTGTAGGAATATTCCTGCTAAAGTAAGGATCACTGTGATGATGTATATAACCATGAAGAGCCTGTTGATGACTGTCGCTACATGCTGCCATTCTTCTTGTTTTTGATCGTTTTCTTGTTTCTTTTTTACTTGATCTGCCATCATGTCTAAGCCACTGACTTCCTTTGATAATGCTTTTTCCATGTCATCTCTTGCTTCGATATCTTCGACAGTTTTATTGGCTGAAAAAACCTTGATTTTTCAGAAATTGACTTTATTGAACCTAATCCTTAAACAACCCCTTGGTTGATCTAAGTCAGGGTGCAGCTCACTCACAGATGGAACCCTGAAACAACCTCTGGGCTGATCTAAGTCAGGGCATGGCTAACTCACAGATCGAACCCTGAAACAACCTCTGGGCTGATCTAAGTCAGGGCATGGCTAACTCACAGATTGAACCCTGAAACAACCTCTGGGCTGATCTAAGTCAAGGCATGGCTAACTCACAGATTGAACCCTGAAACAACCTCTGGGCTGATCTAAGTCAGGGCATGGCTAACTCACAGATTGAACCCTGAAACAACCTCTGGGCTGATCTAAGTCAGGGCATGGCTAACTCACAGATTGAACCCTGAAACAACCTCTGGGCTGATCTACGTCAGGGCATGGCTAACTCACAGATTGAACCCTGAAACAACATCTGAACTGATCTAAGTCAGAGCATTGCTAACTCGCAGATCGAATTGCGATTGAAGGGAGAGACTTGACAAACTCTACTCACATGTGATCTCATGTTCGTAATGGAACCCGGGACCCAACAGGGGAGGGGAGGGGTGATAGGGAAGCGCACTACTGCCACATACATATATATACAAATTTTTTTTTCTTGTTTTTATCTGAATTTCCCCGATTTAGTTATTTACCTGATTGATGGTCTCGTCTGACACGAGAAGCGATGATAATGTTCTCCGGTACTGGGCACCACAAGACCTTTGCAACATACCCTAGTATGTAAACCTAAAAAGGACCAGGAAATGACGTGAATTGGTGACATCTTTTTGACCATTCTAAGGTCGTGAAAATGGGGCTATATCTTTAACTTTAGATTTTTAGTTTTTTAATCTGCTTTTGCCCAAACTGAGCTAAACTCATGAAGGTTGTCATATTTTTTTCGGATTCTCCAGGTCGTTTGCTTCAGTTCTTTGAAGTCGGAACACGAATACAATACTGACCCTGATCCAAGCAGGCACTGATCCAGACGAGATATTGTGATGGTGAAACCTCAACACCCAGCATGTCAAACCAAGAGAACAAGATACTTGGATGATGGTCAGGGAGTAGTACCTGATCATGGAATATCAACAAATAATCAGAACTGGATAATAAAGTGACCAAGGGATACGGGATGCAGGATATGGGATGCAGGATATGGGATGCGGGATATGGAATGCGGGATGCGAGATAAGGGATGCAGGATATGGGATGCGGGATATGGAATGCGGGATGCGAGATAAGGGATGCGGGATATGGGATATGGAATGCGGGATGCGAGATATGGGATGCAGGATATGGGATGCGGGATATGGAATGCGGGATGCGAGATAAGGGATGCGGGATATGGGATGTGGGATATGGAATGCGGGATGCGAGATATGGGATGCAGGATATGGGATGCGGGATATGAGATGCGGGATATGGGAAGCGGGATAGGGGATGCAGGATGCGGCATATGGGATGCGGCATATGGGATGCGGGATATGGGATGCGGGATGCGGGATCATAATCTAATTTTTTGTAGAATTAAAGAAAAGACCGGAGAACCCGGAGAAAACTGCTATCAGCAAGGAACAAAACACCACATCAAGCAACTATAACTATTCATTTATGCACAGGGATTGAAAGAGGGACCCAACTCTTAATTCACATGTTGATTTTTACTGAGGAGATTTTAGTTTGTTACCTGCCAATTAACGGAACGACTTCTGAAGTCTCTGGTATGTGTGTAGAAGCAAGCAGGAAGAATACCGTGAGGGATAACAGTAAAGTTACACCCACCACCATCAGCTCACCACAGTCAGGAGGAAGAAGAAAGAGAACTAAAGTGATGAAAGAGACAAGCATACAGGGGCTGACCAGGTAGAAGAAGTAGTAGAAAACTTGACGTTCGATGTGGATCATGTATAGGACGCCTGATCGTGTCTCGTTGGAAGGAAAGTTTTGGGGTGGGGTGGTTTGTATAATGTGTGCTCCACGAAGGATCCATTCGCTGGTTTCTGGGCAGAAAAAAAAGACATTGGAATGAGAAGGGAATTGGAAAGGAAGAGAAGGGAAAGGAAGAGAGAAGATCTTAAAGAGAACAAAGCAATACGAACACACAACAAAAAAACGCCATAGAGGAAAAGAAAGAAGGATCAATGGATAAAATGATGGAAAAATCAATGCCAGGGTAGGTAGAAAACAAATTTGTTAAAAGATAGATGACACGATTGAAAAACCTCTGCGCCCTATAAATAACACGTGAAGTATGAATTCCACGGGCGGACACCTATACCCCCTGGGGTTCTGTAGATCATATAAGAAACAGCAGAACAGCAGTTCAGCCCAGTTAAACAGCTTCTTCAGCTGGCGAGAGCAAAGGAGGAATTTCGGATTTACTCACCGACCTCCCCTTGTCTAATCTCATGCAGTGTACATAATAGAGGTGCAGTTTTGGTAGTGAGAATTGGTTACTATGTAAAAAATATGCAAATTCGACTTTCAATGAAACCTCCCTGACAAATGGATTTTACAAAATACAAAAACTTAAGATTCATTTCTTGAACCTTAAGTCTAATTCTTTAAACAAAATTAATAGTAAGACCTTTTCCACATTCGCTTCGGTGACCACGAAACAATGTTTCTAGATGTTTGTGTGTTGAGGTTGGACTTAATGTATTCAGACATTTTCTGTATTTTACCAACTTCAACCTCCACTTGGAGCCACAGTTTCATTCATAGTTTCTTGCTCACTCAAGCGAATTCGCGATCGGGAAGATAATTACCTGAGTAATTCTGCAATATGTCACCGCCCGAGGGTTTGAGTTTGACCTCAGACTGGTCGCTCGTCCAGGTAGTGAACTCCAAGCCACACCCTTGTTCGTCAAACGGGAAATATCTTACGTTCAGCTTACACGAGCTCTTTAGTATAACTGGAGCAAGCCATATCACTGCACCCTTAGAAGTGATAAGAATAGGGTTGTCGTTGTTAACTGGTTTGCCCATGGTAACTGAATCAGCGCTGTAGT
This sequence comes from Anthopleura sola, assembly GCA_023349425.1. Taxonomy (NCBI): domain Eukaryota; kingdom Metazoa; phylum Cnidaria; class Anthozoa; order Actiniaria; family Actiniidae; genus Anthopleura; species Anthopleura sola. Next base: position 1,272,117 of record JALHLI010000031.1, on the reverse strand, counting down.
CAAAGGAAAAACATAGTTTTTTACAACACATTCAAACATAATATTATCTTCTATATAAAGTCGAGAAACAACTTCAGAAAAGCAGTTCTGTAATTGCTTTGCTTTGCTTTGCTTTGCTTTGCTTTGCTTTGCTTTGCTTTGCTTTGCTTTGCTTTGCTTTGCTTTGCTTTGCTTTGCTTTGCTTTGCTTTGCTTTGCTTTGCTTTGCTTTGCTTTGCTTTGCTTTGCTTTGCTTTGCTTTGCTTTGCTTTGCTTTGCTTTGCTTTGCTTTGCTTTGCTTTGCTTTGCTTTGCTTTGCTTTGCTTTGCTTTCACTTTTGGTGGAGCCACTCTGCTTGCCTTACATAGCAAGAACGCAGTACGATAGTAACTTTGAGATTTAAAGAAAGTGATTATATCATACTTGTTCAGTAAAACGATATCAGGCAACCAGATATTTTCATTCATGACTGTCAACTCTTTTATTCCTCCATAGTCAGTGTCGTTCCACGTCAGGGTAGAATCGAACCAAGACTGCAGGAGATCAAAATAGAGAGTTTTTATTAATTATAGATCAGTACTGACTTACAGCACATACGACATGCCGTAACATTGAAATGGCTTCTCATAAGAATGGTTATCGTATGACTGGGAAACGTGCGGTACTGACTTACAGCAAGTACACGGTACGACATGCCGTAACATTGAAATGGCTTCCCATAAAAGAATGGTTATCGTATGAGTGGGAAACGTACGTTACTGCCGACTTACAGCAAGTACACGGTACTACATGCTGTAACATTGAAATGGCTTCCCATTGTCTTCCATGCTGTAATTCATCCAATCACATCACGAATTACGACTGCAGTACGGCTACGAAATGTATCGTTTCCCATTCATACGAAAACCAGTATACGAACAAACCTGTTCTATCCAGGCACTTGTGACGAGAACCTGCTGCTTGGCGCTCTAAACAAGACACATCAATCCATCATACAGATAATACCATATAAGGGAATCTAGTTGCCCCGTAGAAGAGGATTCAATAGCTCTTACGTCATATGTGTTCAACTGTTATAACTAGATTAACCAATCATGGGCAGGAGACCTCAAGGAACTCAAGTCCCATGGAATACGGGAAGGGATTAATTGTATAAGTCTTTCTTATTATATATAATTATAAAAGGAATGGAGAGGGGGCATATGTTATATCTATTTCTGTATGTGTGATGCGTTAGTGTTTAAGAGAAGATGTCAGCAAAAATCGAACATACGCCGGCAACAGTCAAAAATCCTGTTTTAATGTATATTCATTTATTTTCTTTAATGGTATAAAGTATTATTAAACTTAAAGGCCGTGCACAAACGAAGAGGATCTAACATTGTTTACTTAAAGGTAAAGGTAAACGGCAAAGGTCCTTATCTAACATCGGTAACATATCTCACAACAAAACTACAGAATCTACTTACCAACTCAAATACCCTGATGAGTTTGAGGCTGATGTCAATGACGGTTGGCTGTGACTTATTACCAACTGGGCGTAAGTGACTGGGATATTTGGACAGTAAATCCTGGATAAGTTTTCTTTCCATATTACTGTCCGCTACACTTGCTAGGATTAGCGCTACGATAAATTGATCAAATTATTCAAAATTAATTGAAATTATGAATCGCACTAAAATAACTCGTGACAAACCTACAAGTGTATATGTTCGAATTTATCAATACCTGAAATAATGGAATTTATTATAGGAATATACACTCGAGGGGTTGAGGGGAGTACAATTAGAGCGTTATCATATGCAGGGCAAAATTACTTGATGCTGATTGGCTAATGAAGGAGGGCTTTTTTCCTTAACTCGGGGCCGAATTACTAGAAAATGGTTGGTAGTTCAGTTGCATAGCAACGCTCATAAAAGGCTTCCCGTTTTGCTTTGGCGATGCGTCGGCAGACGGAAAAACATTTTATAAACTTGAATGAATAAAAAATAAGGATAATAAGCCCTAGTATGTTCAAACAAAAATGAGAAGGCTAGAACTAGCATAGGTATCTAGATATACGTTTTTTGAAACAATCCTCGTAAAAGAAATTTAGAAAATAAACCGGAGATGTATGAGACATCTGAGCTCGACAATAAGTGGAGCTTACCTACCCTTGTGCCGGTTTTTCGCTGAAATACGTAAAGAAAACAGCGAAGACTACTAACCAGACTCCTCAAAAATGTCTTCCTACAACTTCACAAGCTGCAATGTAACTTTGAACGTCGCTGGAAATAATTCAGCACAGTCATCTCAGTCTGGACTTAATCAGTCAAAACGCCTCTCTTTAAACAGGTTCTTCCTTTGGCTTCAGATTCAGATTAAGAACTTGGTCCTTTGAATTCTAGTTGTATGCATGTTTTATAATGGTTTTTGACTTGAATGATGACTGATCTCGTACGTTTGCCGTTCTTTCGGTTGAAGCACTTCAGGTCTTTTTTGAAGATAGTTAAGATTTCATTTAGTGGGATCCAAGGAAAACTTGCCAAACAATTACTGTTTAGGCTCAATGATCGATGATATTCTTTTGTAAAGGAGAAAACCTTGAAGTATCATTGTCGAAAGTTTGATAGAAGAGGGCACATTGGTAGAAACACGTTTGAACTAAAATTCTCTTGAACCATGATTACATTCGATTTGATAGTTCAGAATGATTGACAGCGCGCGCACAGGCATTATATTGGTTTCCTAGAGACGGATATTTTTCTTTGAATTTTACCCTGTAAATGATAAACGGGTAATCGTATGGGGCCGAGTGAAATTAAGGATTAATTTCGGGAGTGTTTTCAAAGTTTTGAAATTACTCGTAAAATTAATCCTTTATTTTACTCGGGCTCCATACGATTACCTACACTTACTTATTATCTCCGCGCGCCCATGTAATATCCTCTATATATGATTATCGTATCAATGAAATACCTATATTTCTTTATTTCAAAAATTTGATATTTTAAGATGTGAAAATATCGTCACTATGGTTACATACTTCTTTTAGCAGAAAAAAATATCGGAAAAACAGAATAAACAGAATATTACATGGGCGCTTGGAGATCCTCCGTCTACCGATCTTTCTGTATCAATCTAGCGAGAGCTAATGCTCCTTGCACGAACGCTGAATTTACTATCGATATTTCATCAGCATTTCCATTTTCATACACTGAATGGCTTACGAAAGGAAGCTTCTTTCTGCGTTTCCATCTTACTTGTTATTTAATTTTGAGAGAAAAGGTAAAAATGTTTGAGAAACTCTTTAGTTTTCCATGACGAAATAACAAACAATTCACATGCAAAAATGATTATCTAGACCATTTATTTATTCTTAAGCATTTAGGAACCGAAAAAACATCGGTAATTTAGCCGAAACTATTCAATATTTTATAGAAATAGTTTCTTACTCAATATTAAATTCTTACTCATTTGCCTATCTTCGAATTGTTTTTGGTTAACTTTAACTTTAATAAGAAAACTTGGTATAAAATCATGCATAATTAAATAGCAAAACCCTTCGTAGCTAAATACTTTACTTTGAATTCATAGAATTGAGGGCTTTTTTGCTCAAGCTGGTTGTAATGGATATGCTTTTTCCTTTGAAAAATACGATCATTTTATTGTATTGTTTTCTAGGAATTTGAAATCATGGTCATTTACCTGAAACGAAGCATCTTAGAACAAGGACCAACATTATCTTGCCGGCTCACTGACTGTCACGCATTTCAAAACTCTGGTGGAATAAACCTTTTAACTGTTCGTAGAGAAATTTGCATGTCAATCAGTAAAGGAATAAGACGAATTTGAATACAAATACAAATTACAGGTGATGGATTTTATATTAATATTAAATGTATGAAAACTAAGTATTACCATTATCCTCATCGTCATCACCACCACTATCATCATTTTCTTTGTCTTTCACTTTTCCCATCACTCCCACCATCTGCTTCTCCCTTCCAGTGTCCTCTGACATATCCAAATTGCTGTTAGTACATGTGTACGTCGGGGTAGCATTATTTTTTCAACAACCACCAACAATACGATTCAAGAACAAATATCTTACTTAATATCAACTGAAACTCTGCCGAAACAACCCTGTGGGCTCGTCAATATCAGTTTTATGACTAAGTTCCCCCATAGACCTTTTACGGGCTCATTTCAATTAATAACATTTATTAAAGCCAATAAAATAAAAAAAAGGATATTTCATGTTTTGCAGGAAATAGATTGAACATAGTAATAGACATCGAGGGACTTGTATTGACACAAGTACACAGGATGACATGGGTTCATGTAATGGGGTTCCACTGTCAGTAATACCTTCTGGTCTACCTTGGGTACAATTCGTACATTTTTTGTTCAACATATCTGGCGTTGTTTGTACCCAAGCTAGACCACAATGCACCTTTGTCATCTTTATCAGCCCCCTTTCACTCATTCTCTAATATGAGACAACAAACAATACAAAGTTGACTGTCATGCACTTATCATGCATTTGTAGTTTTATGTTCTAAATCCGAATAGTTTATTTTATGATACTAAAACAATAGTCCATATATTTCATATTCTATTCAGTGATTGATAACAAAAATCAGATCAAGCTCTGGGGAAACCAACAACCCAAGTTGAATATTTGCTATCACTAAACAAGAACATTCTTCAACTATAACCTGGTTTTTACTAAAAAATAAATGGCTTTTGATAATGAGATGGGAAGATTGGGACAACAAGTATTTGTTTTGATGTTCTAGTCCAATCAGATGGTTCCTGAAGGGTTATCAGCATAAGTGGGTAGTTGGCTAATCACAAGTGGGTTATAGAACTACCCACAAACCAACTTTTTATAATTTATACACCTAACCCCAAAATGACACAGAGTCAGTGGTACCTCTATTAAGTGGACACCTTCGGGCCTTGCCTGGTGTCTGCTTAATGTATATATACAGTATATATACTGGTTATACAAGTGTTTCGAGTGGCATACTGTGGATATCCCACGAGTCACTTGTAGTTTCTAGAATATACGCAACCTTTAGGACCTTATTTGGTGTCTGCTTAATAAAGGGTGTCCCAATCCCCTGAATGGAGGTTTGTTTTGCAGTAAATACAGTGATACCTCTATTATGCGGACACCTTCAGGAACTTGCCTGGTGTACACTTAATGAAGGGTGTCTGCTGTATAGAGGTTTGTTTTACAGTAAATACAGTGATACCTCTATTATGTGGACACCTTCAGGAACTTGCCTGGTGTACACTTAATGAAGGGTGTCTGCTGTATAGAGGTTTGTTTGACAGTAAATACAGTGATACCTGTATTATGTGGACACCTTCAGGACTTACCTGGTGTCCACTTAATAAGGGTATCTGTTAAATAGAGGTTTGTATTACAGTAAATATGGGGAGTGAATATGGGAAGAATATTCCATTATCAAGAGGTTTACTTTATAGAGGTATAAGAAGTATTAACTGAGTCGTTAGCAAAAAATAGTGTTATTTAATTAGTGTTCTTGTTAAACATGCAACACATTGTTACACTTCTGATTAATTATTTATACTTGAATTAATATATCTAGGGTTAATTGAAATGCAATAGTTGTTAATCTGTGTATAATCCTATTATTAACACCTTAATTTATGACGTGTATAATTGTATATTTGAATGTATAAATAGGTTACATTATCTAATCTTTGCAATGCGAGTACGAATAGGCCTTTTGCAACAAACAGTCACATGACTGTTACTGGATGGCAAAAAAGTTTGGACTTCCATTATTTCAAAACCTTGTGCAGGATTACTAATGTCACATCCAAGACTTTTTCCGAAACATTTTTTTTCCCTCATAAGATACTTTAGTTTTCAAGATACGAATCAATTTAAAGTTTGCCATCCAGCAGAGCCTTCCCCGAGGGACCTTGGACTGAATCAATTGGTTATCAAAGTGGTATATCAGCATGTGACTGTTGCAAATAACCTATTATCACTAAAAATGGCTTTTGTCGATGCCTGCAAACTGGAAACTCTTAATTACGTAAACCTATTTAGAGTTTGCACAGACTTAAAAATTAATCTGCAGTTTGGTCTCCAAATGGCCATAATATTATTACCCGTGACAACCTTGCCCCGGATGGGCCAAAATATGTCTGTGCAGGGGAATATATGTGCACATTGTTACAGGATATTTAATACTTCCTCTTATCAAACTGGGTATTATTGCACACAAATTATAGAACTAACTGGTAAATGCATTTACTAAATGTTTACATTCCTAATTAAATGACAGTCTTCAAAATAATTGTGTCAGTTACCTCTAGATAGATATCTACACTTCATGCAATGGTTGCCATGAGAACCATTTAATATATCTGACCAGAAACTCATAAGGGAGAGGGGGTTGAAATGTGTAACCCATCACCATGCTCCAGATATGCAAATTAGGAGTTTTGATACCATATTTGGAAGGTAACCTTGATTCAAGATGTCGCATATCAAACTTTTGGCTGAATTTACTAGCTTTATCTGAGAAAATTTACTGAATTTCTCATGGAAAATCTATCTTTAAGTTTAATTTTGAGAGTTTTTAAAGCAAGAGAATGTGATTTACTAATATTGCAGATCATCGCATCAAAGAAATGTATGGCTGTTACACGTTTCAACCCCCTTATGAGTTTCTGATCTGACCTTTAACTATCCTTAAATAAACTTGCTTAAACAATAATTTACTTGCTGATGTTGACCTTGGACAAGTTCTTCACAAACATAGAGGTAACAAACAGTGCTTGCCTTGAGTGCATTTGTTACATTCAATTTCATAGTTTAAGTTAAAATGGAAAGGCTGTACTGTCACTTTGTTTCCATTCGATTTCCTTAAAATTTCTTGTCCAAATTGTTTATTTATTTTGAATTTAGTCCTTGTTCACCTCTGGTATCATCGCACTAATGAAAAGCTAGAATTTGCATTGTAAGATACCATGCTAACTGTGTTATCCTTTGGGAGAAATTGAGATTGGGTTGATCCACTGTCAAAAAGATTCTCATAATATCCATTTCCTTCAAACTGAAACCAGAGAAAAACATGGCATGAGGATATATATTTAAAAACAAAACTGACTTGAAAAAGATACAATAAAACATCTAAATTTTCAGATGCCAAAAATTTAGATCTTGTGGACATTTGGTCTGGAAATTTAGACATTTCATTTTATCATTTTTTTAGCTCAGTTTTCAATCTTTTTTAATTCATTTTAGCATTATGGACACTGACTGAAAAGGAATTGTATTCTAGGTATATATTTACCTTGGGTGCAATGTTTTCCCATTTCAGACCACGTCATTCCCAAAAGTATTACTAATAGTATAACTTCATGTATAGTTTAAGGCAGAGGCAGTATATTTTACTTTGAAACGAAGGGAGTAGTTGTCAAATATCCAAACTTCATTAATTTCATTAAGTGAGCTTCAGTTTTTGGTATGGGGGGTCCCCACAGGGGAGTAATGTTGCCATTAACAACAGAACAAGCCCATAATGTAAGACTAATTCAAATTTTGATATAAAAAGAACTGCTGTCACTGGGAAACAAAATGTTGATAGTTAGAGCAATAATTATGTTAGTTGCTTCCATATTCAATTGACTTCAAACAAAACAAAATATTTTTTGGTTTAAAATGATGTATTGTTTTTTGTTACAGATGTTACACACCCAAAAACACTAAAAAACTGTTTTTTTCAAATTGAAGGCTAGTGTAAAATATGGAGCTCTTGTGGTGCTTCTTGGTTTCCTCTTATTTTAAGTTATACCTCAATATTATGGTGACAAAATATTTTCAACACCTCAACAAGAAATATCAAATATTGCATTACAGATGTTATTTTTTTCATTACAGATGTTACACTTTTGTTACAGACATTACAGTGTAAGAAAAAGGGCCTTATTTTCATTAGTTTCCTTGTAGAAGTGAATAATAGGAATAATTCTCATTTCTCTATTATTCAGGGTTAGAATTTCATTTTTTAATGACAAGATATTGCTTATCTTGTGCGTTGTTATACATTTTTAGATGGCTGGGAGCATGTTCGGATGATTGATTTCATCAGCCAAAATGCATTAATACCCCTAACAAGTGGCGTAAGCCATTGAAGCAGAACAACAAATAGAGATAGAGCTAGAGTGATTGTGTGAATTAAAATGACGAGAGACCAGTACCCCTTTAACCAGGGGTGCCAGTTCATAAATGAGCTATAACAGTATGTGATTGACAGGAAGTTAATGCAAAATTACAACATGCAACTGTTTCCTACCTACTATAAACACAAGCACTATTCTGCTGAAACTAAGTCAATAGTTTCAAGATCTCTCGCAAATACTACATGAAAATAATTTAAATAAAGAATTATTTGCTATCATATATAGATCTTCAAAGACAATTCAAAAAACAATAACACCGAATAAATATTTCAGATTTGCATTTTTTTCCACACTAGAAAAAAAAATCTTAAGTTTTAAAGACAGTAAGCTTATTTGCATAGAACAGGAACTTCAAGCGAAACCGCCATAGCTTTACGATACTCTTTCGTTTTTACGACGTAAAACAAAGAAAAATCAAAGATCTAACGGTAATACGAACAATAATTCAAATGAATTCGAGAAAGGACTTAAAATATTGTCAAAAAAAAGACATTTGTAGCTGAAAAACTTTATAGCTTAGATATGTCGACAAGGAAAATCCTTTCGATTCCACCTCCTTAAAATGGTTTTGTAAAGTAAAGATAGACAAAAATATGGTAAAACGAAGGCACATCTATCGTTTAAAGTATTATAGTAAAAATATGTCAAGAATATCGAAGTTTAGACTAACCTGCATTCTCCAAAAAGTTAGGGAAGAGTGAAGAAACAACAATCCAAGGGCGAAACTCGAGACGAAGACGACGAAAAAATGAAGCAATACCAGGCGATCGATGTGTCTAGAACAAAAAATAATCAGTCGTATACCTAGAATATAGATTTATGAAAGCCAAAGGGTGGTTTTTGACTTACTTTATTGTTTCTCCGGCTGAATCGGAGTAGCTATTTGACGACGTTTTGTTGTCTTTTTTCTCTTCTTCATCCGCCATATTGATATTAAATACTACGATGGTTCTCTACCAACCTGCTCTTCTCTGATTGGCTGATAAACAAAAGGAATGAAACCAACCAATCACATGAAGGGTGGCTTGAGATCATATCAGCGACAAAACTTTACTAACAGGGGAAAGGAGAGAAACTTTTGGGTACAGAGGGGGTAGAGGACGGGATAAACTTTTCTTTTTTTCATTTGAAGCAAAATGAATGGAAAAATATCTTTGAAGAAAACATATTTAATCATTATATCAAATATCAATTATTCTGCAAGTTGAAATACTGTTAGCGACTGCTTTAGACATACATTTTATATATTCCATTTTTATTTTTTCTATTCTTGTAAGAGGGGTCACTTAATAGAAATAAAGGAAAAGAAGAGAATGACACAGGGTTAGCAAGGAGCCAGATAACGTCTGGAAAAATATAAGTAATCTGGATATTTTTTGGTTCCCTGTTACATACTTTAGTAGATCATTTTTTTCTTTTTGATTTGGCAGTTTCTTGATGCCTCAGCCCCCCACCCCCATTCCCAGGGGCGAATTTAGGGGGGGGGCCGGGGGGGGCCGCGGCCCCCTCTTTAGCTGCCGGTTTTTTTTTTTTTTGCTTTTCTACTGCCTCATGCATTAAGGAAATTTATTTTATTTTTTAATTTGATCCTATCCGCCCCCCCCCCCCCCCATTGAAATTAATGTGTTAAAACTTGGTAATAATTTATGGAACAGTGTCAACATTGTAGTGCGCCACGTTGTTTTTTTTTTTTTTTTTTTTTTGCTTCGGCGATTTTTTAGGTGTCTTATCAAAATGGCCACGCTACGCCCCTAATTTGATCCTGTCCGGCCCCCCCTTTTGAAAATTCCTGGATCCGCCCCTGATTCCCCCTCTTTTTATTTTATTCTGCCACTCCTGTGTAATTTGGTCCATGTAACACAGTTATAAACCAAATGCAAGACAACCTCATTTCTGGAATTCAGCTTCACCCTCATGCAATTATAAAAATATGTGTATATCATATTTCCATATCTTTAACACCTTGTTTGTATTTATATCAGTGGAAAATTGCATATTGTGATTGTGCAGATTTATTAAGAAAAAGTAGCTTCTGATAATACAAGTTTTGTGTTTTAAGATTCCATTTGAAAATAATTTGTTTACATCCAAATATTAACATGTACATTCAAGAATTCAATTCAATTTTAGTGATTTAAATCAAACAACTTTCTTGGCTCTAACTTTTCTGGCTAGAGGTGCAGATAATTCAGCTATTCTAGGTGTAGCTTGTGCATTCTTTGCTCCTGGTGACACTTTCCAAGCATTGCCATCATAATCTTCATTGTATTTACTACGGCTTTTAGGCCTTGCTAACTGTTGGATTCTCAGTGATGGCAATGCCTTTTTTGCAGGGTCTGAAACTTCCCAAATAACAGGTCTTCCTTCTTTATAATTTCTATGAGGATTTTTAGCATTGGCCAGAACCACAACTCTTTCAGACGCAGTTGCTTTTTTCGCAGCTTCAGATAAGTCTGCTTCCCATTCACTCCAATCCCAATCACTGCTGTCTTTTATTTTTAAAGGTGCATATGTTTTTGGCTTTGCCAGCTGTTCTAGTTTTGCTGTGGCCTCTGCAGACATTGCTGCATCACTAACTACACTTTGTACTTGTTTAGATGGTTGATATTCACAATGTAAGGATTTGGATTCTGCTAATGTCTCAATGCGGGAAGTAGCTGTTGCTTTTTGAGCTGCTGGGCTAACTTGCCATATTGGGGAAGGCCTAAAATGAATGTAGAATGATTTTAGCTTCAACAAGAATATAAGATTTCTTTGTAATCATACCCTAGAAGTAGAGTGTAAAATTTCTTGTCAAGTGTTACCAAATTGGAATGGAGCTCATATTTTCACTGAGTTGAGGCTGGATGGGGGAGGAGGAGGAGGGATCACTACTCCCTTTGTTCATAAGGGTGATTGATGGTCCTGTTAGGGTTAAAATATTTACTGTATGAACCTTTTAGGGATTTGTAATATAACTCAGATGTTGTGCAGTCACTGATTAAATGATAACATACCTTTTAGGGGTTGAAATCAACATGGTTTCGGCGGCTCTTTTAATTTATGCCTAGCAGGTTTAGAAGTTATTTTCAAAACTGTGCCTGCCGATCACCACTGACTTGGACAAAAGGTTTGTCACCAACCCAATATTTTGGATGGGATGTCTGGAACTAATGGCCCCTGCCTATCATTGGTCTGCCCTGTCCCTTATTTATTAAATTATGACACATCTCAAAAACTACTGCTTCACTTACCTATCACCAACATATGTCTTGTGGATATCTTTGCTCTTTGCAAGATCTGCCTGTCGCTCTGATAGCACTATCAAAAACAATGCATTATATTTTTAATAGGGACTTTTATGCAATCAGAACCCAAAGTTACAACTACGAACGCAATAATGAGAAAACATTACAAAAACATGTATTTTACTAACAACATACCACATTGTGTTGCTTCAACTGGAGATTTTGTCCAGTCCTTTTCCAAATTATTATCCCAATACACAGAGCGCCTGGAAAAATAAATTCATGTTAAATAAATAAGTAGTTATTCCTTACAGTACCTGTCCTGAACCAAATCACGTGGTATCAACAGACATGTTTGACGATTGAGTTACAATGTAAATGATTAACGAAAAAACTCAATCTCTCTGATATAAATTGCAAGAATAAACTGTTTTGAAGCCCTAAATTGTAAACTACATTAAATAAACTACATAAATAATCCCTGTGGATGGTAGAAGTGAGCGAGCTTGACAGAGCGCAGCGTTCGTGTAGAGGAATGTTTGGAAAACAAACGAACTCGAAGCTGTAGATCTGCTTTCTTGTTTAATTTAAGTGTATAAAGTGTATTCTAATATTTATAGCAATGCCATCACAATCAAGAAATTCTTGTAAAGTAATTTGAACGTACTTATCATCAAGGAACCCTGCAGGAAGCGGTTTGGACTTGGAAAGTTCATCAATTCGGTTCGAATCTAAAATCAAAACAAACTCACTTTAAAATCACATAATTCATAGCTATATTTTATTCTTATGAAGTATTAGTTATGAAACCTTACTGTTTTGGTGCTTTTTAGCGTCTCTGGATCTCTCTCCTTCCTCCATTCTTCAGTTCTGTTCGTTTGTTTATTCTTTGTTGATCAAACATTCGAGTTTCATTCACTGACTTGGTTGCTAGGTACGCCTTTGACACTCCATAACAACGGACCGAGTTGGACTGAGAACTATTTCTTTGGGTTGCCTGTGTAAAAGCCCAGGAAACCCACTCCTTAAAATTAACTTTGGCGAGATCTTTGGCGAAAAAAGGAATTAGATTGAAATCTATAACATCAGGAGATAAAATTAGATTAAATGTCATTTATGTTTTCGGTTTGAAAGTTTTTTTTACGACAAAAGACGAGGACTAAAAATCAAGTAAAAGGGAGCGTAAGTTTTTTAATCATGTATTTTCTCTTTTCGTTATTATTGATGAATTATTTCATTAGTTATCATTATTTATTTATTTTCACATTGATTACTGTAATGCTAATTTGATTATAGGCAACATAAATTATCGAATCATATTATTATTATTTTTGTTGATATTATTTCTCATCTGCCTGTGGGTTACCTGTGGTGAAAAAATGGGGAACAAGATGGCGTCGATAGCTGGTTCCCTTGTGGGACAAAACAGCAATCTTGTTCATATTCCCAACATCCAGCAGCTTTCTCCTCGAGTTATAAGAGTTCTAGGCTGTAACCCAAGTCCTATGACGTTACAGGGAACGAATACTTATCTCGTGGGCACTGGGAAAAGGTGGATATATATTTTCTTTTATGATTAACTTTTGGGTCAATCATTTTGACGACCAAATTAAGCTTACTTTTAATGAGATATGAATGGGGAACAGAAATAGCTGTATGAATGTGATTAAATATTAAAAAAGGCAGTTTAAAAGTAACTACAGTAAAAATCAAAAGTGTTGATACCCTACCTCATAATGTTGTAAAAATTAAGCATGCAGTGTAAGAAAAGGCACTTTAAAATCGTATATGAACTAAATCCCCCCTCCCCCATTCAGTGTTGTTCCTTGAGAATGTGGCTAGCTCACGGTACCCAACTTTGGCCATTTAGACAACATTGCAAGGGGAGGGGAGGGGGAGCGTACATTCGGTATCAGTCATTTCACACAGCCAATTTTGGGAGCATTATATATAGGGGTAGTGTATCAGCACATTTCTATTTTTACTGTAGCTTATAATCAAATGTATTTGGACTTTTTATAGAGAATAACATGTTATATAGTTTAATGATTTAAGGACTTAAACATCCATTCATGATACATCCAGTTACCTCACCAACCAATCCATTGATTCATTCATTTATCCATAAACCTATTCATCTATCTTTCTATCCACACGCCAACCTCCCAAACCATCCACTCACCTACATATCCATTTACTAACCTATACTATCCATCCATCCACTGATCCATTCATCTACCCATTCATCCACCAATCCATTCATCTACCCATTCATCCATCCACCGATCCATTCATCTACCCATTCATCCACCAATCCATTCATCTACCCATTCATCCATCCACCCATCCATCCACTGATCCATTCATCCACCAATCCATTCATCTACCCATTCATCCATCCACCATTCCATCCACTGATCCATTCATCTACCCATTCATCCATCCACCGATCCATTCATCTACCCATTCATCCATTCACTAATCCATTCATCTACCCATTCATCCACTGATCCATTCATCTACCCATTCATCCATTCACCAATCCATTCATCTACCCATTCATCCACTGATCCATTCATCTACCCATTCATCCATCCACCCATCCATCCACTGATCCATTCATCCACCCATCCTTCCACCGATCCATCCATCCACTGATCCATTCATCTACCCATTCATCCATGCACCGATCCATTCATCTACCCATTCATCCATGCACCGATCCATTCATCCATCCAACCACTCATTAAGAAACAGAATAATAATTATAATAAAATTTAAATTATGTGCATTATACTATTCTGAAATGTATTCATTAACATCATACATTTTCTGTTTGTAGTCGTGTACTGATTGACACGGGTGATGGAGGTATACCACAATATATTACAAACCTCAAAGAAACTATTCAGAATTATGACACAAGAATACAGGAGATAGTGGTAACACATTGGCATCCCGACCATGTTGGAGGGATAACAGATGTACTACGGCATGCTATAAACCAGGGTAAGTTTGTTCTATTAGGAGTAGGATATATTAATGACTCACATTGCGGGGTATACCTAATGACTATTACGGCATGCTACAAACCAGGATAAGGTTGTTCTATTAGGAGTAGGATATATTAATAACTCACAATGCTGGGGTATACCTAATGACTATTACGGCATGCTATAAACCAGGGTAAGGCTGATCTATAAGTAGAAGGATATGATATGATGATAAATTAATCAGATTAAAATTAGTTAAATGACCCAATAATATAAAAGGTGAGCAGTTTTTATCAGAAATGGGACCCCGTATAATTTTATACTATCTTATAATAAACCATTATTTAAAACAGATTTAATGAATCAGATTTTGATAGGTGTGGAAGTCAAAGTATCAAAGTTTGAAAGAAAAGGATTTTCGGAGGATATTGAAGGTCATCAACAAGGTTACAACTACCTACAGGATGGTGATACTATAACTGTAGAGGGGTGTACCCTGCGTGCCTTGTATACACCAGGCCATACAACAGATCATATGGTCCTTTATCTGGAGGAAGAGAATGCTCTCTTCTCAGGAGACTGCATCCTTGGACAAGGAACTGCTGTAAGTCAAATCAAATGAAGTAATACACCATTTTCGAGATGCGCAAGCACTTTCGAAAATATTGTAGGCACAGATATGAAAAAGAGGCATTTTGGGCAAGATCATGCACTATTGACTCTGCCCAAAAATGCCTTGAGAACATCATTGTCTGCGCCTGCAATATTTTTGAAAGTGCTCGTATATCGCGAAAATGATCTACAGACTACTGCTACTCCAGCATTGCTTCCAAAAGAATATCAAAGCATGTAATAATTATTGATGTCTTGTCTATCTTTGATTTCAGGTTTTCGAGGATCTGTATGATTATATGAACTCCCTGAAGATAATTCTCAACTTATCACCCAATTTGATCTATCCAGGACATGGACCAGTAGTTGAGAATGCTACAGATGTAATAAAGGGATACATAGACCACAGAAACCAAAGAGAACAGCAGGTAATGCAGGAATAACTATGATGATCCACCAAGTTGTCTCTCCTTGTCAGTGCATTGAAATAACAGTTTGATTTAATTTACAGATAATTGAAACTTTAAAGAAAGAAGAAGGATCACCTTTGACAGCCATGGAACTTGTCAAGAAAATATATACAGTAAGATAATAAAAGCTTCTGCTTTGAGAATGACTTGGAGATAGAAATATTGTTCAGAGTATTAGTCAAAGTGTAAGGAATGTGAGGAACATTTAGCTCATGCATGTTGTCATTTTTTCACCTGCCCTGATGATGGACGCTTTGTCTCAAAGCTTGGCAATTTATTAAATCTTCACATGGTTGTAACTTTATTTTGTAATATGGATAAAACCACATACAATTTGTTCTTCTCCTATGAGAGTTTCCTTGATGTGTTATACTCCCCCTTGTTGGGATGAGTTTCTGGGTTCTCTTGTTTTTCTTTTTCCATATTGAAAATTGTGTAATTTAAGAGCATGAATGTACTTGGTATTCTGACTAGTAGTGTGATCACTCCAAGTTGCCTGGGTCAAAATTGAAACCAATACTGTACTCTATGGTTTCTACAATGCTAAACTCTCATTGCTAAAGTATTTTATTTGATATTGTACCAACAGGACACACCATGGTACTTACACAAAGCTGCTGAAAATAATGTCAACCATCATCTGATAAAACTGAAAAAAGAAAGCAAAATTGGTAAGTAATTAACTGACATGTGTGCACTTGTCATAAATGTAGAGTTAGACATTGGCAGGTATGTATGTGTATCATGTATGAACAGTCAAGATAACATTCATTTGAAACTTTGCTTTGATGGACGGTTGACTGACTGACTTTTGGTCTGATCAATGAATATAAAATGAGCTGACTTTACAACTGAACAACTGGCTGACAGACTGACTGAGCAAAGGAATGAATGAATGAATGGATGGGTGAATGGATGGATATATGGATGGATGGATGAATGAATGAATGGATGGAGGAGGAATGAATGGATGAAAACTGAAATATGAATGAATGATTTTCCAACAGTTCATTCATATTTCAGTTTTCATTCATTCATCCATCCTTTCATCCATCCATTCATTTATTCATCCATCAGTTCATTTATTCATCCATCCATTCATTGCATCCATTCATCAATTCATTCATTCATATATCCATCCATCCATATATCCAAACTGATATTCACTGTATACACCTCTGAGTCGTCTTATTACATTATTACATTATTACGCTATTATGGCCAGGGTTGTGCCATTACATATACATGATATTCACCATATACACCTTTGAGTCCTACTATTACATAATATTATGATATGTGTTAATTAAGGAAGCAGCTTAGATGTGTTCTCGGACCTGCCTATTCCGACTATTACTGCGTAATAAGGGAAATCGCAGTGTTCTTGTTCCTATATTTGGCATGGTATATTGTTGGAAAAAATGATTTGCTAATGAAATGACCTGTAAATGGAGAAAGACTCTCAGGATAAGGTCAAATGTCAAACTTTACATGAGCTAAACACATTCAAAACAATGAATGTTTAAGGACATTTTGCTTTAGTCTAACATTTTATGTTTAACTTTTAAAAAACTTTTCTTTCTTTGTTGTCCAAAATTGCAGCATTATACTAACATGTCCTGTTTTATTTTCAATGTTTACAGCTTCTGTTCCTTTTGGAGATGATGTCAAATGGAAAAGCTCTTTGTAGTCCAACATGCTCAATAAAGATAAGTTATGTAGGAATAGAAAAATTGAAAGCAGACAAGAAGGTAACATGTATATTACCTGTGTTATAACTTACAACTTTTGATTCCTCAACTGGTTTTACTCCAAGTGGAAAAGGACAAGATTTGAAGCACATAGGAATAAATTTTGCATAATTAACATTCTATGATTCCCAATGTATGAGATACTATGAATAGATTCATTCAGTTGATTGATACCAAGCAATAGAATACTCTCTGGTTGATAGCTCCTGACAGGCAGTGTTTGCCTGTCATTGTAGGCTGGTAATGAGATTCATGAGATTCATTCAGTTGATTGATACCAAGCAATTAGAATACTCTCTGGTTGATAGCACATGACGGGCAGTGTTTGCCTGTCATTGTAGGCTGGTAATGTGATTCATGAGATTCATTCAGCTGATTGATACCAAGCAATGCTCTCTGGTTGATAGCTCATGGCAGTGTTTGCCTGATTCATGAGATTCATTCAAGGGATTGATACCAAGCAATAGAATACTCTCTGGTTGATAGCACATATGGGGCAGCGTGTGACTGTCATTGCGGGCTGGTAATGTAATTCATGAGATTCATTCAAGGGATTGATACCAAGCAATAGAATACTCTCTGGTTGATAGCACATGACAGGCAGTGTTTGACTGTCATTGTAGGCTGGTAATGTGATTCATTCATCTGATTGATAATAAGCAATGGAATTGAACAGATAGCAAATAGCTGCCATAACTATAAAGAAGTTTATTTCAGAATATCTTTTTAACTTGTACATAAGTGGAATAAAAAATATAGTGTGACTACAGGTACTTAACTGGGGCCACTTAGACAGCGAGAACCTGAGAACCAATCAAAATGAAGAATCAAAGCCAATCAGAAACCTGGAGAGCACAAGTTGTTGACATGATTGTCTTTTTGTCATGGCAATAGGAATGATTATGTTGCATTTGATGCTATTGTTTTTTGAAGGTCTCTGATTGGTTCTGCTAGCCAAAGTTGGAATGCACTGTTTACATTGTACGTTTTGATTGGTTCTCACTGTGTAAGTGGCTCTGACTGGTATATAATAATCCCACTGTATGTCAAACTGGTAATACAAATAAACTGTTACTTTTTTATCTTCTTTTTCATATGTCCAGCATGTTTTGTTTTTCGTTTTAAGCCTTTTGAATGTGTTTCAACAGTTCCACTTTTTACATGGCTAGAGTCATTCTCCAGTGGGTGTATTTTGGTGGATTCTTCAGCACTTTTCTTCTTTTCTTCTTTTTTCTTCTTCTTTGATTTTACATGTACTTTGTACAGTTTATTTACAGCCTTAACATATGTGCTATCTGCAAAAAAAAAGTTTTTTTGTTACTCTTCTATATTGTGCTGTTTCTTTAGATCATTAAACAGAGGTTTGGGTGCTTTTCTTTCTATCAAACCCTAAAACAACCTCTGCACTGATCACTGAGTCAGGGGCATCAAAAATGCTAATCAGAAATGTTGATCAACAAGGCAGCTATAACATCACATGCACAAGAACAAAAGACATGGCTGCCATGTTGGATGACATAACATTTTGGCAAGTCAATCAACAAGGCAGCTATAACATCACATGCACAAGGACAAAAGACATGGCTGCCATGTTGGATGACATAACATTTTGGCAAGTCAATCAACAAGGCAGCTATAACATCACATGCACAAGGACAAAAGACATGGCTGCCATGTTGGATGACATAACATTTTGGCAAGTCAATCAACAAGGCAGCTATGACATCACATGCACAAGGACAAAAGACAAGGCCAGCTGATACAACAAAAGAAACCAAGACCAAATCTTATGATTATGTTATGTCAACCAACAAGGTCATTCTACATGTAATGTCACATAGTATGTGTATTATACACAAGCCAGGATAGAAGACATCCATGAGCCAACAAGAATACTGTACATCTACAATGATTGATTATTCTACCCTAAGCTTCCTTACCTTCACCAAGAAGCCATTGTGCAACTGTCACCTTTTCCAGCACGATATTCCATTCGTATTCATTTGTGGAGTCCAACCTCATTAACTTCTGTTCCTGGAAATGGTACTGAGGCCACCAATCGGCTCGCTCCTCCCAACAATCTTTAATGGTCTGGTCAATTTCCTTATTAATGGTGTTACCATGGTAACATAGGTTGAGTATTTCTGCAAGAGCTTTCCATTCATCAAGACTGTTTCGGCAGGAGTAGTGATCAAGTTTATTGAAAAGAATGTACAGCTGTTGGCTGATGTTCTTGGTGTCCACTGGAAAAATATAAAGCATCTGCAGTTCGTACATGAATAATTGTTTACAAAATAGAAATAATTGAGTAAAAATTAATAACGAATGAAGTTCACATTACAGTGTGGCAAAAACAATGTTTTTGTTGGCTGTTGAGCTTTAGTGTAAACTAGTAGTTGCTTATTTAATTGGATACTGATGTATTGGATCAAGTCAAAAACGCCCTGCGGCATGCTTATACACTGGGAATGCAGTAAATGAAAGAGTGAAGGGATGAATGAATTTAGTGAGATTTAGCAGACTGAGTGCCTTTTTATCCAATATTGCAAACTAGAAGTTGATTTTGGAAAGGGAAAATTGAAGAACAAACTGAGAAAAAACCCTGATCATAGGACAGGAGAGAACCACTGTACCTTTTCCATTCTCTTGTAATAGTTCTGTATATTCTTGAACCAGCTCTGAAGTTGGGTCCACAGCAAAAAGCTTTTCCAAGACAGCCTGTAATTCCAATTTTGGTGCTTCTTGTTTCTTCAGGAAGTGATACAGATATCTGAAAATGATAATATATCATGGCTAACTCACTCATCTAGGATCTAGTTTGTCAATCAGGACACATTGAACTCACTTATCCAACCCTGAAACAACCCCTGGGCTTATCTAAGTCAAGGCATGGGTAACTCACAGATCAAACACTGAAACAACCTCTGGGCTGATCTAAGTCAGGGCATGGTTAACTCATAGATTGAACCTTCAAACAACCTCTGGGATGATCTAAGTCAGGGCATGGCTAACTCACAGATTGAACCTTCAAACAACCTCTGGGCTGATCTAAGTCAGGGCATGGCTAACTCATAGATTGAACCTTCAAACAACCTCAGAGCTGATCTAAGTCAGGGCATGGCTAACTCACAGATTGAACCTTCAAACAACCTCTGGGCTGATCTAAGTCAGGGCATGGCTAACTCACAGATTGAACCTTCAAACAACCTCTGGGCTGATCTAAGTCAGGGCATGGCTAACTCATAGATTGAACCTTCAAACAACCTCTGGGCTGATCTAAGTCAGGGCATGGCTAACTCATAGATTGAACCTTCAAACAACCTCTGGGCTGATCTAAGTCAGGGCATGGCTAACTCACAGATTGAACCTTCAAACAACCTCTGGGCTGATCTAAGTCAGGGCATGGCTAACTCACAGATTGAACCTTCAAACAACCTCTGGGCTGATCTAAGTCAGGGCATGGCTAACTCATAGATTGAACCTTCAAACAACCTCAGAGCTGATCTAAGTCAGGGCATGGCTAACTCACAGATTGAACCTTCAAACAACCTCTGGGCTGATCTAAGTCAGGGCATGGCTAACTGAATTTCATTGAAACTGGAAGTTTTATTTTTTTAAGCTTTGAGGATGGAGGAGAACTGGGAGAAAAATCTGTGAATCAAACTTTCCTAGAGTCTAGAAACCAAACCCATGGTCAAGATCCCAGAAGCAAGTGCACTTAACTACCAGTACTGTATATGCCATACACTCATTTAACTGTGTATCCTGTCTCACCTATGTGCATTTGGATTCTCTGGGTTCTTTTCCCTGTATCTTTCAAGTGTTTTCCTGGCTTCATCAACCTTTCCATAGTAAACCAGCATTTGAACTTGTCTTGATACAAAGATATCCCATAATCCATCTGTCTCTACAAGGTTCTCAAAATAACCCATTGCCTTGTTCCCATGGTAACTGATCTGCTTAGATTGCTCCGTGTTCATATTTGTTTCAAATTCTTGTTCAAAACTTGATTGTCTTTCTTTCGTTAGTTTGCTATTCCATGTCAAGTATTCAAACAATCCAAGATATGCTTGTAATAATTTGTTTTTATTAAAAGGTTTGTTGCCACATTTTCCTCTGATGAGCTCATATGCTTCAGTTATCTCTTGTTTTTCTTGTATTAAGGACATAGCAAAATCCAGTAGGATCTCTTCTTGATAAGGATAGCAGAGCAAGAAAACGTACTTGAAGAACTTAACAATACACGCATGGTTTCTCTTTAAGTTTCTCAAGATTTCACATCCAACCTGTAGCATATATATACAAAAAACACAATTATCAAATGTCGTCAATATACTTTGCATAAGTAATACTTATTCAAGGTGGCTCTATAAAGTTAATGGTGCATGCGCATGCAAGCATGCACATACCGTAACTTGAAGAATTTCTATTTCGATGACGTCCGGAAAAGGACTGTCACACATTATCTTGATTGACAAGAAACTCAATAACTGTATGGTAAAAAGGTTTTCATAATTATAGAGATTTTTAATCATACAAAGCTAAAGCAATTGGCAAAATACAATGGAAAAAATCATAACAGCAAAATCATGCTGTTATAGATTCTGCAGTACCAAACCTTTTGATTTTTTTGTTATATGAATTACATAAGACTTCACTGTGGAAAACAAGGTTTTTTAACGTTTTAATGAAAAAAATGATGTTTATACCAGTAATTGGCATACTGTTACTATGGTTACATTATATGGATTCAGTTTCATAAAAATGAATCCTCAACTCATGAACTTTAATATGATTGGTCTCTTGGGTATCAATTGAATGTGTTAGTAGCCTTATAATGTTGTTTCCTATAGTTTGCTATTGCCGCAAAACCCTATAAAGCCACCTTAAGTTGCTTCAAACTCATGACATAACTTTCAATTACAAACTCGAGGAAAGCTTTAGTAAACTTGAAGCTTTTACATGAGGTGCTCATAACATAAGAATAGATTTATGGTTTTCAGGAGTAAAAGTTTGTAAAACATGATATTTCGACTGGTTCTTTGGCCCAAAAACAGCTTGTTTGAGGCCAAAAATGTTTTTCCTGCTCTGTTGTATGTGGCTCACAAATTATAATTATATGACTTACACGCCAGACTAGCTCAGATACTCGTCTGATGTTACCACTCAATGCCATGATGTACCTGGCTGCACTATCAAAATCATGATCCAGTAGACTGTCAAGTAAAATACGGGTGAGGTACTCAATGTGTTGCGTTCTGAAGGTGTTGTACCACCCTGTAACAAAACATTAAACAAATTAATTAAAAAAGTTATATAGGACATTAATTGTACATATAGCTGAGTTTCACTTGACGTCATTTACTGTCTCGTGCAGAATGTTCCTCAGCTGAATCACAAGTTTTCAATAGAATTCTTTCTGGTTGACAGCACATGGTGGTCAGTGTTTGACAACCATTTGGAGCAGATAATGAGATTCAAAGACTTTTATCAGCTGATTGAAACCCAGCTATTGATGATTCTGATGTATACTCCCTACACTCAAGTTATCCATGTTATACTTCTCACCCTCCCCCCCTAGCTAAGGATTTACTTTTGACTTCTTTTGACTTCACAGACACTCTTTTATTTATAGGGTATCAGTTGCTGGACTCATATCCTTATATTTTAGGAAGAAAAAAAACCCAGAATATATTTTCTGTGTCCTATTGGACTCACTCTATTATATTTTTGAGTGTAACACTTCAATATTTGTGTATAGGATGCAGGATTGTGTGTCCAGTAAATGCCTGCATTATTTGTATCATAGTTAAGGCTAATTATGCTTTGATTAGTGCTACATTATTGTTAATGAATGCACGCTTATTTGAGGACAATGCTCTTTAATATATTTGCTCTCATATGCGACGCTTACTAGTAATAGACCTTTCATGAATTCGCTTGGATGTTCACAAAACAATGCTTCCAAGTCAAGACTGAACTTGATTCTTTTATTTATCAAGGCCAACCTCGACTTGAAACCATTGTTTCGTGATCACGTTACATCATCTGGTGGACCTTATTGTTCAATAGATACCATGTCTTTGTCTCTTTGCTCTCTCAGGAATGGTTCAAAACCAGCAATCGATGGTGTAGTCTCTTTTGCAGCCGTTCTTAGTGTATTTTGAGACCGACACTAAGAAAGACACTAAAAACGGCTGCCATGCAAGCAGACTATCGAGGGTGGCGCTTAAACGAGAAAGTGTGGTAGACCTCTTTTCCTTCCATTTTCATTTCGGACCACATGCCATTCCCTAGCTATTAGAGACACCTCGTGTGACCTTAAAATATCGAAAGTTTCGTCCAAAATTAAAAATAGCGTGGAGCGTGGAACAAATCCAAACAGTCTCCGTCTTGATCGATACACGTGACCTAGACTGAACATTATTGAGTACAAGCAAAATTTGAGAGAATTACTTACAACGAATGCGGAAATTTTTACAAGTCTCATTCCACTGTTGCTGAAAGATGCAAGAATCATAGTAAAACGGCATAAAATCGCCTAGATGTTTGCCTTTATGAACTTCTGTCCAGAATTCCTTGACGGACGCCATCTTGAATATTATTGTAAAACCACAGGGTTACCAAAACTGTGTACTCACATATGACCTGACCACAGGATGCCCAAATGAGATAAAGGTAAGGGGAAAAATAAAATAAAAAATCAGGCCAAAATTATTATTTTCTATTTGAGGTGAAGATAGTGTCCTCCATCACACAAAAGAGTGAAAATGTCGATCAATATGGAAGAGATGTGATTGGAATTGATTGGATGAGACTGGGATGGAATGGATGGGACTGGGATGGAATGGAAGTGACTGGAATGGAATGAATGTGACAGGGATGGAATGGATGTGACTGGAATGGAATGGATGTGACTGAGATGGAATGGATGTGACTGAGATGGATTGGATGTGACTGAGATGGAATGGAATGGATGTGACTGAGATGGAATGGATGTGACTGAGATGGATTGGATGTGACTGAGATGGAATGGAATGGATGTGACTGGAATGGATTGGATGTAACTGAGATGGATTGGATGTGACTGAGATGGAATGGAATGGATGTGACTGAAATGGATTGGATGTGACTGAGATGGATTGGATGTGACTGAGATGGATTGGATGTGACTGAGATGGAATGGATTGGATGGGACTGAGATGGATTGGATGGGACTGAGATGGATTGGATGTGACTGAGATGGAATGGATTGGATGGGACCAAGATGGAATGGATGGGACTGAGATGGATTGGATGGGACTGAGATGGATTGGATGTGACTGGGATGGAATGGATGGGACTGACACTGGCTTGGGTATGAAACTGTAGTTATCATTGAATGGAATGCCCATACCATACGTCATTTACAGAGCTATGTATAGAAATCATTTGCTTTATTTGAGAAGAATATATGCCAAGCAAAAAAAAACTCAATATAAAGATGCATGGAATAAAATGGCAATTAACCTTGAAAGCTTCAAATATATTGATCTGTTGTTAGGTTTTGCATAGAGAGGAAAACCAAAGTGGAAAACAAATCCTGAGTTAAAGGAGAAACCATACAAACTCTACCCGGTAAGTGCACTACTTCACCTTTGATCCTAAAACACCACAACCAAAATAAAGTAGTCAACTAGTTTACAGGGTTTTGTAGAATAAGGTTTTAAAAATGGTTCATGTCTCATGTACATTTGTACTGCATGCTTAGGTGTACAGTAGAAATGTTTGAGGTGAAAACAGGATTCTTGTAGTCCATTTATCTATTCAAGTTTCTTCTTTATGTCCGGTATCCTAAAACAAACAAAATAAATATAGATTCACCATTAATATTTTAGTAAATCCTAATTAACCAAGGAAAATGTGCAGATTAATGACAAGCTACAGAGAGCAATTTTGTTGAAAATATATTTACAATTATCATATGACCGTATTTCACTGTACGCGTGATTCTAAGAAAAACCTTTGGGGAAAATGGCGTCAGCAAAAAACGTACGCTTTTACGAAAAGTGTAATAATTTCCCGTTCGGACTCGCCGTTTGGACTCGCTGCTGATTTTGATTCACATTTATTAAAAACGCTTTGAAATCGATTTTTTTTATGTGGTCATATGATAAAATGCTTATTGACTGAGTTAAGGTCGGTCCGAACGGGAAAATATTTGGCTCTCGGTCCTTGGCACGGAACTCGCTGCGCTCGTTCCGTACTTCAGGACCTCAAGCCAAATATTTTCCCAGTCAGACCTCCCACTCAGTCAATAAGTACATATTATTGGATGGGGATGAACATGATAGATCATAAATTATTAAGACAGACACTGTGGATGAAACAGCAGGTATTGATAATTTATGATATCATATGTAAACAGAATTTAAAAATAATTATTGTTTTGTTGTACATCCATTATTGGTTGGATGTCATACAGTACAAAATACAGTATGTACGTACGTATACCCTATTATCATGGGCACTTTTTCTAGTAGTACACCCGGCTGTCCTTATTTTTCAATGATGAGATTGGTACCTTATTCTCCATCATTTCTTGTTCTTCAAACTTGTCATGCTTCCACACTGGGCTTCTCCTGTTACGTCTTCTGTCATCAGAAATCTTAAAAGAAGAAGCGAAAAAACAATATCATGATATTGAACCTTAAGGAAGAAAAAGTAGCTAACTAACTAAAAATAACATTTATTTTACAATAGATTATTAAGTTTGCTAATAACCAATTTGGGGGTTGAAAAGAAGACATGATCATTATGAGTTATAGTCATGCTCTCAGCACAGAGGTTGCTTCAGCATTCAATAAAATTAATGTATTAGCTGTGCCCTGACTTTGATCAGCCCAGAGGTTGTTTCAGGGTTCGATCTGTGAGTTAGTCATGCCCTGACTTTGATCAGCCCAGAGGTTGTTTCAGGGTTCAATCTGTGAGTTAGTCATGCCCTGACTTAGATCAGCCCAGAGGTTGTTTCAGGGTTCGATCTGTGAGTTAGTCATGCCCTGACTTTGATCAGCCCAGAGGTTGTTTCAGGGTTCGATCTGTGAGTTAGTCATGCCCTGACTTTGAGCAGCCCAGAGGTTGTTTCAGGGTTCAATCTGTGAGTTAGCCATGCCCTAACTTAGATCAGCCCAGAGGTTGTTTCAGGGTTCGATCTGTGAGTTAGCAATGCCCTGACTTAGATCAGCCCAGAGGTTGTCTGTGAGTTTGATCTGTGAGTTAGCTGTGCTCTGACTTGATTAGCCCAGAGGCCTATCCAGGGTTCAATATCACTGTGAAGTACAGTATAGTATTAAATCAATAGCACACAAAAGCCCACTAATCTACCTAGTTTCACGATCCACATGCATAGGCTGGTATAAAAAGTATATAAGCTAACTACAGTACCCTTTCTCTCCTGTCTTCAAAGTGATCATGTTTCCAGACAGGACTCCTGGATCTTTGCCTTTGCAATATCTGTCTGTTATTTCTATTGTTTTGTCTGTTAAACATGTAGCCTCTCCCCCGATCAGCACCACGATCATCATGCTAAAAAAACACACACACAAAATGTAGATGAATACAAAGTTCATGTTTAATGAATAGCAAAAACGAATATATTAAGCTTTTGCTTTCACACTGATGAAAGACTAGTGCTAAGAGAAAGGAAATGCAAAAAAAGCATCAAACATTAAGGGGTAAGGTAAAAACTGGTAAAAATTGGTAAATGATGCCAATCTTATCGATTTAGGTGGTGGATAATCCTAGTAATTACCCCTCCCCCCCCCCCCCCCCCCCCCCCCACTACCCCCAGACGTGTTGAAATGGTCGATCCTGGGTGTCTGTATTGATTATTACATGTAAACAGCATTATGTGATGGGTACCTAGGTGGTGGGCACTGGATAAATATCTATGTACCACCAACCTCCCTTCCCTCTATATCAGGTTCTGTAGGATGATAACTGTTTTGCATGGCCTTAATCATCCCTAGTAAGTATAATTAAAATGAAGCTTTACAAGATTCTATAAATAGAATAAAGAGAATATACAGGAGGATATGCCTAACACACTAAATTCTATTACATTCAGTCTTTGCTAAGTTTGCTGTGCCCTGATTTTCATCCATCAAGAGGTTGTTTCTAATTCAGAATAATATCAGTAGTATTAGAAGGGTTTTATACTATCCTAGCCAACAATGGATGTTATCTGTAAGTGAGTCAAATATAAATTGTATAATCTCCCCTCATCAGCTGGTAATTGTTTTTGATCAATTTCCATAAGGATTGTCCACAAGTCCTTGCAAGGTACTACAACCTACAGCTCCCCTGATAACTATCAACAAACTATTTACACCTTGCTGACAGCTATAGCCTTTTGGGTTCCCATTTTCAACTGTTAAAAACAAGTCTGGGTTATCAATTTATTAATCTAGCAAAGAAAATCTTGGTTCAATTTACCTCAAAGTATCTCTTTCCTCTTGGGACATCACAAGGGTCTGTCTCCACCTCTATCACTTGTCTTTCATCTTTCTGTTCATTCCTTGAGAATCCTGAGCTTAGTCTGTCAAAGACACTGACTTTTCCCATTTTTTCACTTTGTAAACCTCTTCTGTTCTTATCTCTATCATTGTCATGTTCATTTTCACTTTTTCTTCTTGAACCCATATGACTTCTTCCAAGCCGTCTGTCATCTAGGTGTAATCGATCACGCTGGCTATGACGTTTATGATATTCATTTTCATCACTGTCAGAAGATCTGCGATGTCTCTCCCTTTCTCTAAAAACATTCACACAGACATACATTGTTTAATAATATTGACCAGCTTAAAAGCTGAACTGGATTATTATCAAAATCCATGTAATATTACACTGACAGCAATTTGTTTTTAATCTCTAATCCCGGGGGGGGACTCCCTATTGAAAGAGGGTGGGGATGCTCGCCGAAAATCTTAAAAATGGACCCTAAAAGGGACCTGTGTTGTCAGTTTATGGGCGTGGCAGGGATAAAATTCTACCCCTAAGAGGGACCAAGCAAAAACGTATCCAAGGCTGGGTTTCTCGATTTAATTTATTAACATCAAACGCCTTCTGCTCGTATGAGTTTATGACGACGTCGTCATATACAAACATCGTTGAAAAGAAGCATTGTTGTTGCTGTTTATTTTAAAACCCCTAAAAGGGACCACAAAACTCAGCTGGTGGGCATTCTCGTTCATAACACCCTAAGCGGGACCGAAACCTCGATTTCAACCCCTAAAAGGGACTGCGAGCATCCCCATCCCTTCGACCTCCGAGTCCCCCCCCCCCCCCGGGTCTCTAATACATATGATAGAGCTTTTTTTAGCTTAGTCGTAAATGTAATGTTTTCCCACCTCAGACTACATGTCATTCCCTTGAGTATCATTCCTTTGTCTATCAGTTGTGCATGAGAAGACACATGAATATGGACACAACTCAAACAAAGAATCTTATTTCCAAAAGAATGACATGTGTCTGAAAAAATTATGTCCCAGCTGAAAAGGTCTATCACCACTGAAATACAGCAGTTGCACAGCTTGGACATGGCTTGTATTTCTGTAGCGCATGTTAAATTTTCACATGTTTATAAAGAGCATGAGCATAATTCAGCGGCCTGCTTTTGTTGGAAAAGTTGGAAAAGTCCTTTGTCCTGCGCTTTTGATCCTGGTCCAGGTTGGGCTTCCTGTGCTATATTTTGTGCATGTTACTAGTACCGACTAAGACAAATGAGCTTGCAAAAGTCTACCTCCCATAATTTCCTGGTAACCAAGCTACTCATTATTTGGGTACACATGCCACCAACATACCTTAACATAATACCTTACATCTAACTGTTTGCCAAGGAATTAAATCAACTCAACTCTCTCAATCTGACCATGAGTCATGGCTTGAAAATAAATAAATTGCTTTTCAACCAAAGATTTGAAGTTAGTCACATGGTGAACTTTAAACTAAGTTTTGGTTTCAAATTACAATGCAATTGTACATATAGAGAGAGAATAATCTGTGCTTGGATATCAAATCAATCTGATATGCTACTTTCCTCGCCGTATAAACCTTGATTAAACGATTATATTACAAGCTTTTTGATTTCTGGCTTAGAAAAAATATGAAAATATTAAAACCTACTGACACCTGACTGGATGGCATATTTAAGATCTGATAATCGGCGAGGATAATCCATCAAACGAAGGAATATTTCCAATATTTGAGTTATCAATATGTTTGTTTTAAGCAACTGTTGAATATATTTACCTTCTTTGATGGTGTTTTTGAAAATATTCTGAAGCAACTACAGCCGAAGTTACTCTTGGTTTGGAAGCCATTTTGAATGAACAATGTGACATGCGCACACCAACACTACACAGGAAGCCCAATCAGTAGTATGACATCCGGTTTAACATGACTTCCGGGTCCAAAACGAGAAGATTTTAAAAGAAGCTGTTAAGTTGTGACGTATATCTATATTCGTGTGTCTTCTCATATGGAACCGAGTGCAACCTTTAAACAAAACAAAACAAATACTCTTGGGAATGACTCGTGGCCTGTATTCAGTTCAGTTGAGTCAGCATCCCCGAGCTGTAGGTTCGGAACAAAGAAAAAAAGCGTAAAAATTTCAGAGAACCTCAAACAGTTGAGGAAACCCCGGGGGGGGGGGGGGGGGGGGGGGGGGACTCTGGGGAAAAAGTATCGGGTATGCTCGTTGCATCTCTTAGGGGTAAAAATCAGCGATTTGGTATCTTTTAGGGTCTTAAATTTGAGGTTTAGCAAATCAGCACTTTCTGGTATATTTTAGGGTGTTGAAAAAGGAACTAGCCCATCGCATAATAACGCAGTACGTATGCCTTCGTAAACTCGGAATATTACTCAAGGAAAAACATTTCAAAAGCCTTTATTTTTTAATAGTATTATTTTTGTGGTATCTCTTAGGGGTTAAAATTTGCCAAGCCACGCCCTTTTGAAAAAAACTTCCGGTATCTTTTAGGGGTATTTTTGAAAATTTCCGACGAGCATACCCGATACTTTACCCCCTGAGTGCCCCCCCCCCCCCCGGGGAGGAAACAAGATGTACAACTAATGAGACAGTTCCTAAAACTACACAGTATGAGAATTGGTGGCCAGGGTGTTCGTATCTTCGAAGATTGGAAACTTCAAAGGGATAACGAGTAACCACAAACCAGATAGTGAGTAGAACAAAGGCAGAATACACAAAACAAACCTCCTGAGAATTGGAATCTATTGTGTTGTCCTCCAAATTACATACATGGTTAATTCAAATCGCAAATATTAACAACTAGTAAAACTAAGAGCAAATACGAGCAAAAGCGATACAAATGAAACAAAAAAAGTTAAATAGTAGCCGACTTGAAAGGAAGTTAAGAGGTTATCCTCCACAAAAAACGGCAAAACAAGGCAAAAATACAAGGAAATACAATAAAAAAGAAACAATCCCTAAGCAGCAAGAATTCATTATAAAATGAAATATAAATATATCAATAATTACTGATAGATGTATACTGGTATGAGTGTAAGTATCTCAATCTAGGTAGGTTGCTCCACGTGCTAACAATTCCGACAAAAAAATGAATATTTGTAGTAGTTAACTCTGGCTGCTTTAACATTGATAAAGTTATAGGAATGATTAGCTACATTAGCTACAAATTGAGCTGCATTCCGACGTGCTGCAAGGGGTCTATGTCTAGAACTCTACAAATGACCCTCAATCGTGAGACAAACGAATAAGTATCAATTCTTTACCTGAAAGCAGACCAGTGTTCTCGTTGAGAGTTTTTAAACACTTTGGAGGAATGGATTTTCTTTACATGTTAGTTAGGTGCTACAAGAGTTATCGTTGAAAATCTTAATTAATCAATGTTTTAAAATCCCAGTCTAAATGTGAAACTCAGTTCGTCAATCACCTTTATCCACCACACCCCCTTTTTTGTTACAATTCAGCAAATTGCATGCAATCCGTATTTTCCATCTTGAAGTATCATCATCATAAGCATCAGCTTGACTAATCTTCTTCAGTGTCTTTGGTCTGCGAGAGAAGAGAAAGTGTTCAATAGTTTGGTACTGCTGTCAGGGTTGCCAAGCAACACTCCGGCTCCTCTACTAAAACAAAAGGCTACTATTTTTTAATAGTATTATTTTTGTGGTATCTCTTAGGGGTTAAAATTTGCCAAGCCACGCCCTTTTGAAAAAAACTTCCGGTATCTTTTAGGGGTATTTTTGAAAATTTCCGACGAGCATACCCGATACTTTACCCCCTGAGTGCCCCCCCCCCCCCGGGGAGGAAACAAGATGTACAACTAATGAGACAGTTCCTAAAACTACACAGTATGAGAATTGGTGGCCAGGGTGTTCGTATCTTCGAAGATTGGAAACTTCAAAGGGATAACGAGTAACCACAAACCAGATAGTGAGTAGAACAAAGGCAGAATACACAAAACAAACCTCCTGAGAATTGGAATCTATTGTGTTGTCCTCCAAATTACATACATGGTTAATTCAAATCGCAAATATTAACAACTAGTAAAACTAAGAGCAAATACGAGCAAAAGCGATACAAATGAAACAAAAAAAGTTAAATAGTAGCCGACTTGAAAGGAAGTTAAGAGGTTATCCTCCACAAAAAACGGCAAAACAAGGCAAAAATACAAGGAAATACAATAAAAAAGAAACAATCCCTAAGCAGCAAGAATTCATTATAAAATGAAATATAAATATATCAATAATTACTGATAGATGTATACTGGTATGAGTGTAAGTATCTCAATCTAGGTAGGTTGCTCCACGTGCTAACAATTCCGACAAAAAAATGAATATTTGTAGTAGTTAACTCTGGCTGCTTTAACATTGATAAAGTTATAGGAATGATTAGCTACATTAGCTACAAATTGAGCTGCATTCCGACGTGCTGCAAGGGGTCTATGTCTAGAACTCTACAAATGACCCTCAATCGTGAGACAAACGAATAAGTATCAATTCTTTACCTGAAAGCAGACCAGTGTTCTCGTTGAGAGTTTTTAAACACTTTGGAGGAATGGATTTTCTTTACATGTTAGTTAGGTGCTACAAGAGTTATCGTTGAAAATCTTAATTAATCAATGTTTTAAAATCCCAGTCTAAATGTGAAACTCAGTTCGTCAATCACCTTTATCCACCACACCCCCTTTTTTGTTACAATTCAGCAAATTGCATGCAATCCGTATTTTCCATCTTGAAGTATCATCATCATAAGCATCAGCTTGACTAATCTTCTTCAGTGTCTTTGGTCTGCGAGAGAAGAGAAAGTGTTCAATAGTTTGGTACTGCTGTCAGGGTTGCCAAGCAACACTCCGGCTCCTCTACTAAAACAAAAGGCTTAGACTAGGATATAGGATTGCGTGACGATAAGATTGCATGACCTAAAGTGGCTGAGAGCGACGCATGGTGGTAATCATGAAAGCGGTTGGTTAGGACAATACATGATAACAGGAAAAGAGAGCAAAGCAGTGTCGCATCAGAGTGAAAAAGATCATATTCTCACAATAGCAATATGGAAAACTATAAAAGACAAGATCCAGTAAACTAGCGCACTATTCTACTGCTTACATAGTTCCTTAAAAATGCACAACTTACTTTATTTCAGTTTCATCTCGGTGTTCTTAAATGCCTGACCATATCCCCACCAGATGTTCACTCCATTAAGATCAGAAACACTGCACCAACCATACCACCAACCACCTCTTCCTCCCACTGCGCAACTACCACCTGGCAATACATCGTTATCCTTGTCAGGTGTGCTAAACATCCTGTTATTACTAAAATGCAAGTGGTGGTTTCCACTTGCAATAGCATCACCAGCAGTACCTGAGTACCCACTTACTCTCAGGCGGTAATAATCACTTTCATCAGCGATAGAGAACGATGAATACACAGCATGTGTGTTCCCATTCAAGTCCTCCAGATCAACACGTAATGATGTTACTTGTCTTTTGGTCAGTCGGTGGATCTTGTCAAGGCCCAACCAAAACTCACCAGTCAGGACACCAAAACCGGTTTTGTAGTCTTGCCAACCACGGTTAAAGCTTACCAAATGGTTGCTGCGTCTTTGGAACACAGTCCACCCTCCGCCATCAGTGGTCATGTTACAGTAGACTGGGAAGGAGCCTTGTCCATCAGGATCGATGTGATAGACTCCATCTGCAGTGGAGCCAGCAGAGAGAAGCGATGAACAGTTGCTGTAAACTGAATCGAGAAAGTTATTTTTTTTAGTGATTTGTTACACGAGAATGTAAACACACGTCCTTCCTTCCCTTCTCTCCTTTCCTGTCCTAGCCTGTTTACCTATTTGCAATTGTATTATATATCCAGGATCGTAAACTTTAACTTACATTCTTTCTACGAAATCATCTTCCAATAAAATACTAACCTATTTCGCAGTTTCGTCCTTCAATTCCAGACTTACAGACGCAATGATAGTCGTTGTTATCGTAGTCAGGGTAACACGATCCATTGTTCTGACATGGTGAGGGATCCATACACTTGTTCTAGAAAGAAAAATAAAATACAGTTTGGCATCCAAACTTTTCTAAATATTTTGTTTTAAAAAGAAAGTTTGATTATGAGCAGATTATTGTGCGTCAGAAGTGAAATTCATTTTATTTCCATCAAGTCATTTCGTAGTTTCTTTTTTTCAATTGCAGTATTGTGGAGTATTTTCATAACTTCATTTCTTTTCTCCTCCATATGGTTTTTGTGTCTAAATTAAGTATCTTGTTGACTCCTTGTGTTTTACCAAATAAGGCTATTGACGTCACAAGTGACGTATTTTTAGTTATGCTATTTATTCTCGTTGCTATAGAGATAGTCAAAGACATGCATGTGTGCTGGAGATTTCGTTCGACAAATATTACAAATTTGCAATGATGGTCAAAAATAAGAGTTATAGATACCAAAATACTCGTAGTTATAATAATGTTTTCCAAGAATAGTTATCCATAATAAAAGATCTACTAGGTATTGTTTGTTGAAAATGTTGAAATCACAAAAATCGGTTGAGATCAGTGAGCAGATGAATTAAATTTTTTCGCCTCGTCGGCCGCGTTTTACTTTATCCCTCGTAACTTTTCGTAAGAAATGTCTAGAGTAGATATTCTGAGAAAATTACTTATTATTTTAGTTTTGGAGTGAAATATTAAGAAAAATATTGTGAAGATTTGTTTTTAAAAGTTTTCAGGATACCTTCGAGATCACTTTACGCGAGAGCAAAAATTTGCGCTAAATTTTTCAAAATTATTATATAAAAATATACATTTTCTTAAAGCAATAAATAAAGTTTTCGAAATTTCTTTATCTGTTTTCAACACACGCAAAGAATATTGGGTTTCTCCGAAGTTTTGGGGTGACCAAAATAGCTTCCTGTTTTCAAACAACCGTACCGAACATTGTTTAGCGGCCGTTAAACTAAAGGCTCAGATACATGGTCCAACATTCCTTGCAACATTATGATTACAGTATTATTTCAGCAGCACAATCAGATAAAATCTCATATTACAAATAACATAATAAAATTAAACAGAGTTTTCCATTTTAATATTTTAGTGTGATGTTGCACACAATGTTGTACCGTGTGTCGGAGCCTTAACTTTCCGTAGTTAGATTATTATGAAATTCACACAAAATACTCTACCTAAAATTGAAGAAAGAAAAACGATAATAAAACACGGCTTCGTATTCAAACTTTAATTTTCTAAACCTTTTCTTTGAAAAAGAAAGTTTGACTATTAGCAGATTATTGTGCGTCAGAAGTGAAACTCATTTTATTTCAATCAAATCGTTTCAGTCATTAAATATTAATAACAAGGGACTCGTCCTCTGAAAGTTCTAAAGGGTTTCTGAGAAGCAATGAATGTGAAAGCCACATTTTTCCAGCCAATTTTCGACGATATTTGGGTATAGTCAGGTCTGTTAGCGACAAAAATAGCACAAAATGAGATATCAACAAACCATAAACGCCATTTTGACATTTTTCCATGTTGGCGTTAAAACTTGAAGGAATTATTTTTCGTTTCATATATTTTTTGATAAAGATTATCCATCTAGTAGAGAGTGTGGCGTGCCTCCCATGAACACCATTTTTTGCCAATCACCCCTAAATCTCTTTAATATGCCCCAACAAACAGGTTTGCCAAGTTTGGTGCTTGTACTCAAACTGAGCACGATCTTTCCGCCAACAGACCTGAATAGTATAGGATGAAACCCTTTCAGGATATTGACCAAATCGAGTTCCATTGTTAGTACCATTGCTGCTCTTACAGTCACCATTGATCATAGGTTTTATCAGGAAGGAAAATATTTCGAGTTAAAAATACTGAGTGATCAAAAGTATCGAGTAGGAAGGATAGCTTAGTGTTTAAACGTTCATCTCTTAATAGTGTGAATCACACTTTTCCCTACATGAATAAACCTTGTGTCATGTGTTGTTCTAGGCATTTTCCTTTTATTAGTATTTTTATCCCGCGAAGAAAATTCGTTATCTTTTCAGTGGAATTAATATCTCAAAATCCCGGTTATAGATAACCTGAATACAACTAACCAACTTGAAATGACATAAAATCTAGACGTTTCAAAAAGTAGTAATAGTATCAAGGAGAAATCCTCACTAACCACAGAATAGAAGTAGTGGAAGTCTGTACTGGTAATGTAGGACGATCCTGAGTTGTACTTGTCTGTTCTTAGTAACTGACAGTCGTGTTTGCCATTGATACGATTCCCAAAGTTAAACGACAAACATTCAAGGTGTTTGGAACATCTGAAGGCACACGAGCCAAGTTTGTTGACTATGTGTGTCTCGATAAGGTGAGTGGTGATTCGACGAAAAGCATCTCCTTTAAATGCCTCGCCCACAACTCCATCAGGAGTAACTGTTTTACTTTCTGTAGGAAAATTGTTGTGAAGAAAAATCCCGAAAAGGATGAAACACGACAAGTGCATGATGCTGAAGTCAACACTAGCAGCAACTGAAGGTAAAAGTAGGCGTCTTTTGGTCTGTTCTTTAGTCGGCGAATTCCTAGTGTTTTGAAGTATTTATTATTTCTTCTTTTGTTCTCATGTACAATATATAATAACAAAAAGAAATCTTAATATCCTTAATGGGACTCGAAGAAATACTTATTAAGTTGCTATGAGAAATACATAATATACAAATTCATATCCTCGTATTTAACTTACGGAAAAGGATACTTTTACCTCTACCACTTATCCTTTTAATATATTTTTTAAAATCGTTCTTGTTTAGGAGTGTTTTTGGATAAAATTGGCTAACCAAAAAGCTAATTGCTTGGCATGGTTGGCTTGAATATTTTGTTGTATGTACTATAAATGAAAAACAACACGAGTTTCTCTTACGATTTATTATTAATAGGTATTTGGAATGTTTTGGAAGTTTTTTCAAAAAAGATTGTTATAATGATTAAAGTAAGAGTTAAAGTTTTGGCGCTTCTGTCGAGATGATTGTGTTTAAGAATAACTAAAGAAGTAGTCACGAAAGAATAGAAAAATAGAGGAAGAACAAAAAGAAGGAAGTTAGAGGGAAAAAAAGGAAAAAAGAAGCTAAGAAGGAAGGCAGTTCCTAATAATATAAAACAGAAGATAACAAGAGAGACTTTTGTTAACAGTACAACATCATCGAAGAGAGTGTTTTGAATAGGGAATCATATGGTTTTGAGTGCAATTTGGAATAAATTTGCACGAGTTGGTCATGCTATTTTGAACTCTTTGAAAACCCACCCATATAATTTCTTATTAAAAATACAGATACAAAAACTCCGAACGAACTTTATTTGAAAATTAGCATATTTTAATATCAATGAGTTGAACCAAGAGACCATGAGGGTCTTCATGGTCTCTTGGTTGAACTGGGAAACGCGCGCTTACCGCCGAGTTTGCACGTTTGCACCTTTGGTAAACAAGATACAGTCTTCGTGGAGTTCACAAACCAAAATTTGTTCAAAATTTATTCAATTTTTAAACAAGAAAAAAATGTTAGAGAAAAACCCTTGAGCAATACTGATAGATATCTCAAGAATCCATGAAAATATCAAAACAATAGTCGCTTGATAGAGACTTATAGTGCTTTCGGCGTTTCCTAACCCTCCACCTCATTTTTAGCAGTCTACAATGGATTCAATTGTACAGGTTTAATATTCTTGTCAATCAATATTTTGAAAATAGAGCTCCATAATCCCAGGAGCTCCATGGCGGGATCCACCAGCAATAATTGGGGTCATCAGGAGGAACCGCAACCAGTTTCAGCCCCTAATCCTTTACTGTTTGTTGTGGCGGGACCCTCCAGATGGGAGGTTCCTTATGAACAAAGAGACTTTCTCAACTGTTTCTTGAAGATCAGTCACACTTCTCTTTACCTACATGAGTGAAAATCCAAAGCGAACGCGTAACAGCTACGCCAACTCACGACTGACATAATCGTGGCACCCCACTGCCATGAAGTGGCATTCCGTCCTCTCTCTATGCACGCCTCAACCAACTGGTCATAACGTTTGTCTTTCCTGACCTTTGCATCTGCAAGGTTCTCTTCCCATGGCACTTTCAATTCTAACATTATAACTACTCTTTTTCTATCTTCATTCCAAATCACGATATCCAGTCGTTGTGTGGTGACTAAGGATAAAGTCAAAGCATTTTGCAGATCAGCTGTTAATCTCCAAATTCCCTACTACTCTTCATCCACCACTTGTACCTTGGGAGCCGCCTTCATTGGTCTTTTCCTTCCAGCACTACGGACCTGGCCAAGCACCTCGCTTTTGGGCAGTTTTCCTTCCTTAATCATTGACTCAATTTGGCTTCTAGCGCTTCCACGATAGCCTCACACATACACTTAAGAATGTGTTCCACCATCCCTGGCTATGAAAGTAGTTGCCATAGATACGGTCACGGGCGGGGAGGGGTGGTGGATGTATGAGTGAAACTCTCCCAAACCCAGACCTGCAGCTGAAATTTAAGGGTAACGCAGGTACTTTATCTGAACAAAAACCGTGCGACACGATAAATATGACATTTTTCAGGGTCTTTTTTTCAAGACAAACAGCTCCAGGTTGCCATGTTTTAAGCTTTCACTTGATGGAGGCCAAAATGCTAGACCTTCAGTAAAATTTTTAATTAGTTGAAACAGCTCTAAAACAGGACACGAACGTTCAGATAGTGAGGTAACATGGTTCGCTAATAATGGCATTATGGGGCCGGCATATTGTGTTCGTAGCTCAAAAATGCAGATAATTATATATTTGTGTACTAATATTTGATGTTTACTCAGCTACCATATATTTATTATTTGGGCTCCCTGTGCTGACCCACGTTTTCCCATAATGCCTTTTGGGCAGAATATACAAGACAAACATGGCGGATGCGTAAGGATTTGAATGAGAAGAAAATATCGCTGTTTGAACGGTAAGAAATGTTGGAAAACATGAACGAAGCACTTAGAATTTGTCCTTAAGTGGTTTTGGGGCTCCTGGAGTGATTTATTCTGAACTTTCTTTTTATTTTTAGTGTATTTTTCCACTGACATTTTTCACTCATGGAGACTTGTTCACACGTGTGTTCCTTTGCTAAAGATTTTCTTGGCTGCTGGAATACTACACTGGAGATTATAATCTATGAAACGACGTTATTAAATTGTAAGTTAACTTTCTCTTGTTTTTCCTAACGTCTCGCATCATTTTAATTACTCCAAAAGACTCAGCAGCTGTTGAATTTGGATTCAATATTTTGTCCCTCCCCCTCCCCTTGACAGAACTAAACACAGTACTCAAACGTCTACGCAAACCTAATGAATTATTTTGATGGAGTTAAAAAAAAAACAACAGTTTATTAACATTGAGGCCAGCCAGCTAAATTTTCTTTTATTGAAATCCTTTTTGAAAAATTCCTTGTTATTACTGGGATACCTGTGGTTTCACAGTCTGAAAATGCCTTTGTTTTTTCTGAGTTTTGATTCCAAGTTGCCAAGTAATTAAGGTGACTGACTACTTTAGCAAGGAATAATTACAAAATGTTCTTAGAAAGATATTTTACACAGAATTTAATGCTGATTCCAAAAATGAAAAGAAAAATGGGGTGTCCCGAGCTTGTTTTCGAGATAATAAATTTTGTGCACGCGCACAAAAGTAGTCGGTCACATTAAGAGAGGGTGGAGCTAGCTTATTGTGTGACATAAATTAATGCCTACACATGCTCTATTTCGTTGACTGCTGTAATTCAAGAGTGAGCCGAGTCAGAATTTTTAATTTTTTCATAAACAAGAATAATTCTATTCAAACCAAGATTTCTAAAAAAAAGTCATTGCTTACATGATTAACTACTCTTGCTTTGACTCAGCTATTTAAAGCAGTATTATCTGTATTACTATAAGTACCAAGGGAAAAACTAGCCAAATTTTATTTAATTCTTGTGTTGCTAAAGAATTACTATGCTAAATCGGCGAGGACTTCATTTGAGATTTACTGAGCTGATTCTCGGCTGCTATATTAAATGTTTTGACTCAACAATATTACTACAAAGAAACATTAGGTACAAAGAAGTTTATTTTGCTTTCATTTTGTTATCAAGTATGATAAATATTGTCTTCAAACTCATTAATTTTGAACTCCAGTTTGATCTCAACTCACAGCTCACTCGTTAAACATTTATGAACTGTTGATTGATTTACAAATATATACGAACATACTAAATTATAAAATCTAATGCAATCAGCTGAGGGAAGTTTTGAGCAATTATTTGCTCGTCTTACCATTGTAATTCAAGGATTCTAGTAGTAAACAAATGCTGTGAATATGACCACAGTGTAGCTCGCTTTGCCGACTCTGTCTCTGACTTAATTGGAATTGGAATTGGAAAAAAGTGGAAGTTAGACTTCAAAATGGGTATTTTTGATGATTGAATTTTTGAATTAATGTTTTTTTCCAAAATGGCTTTCACTGGTTTATCACTGTCTTTCGAAAATTAGGAAAGATTCCAGCCAAATTATTATTTTATTGATCACTCCTTTTCTACAAAGGCTGGGTTCAAGGGCACCCTAGGACCACTCCCCCTCCCCCCTGCCCCTGGTCCCACCTGGTCAAGGTATCCCAGTCTACCCTGCCACCAGGGTCTTGTAACTTTTAGTTTGTAATATTTTTCTGTTTTTTTTTAGGATAAATAATACAAGTGGAAGACAATTCTAACTGATATCCATTCTTGGTTTTGTGAGTAATGTGTATTTCCTAATACATTAGGAGTGTGTAATATCTGTATGCATGATGCAAGATAACATGGATCACAAACAGTAACAATACAAAAATGTTAGTCGATTTCTGAAATATTTCTGTGTACATCATGAGAGAACCTGAACAGGAGGTTTGAAAACTTTTTTTTACATTCATTTTTGGCATCGGCAAATAATTGTTTGCTTGCCACTAACAGATCTCGATATTTTACCATAACCAAGTTCAATAATTGTTTTATCATTCAAATTATTTTTTCTAATCTTTGAGGCGCAAGAGTCAAACAATAACAAAGAAGTCAGAAAACTTTGATGAGGAATTTTTTTTGACATTCATCATTCTTTATTTATCCCACGATTATCATAAGTCATTCTTATTTTTATGGGGAATCATTATTTTTGGCCATGTACATGTACAGTTAATAGCAATTTTTGGTTTTGAGACATGTTTCAATTTATTTTCTGGGTCTCATACAATGTAGTTCCTATAAACTTTTCTTACTGGATTAATACAGTCAGCATAGGAACAGAACAACTTTTAAAATCAAAAAACCTGCAGAAATGTCTAAAATTATAACGATGAAAACTTTAAACATTTTTGGAAAACCAAAAACCACTGCTTTTGATGTCATTTCACAAAGCCAAAAATCATGCTTTTTCATCGCATCGTTTTTCCTTCAATTTGTATTTCTAAACTCCAAATATGGTTTTGCTAGGGATTGGAGAACATTTAGGTCCAGAAAAACACTGAAAAACCTTAAATATCTCCTGGAGTCAAAGGGTTGATACAGTTAGCATAAGAGTAAGTTTCCAGTAACAAGAAAAGTTTTGGCTTTGCAAATTTATAGTTATTACTGTAATTTATGATAAGATTTAGTGCTAAGGTTTCCTTGAAAGGGTTATTTGTACAGGAAATACCACCGTTCAAGAAGAATTAATGAAAAATACCATGCCTATTTGATGAAAGTTCCTTAATACCAAGAGTGCATAGCACGTAGCACATAGCACTAGTTTTTATAAGACAGTCGTTAATGAACCTGAGGCTCTCGTTCCATGATAGAGCTGGAAATTAGAAGTTGACTTTTATGGAGTGAGGAAAACCAGAATAAACCAACAAAGTGATTTTATTGTGCATTAAAATGTTGCTGGGTTCCCATGATAATTGTTTAAGAACTCGTGAAGTTTTTATAGAATGAAAATATTGTACATCTATTGCCTCTATTTTTGTATTGTGAAAACCTTTTGAAAATGGCTATACACTGATTGATCTGGTCTCACACTTAAACAATAGTCAAGAGCATAATACTTGTTTATGGAAGCCAACTACAGATAAGCAACAATAATAGTGTGTAAACACTAAATGTGTACAGCACATGACTAAGGCAAAGAGAATGAAAGTTATAGATTTGCATCAGGACAATTTTGAAAAGAGGCTTTTTTCCATTTTTCACTATTCATTATATTATGATAAACGCAACCATAAGGTCTTTATTGGCTTAGAAGCACTGATAAAAGTTGGCAAGTTTATGCAATATATTTTTACAGTAAGTCGGTTAACTTACAATGACTCAAGTCAAGATATCTTAGGTGATTAAATTTTTCATTCCAAAAACTCAATTGCTAATACAGTTTC
This sequence comes from Anthopleura sola, assembly GCA_023349425.1. Classification (NCBI taxonomy): domain Eukaryota; kingdom Metazoa; phylum Cnidaria; class Anthozoa; order Actiniaria; family Actiniidae; genus Anthopleura; species Anthopleura sola. Next base: position 1,229,940 of record JALHLI010000031.1, on the reverse strand, counting down.
CCTAGCAGTCCAAATCTTCTAGCTTTTTGCATCACTTTACAATAACAAACACTTCTTCCCACTTTAAATAGCATCATTCATTAAGGAGTGTTGAAGATTTTTGCATCAATTGACTTTCCTCTGCTAGTTATGCATGAGTCAATATAAACCCCGACCCCCGCCCCCCCACCCCGGGACAAGGTGGGGATTTGTTAAAAGCATGCTATCAAATGAGGAAAATTTCCCTGACCCTGGGGCTTTTTTTTAGCTTTAAAATCCCCACCACCTTGGGACAAAAAATCAATATAAAGTAATGAGAGCAGACAGAACTTCAAAAACGAAAGCATGCAAACTTAGATGAAAAAATGCATGCACAAATGGAAGAAACTGGTTTTCCAGGGTCCATCAAGCATGAGACTTTGTTATTCCTCATTCTGAAAGAAAAGCAAACATGAGTGCTTAAACAGTATTTATTGAACAGTTTCAAGCTTGGATGGTCAACAATTCAATGAAAAGACAAAGGATTTTCATTTGCAATCACAAAGAACTCACCTTTCCAGCTGACCCCTTGTTTTTCCATCACTAAGATGAACTAGCGCTGGCTTAACATCTGTAGGCTCATAACAAATCCCCACCTACCCTGGGGATGGACAAGATACCAAAGCTATCCAGCCCCGACCCCCTGGGGGATGAATATGGCCTGAAATCCCCTACTTATCCCCACCTTGTCCTGGGGGGGGGGGGGGTCGGGGTTTACATTGACTCATACTTTAAAATCAACAATTTTCCAAACTCTTTAACCATGAATCAAGTCATGACAATTTGAATTTGGAATTTTTTAATCTTTTTTTTTTTTTGCAAATAATGAAACTTTTAGGTGGTAGTGTTTGGAGCATCATGATGTTGAAACAAATCTATGACTTTCATTTTCTTGACCTAAAAGTAAAATACTACAGTAAATCAAATTGGAGAAACTAATTACCAGTAATACACTTGTACAAATTTTGAGCCTAAATTCTGATGTCAGAGTTTTTGTTTCAAATTAGAGTTGAAATCTTGTGAAGCTACACTCAATACACTCAACTGCAATGTTACAAGACAACTGGGTTTAATTGGATATAATTATTATCACAGTCAGCTCTCTGCTCAGAACTAAAGTGGCTCCAAGGGGTGATAAGACTCTTTTTAGGTATCAATCAAAATGACATTATTTGATAACAATTGGCATTTATGATATCAAGATCCACATTCCTGTTGCAGCATGCTTTATTTGTAGATTACCAACCCATCTGTGGTTGCTATTGCATATAGTAATTGTTCACATTGTGCTCAGGTCTCATATACTAACACCTGTCTACAGTGAAATACTTACCTCTGGTGTACTTCTAGATTCAATCAATACAGGATACAGGTGAGTAATTGATACATGTAAGATACCATCACAAGATAACCAATAGGTTCTAGTTAATGTTTGTATAGATATTGTCCAATGTTCGTCCCTGTTTTACTGGATTACCTTAGTATGGATGTACTCGATGGTTCAATAGCAGAAAAAGTCAAATGGTATTACCGTTAGAAAAAGTCTCATATGTTGTGCTGCTCAGTAGCATCAGCTTGGCTATTGCTAGTAAACTTTTAGATGCAATAAATACAGGATGAGTCGCTGATAACTAAAATAAAATGAGGTACTGTAAATGAAGAATGCAATATTAAATGCCTGTTATTTGCCAGTGCCCTATTACAACTGTAGGTGTTTTATGTTATAACAGGGTGGTACAGGAGTTATGCATAATTCAGGTTAAAATAAGTGTCTGATACAGGGGGGTTCCAGGTCTCTTTCTTGGATGATATATTATATATATTTTTTTGTTTTGTTTTTTTCTCATGCAAGTGTTCTTCCAATGCAACACTCCTATCTGAAGAAAATCCTGGGTGCAGACCTTCCCTGTACCAACCTGTTATAAGTGTTCAAAAATATGGTAAACAGGTCTTAAAGGATGAAGATTTGAAATAAAACTTTTGGTCATAAGAATTAGACATTAAAGTCATTACCACACAAATAAAATTTGTTAAGTTAAAATTAGCTTTTGTCTAAGTTTACAGCGCGACTTGACTTACCGTGGCCAGCCTGCCAAAGTTTCATACAAGTACGATAAATCACTTCTTGCAAAGAATTTCCACCTGAAAAAGACTGCCTACGAAAGTATTAAGTGTTAGCAAGCCAAAAGAGCAAAACTGGTTTTAGAAATAGAGATTTTTAAGCATTTTCTTCAAGTTCTTGCTCCGAATTTCAAATATTTGCGGTAACAACAAAGCAAGTTCACATGCAAATTTTCTGATTGGCTAACTTGTAAAAAAGTTTGTTGGGTGGCTACGGTAAGGCGCGTTGCGCTGTAAATCGATAAAAATAATAAATAAATCATAAAATGCACATCAATATACTTCATATCTATGGATAATAAACACAATAAAATGGATTTTAGTAGCCATAACTGAGAAAGATGATAACCATTTATAAAGAAAGCTAGAACTATTTGCATAGTAAAATAAAGAATGTAAATTTGTGTCATGTGCCTAGTAACAGCACTCTGTTGAAAGAGGCATACTGAGTAAGATTTAATATATTTATAATATATTATTTTATATATTTTTATCCAAACTGTGGACCTTCTCTTCCACTTGTGATGAAGTGTCTGGGGCTGAGAATACATTGTTCACTTTAATGTTTACTGTCTTTGGTGATGTGGCAGGGGAGGCTGCTCCTCAAGACCTTTCTTTAGTGAGGCGTTGGAAATCTGTAATTCCACCAATTCTTTTTCAAGATCCAGAGGTCAGATTCTTTTTGGAGGCACTCGTTTTCAGCTTTTTGCAGTCCTCAATGCTACAAGTATATGGTCAGTTGAACGTGGTACTAGCATTTGCTCTTGGGCCATGTCATTAGAACTTGGGGTGGGATCCATGTCAGGATGGATGGCAAGTTGATCTTGTGGAATACCTACTTCCAGGACAGCATAATCAATCCATTCCCCTCTATGACCTTCCAGGACTGCCATAACTTTAAATCTAACGATTATAGCACTTTAAGAACTACAGAGAAAACAATACAAAACAACAGTGTGAGCACTATCAAGCACAAGGGATACTCTGATGCAATGAGATCAAATTACCATGCTCTCAAGTTACAAATATTACTGACAGCTAATCTACAAGGGGAGAGAATTAAACATTATGATGGAGACTCCAAAATAAATCAATAATTTGCTGTACCAGTTTATGAAGGATTGGGGGAAAACCAGGTCACACGACAAGTCGTTAGTCAAGCATGGCTAGTGAAGTGCTGCCCAAAGGGCCAGAGCTAGTCATGAAGGTCACCAGGTGCAGAAACTTGTAGCATGCAGTTGGAGATCTAGCTGGGCCACAGTGCCAGAAGCAGTTGAAATTGCATCAGAGGAGATGAAATTCACCACAGTGAAGGCCTGTACAGCTGCCATTGTGGCTTACATGGCTCCTGTCTGAACTGCTGATAGCATTATCAGTGACAACACAGAAGAACCAGAAGCTCTGGTAGATGCCAATGAGTTGGAATGCGGAATGTTTGGTTGAGCCACTGAGGATGACTAAAGAGTCTTCTAAAGCTGACAAGGGCGACTAAAGAGTCTTCTAAAAATGACAAGGATGACTTAAGAGTCTCCTAAAGCTGACAAGGATGACTAAAGACTCTTCTAAAGCTGACAAGGACGACTAAAGACTCTTCTAAAGCTGACAAGGATAACTAAAGAGTCTTCTAAAGCTGACAAGGATGACTAAAGAGTCTTCTAAAGCTGAGAGTGATGACTAAAGACTCTTCTAAACCTGACAAGGATGACTAAAGAGTCTTCTAAAGCTGACAAGGACGACTAAAGACTCTTCTAAAGCTGACAAGGATGACTAAAGAGTCTTCTAAAGCTGACAAGGACGGCTAAAGAGTCGTCTAGAGCTGACAAGGATGACTAAAGAGTCTTCTAAAGCTGACAAGGACGACTAAAGAGTTGTCTAGAGCTGACAAGGATGACTAAAGAGTCTTTTAAAGCTGACAAGGACGACTAAAGAGTCTTCTAAAGCCGAAAAGGACGACTAAAGAATCTTCTAAAGCTGACAAGGGTGACTAAAGAGTCTTCTAAAGCTGACAAGGGTGACTAAAGAGTCTTCTAAAGCTGACAAGGGTGACTAAAGACTCTTCTAAAGCTGACAAGGACGACTAAAGAGTCTTCTAAAGCTGACAAGGATGACTAAAGAGTCTTCTAAAGCTGACAAGGATGACTAAAGAGTCTTCTAAAGCTGACAAGGATGACTAAAGAGTCTTGTAAAGCTGACAAGGACGACTAAAGAGTCTTCTAAAGCTGACAAGGACGACTAAAGACTCTTCTAAAGCTGACAAGGATGACTAAAGACTCTTCTAAACCTGACAAGGATGACTAAAGACTCTTTTAAAGCTGACAAGGGCGACTAAAGAGTCTTCTAAAGCTGACAAGGGTGACTAAAGAGTCTTCTAAAGCTGACAAGGGTGACTAAAGAGTCTTCTAAAGCTGACAAGGGTGACTAAAGAGTCTTCTAAAGCTGACAAGGGCGACTAAAGAGTCTTCTAAAGCTGACAAGGATGACTAAAGACTCTTTTAAAGCTAACAAGGACGACTAAAGACTCTTCTAAACCTGAGAAGGGCAACTAAAGAGTCTTCTAAAGCTGACAAGGATGACTAAAGAGTCTTCTAAAGCTTACAAGGAAGACTAAAGACTCTTCTAAAGCTGAGAGTGATGACTAAAGACTCTTCTAAACCTGACAAGGATGACTAAAGAGTGTTGTAAAGCTGACAAGGATGACTAAAGAGACTTCTTAAGCTGACAAGGATGACTAAAGAGTCTTCTAAAGCTGACAAGGGTGACTAAAGAGTCTTCTAAAGCTGACAAGGGCGACTAAAGAGTCTTCTAAAGCTGACAAGGGCGACTAAAGAGTCTTCTAAAGCTGACAAGGGTGACTAAAGAGTGTTCTAAAGCTGACAAGGACAACAGCTGACAAGTCTTCTGGTTATGGTTGGACAGATGTGATTGTAGTACCGGTAGTGTTGGACATTGGATGATGTTAATCATGTACTGTATACAAGACTGGTTATGGTTGGACTGATAAGATTGTAGTACCTGTAGTGTTGGACATTGGATGATGTTAATGATGTACTGTATACAAGACTGGTTATGGTTGGACTGATGTGATTGTGGTACCTGTAGTGTTGGACATTGGATGATGTTAATGATGTACTGTATACCAGACTGGTTATGGTTGGACTGATGTGATTGTGGTACCTGTAGTGTTGGACATTGGATGATGTTAATGACTGCATCATGATATTGTATAATACTTATAAAATGTATTTCATAAATTTTGAATGCAATCTAACCTTAAAATTTAATTTAATTATATGCCAATTTCTAAATAATTTCTCAAAACTACCATACTAGTGTACTCAAACCTGATGTAGCAAAGATGATGATTAACTAAAAAATAACCTTTCATACATGAAAATATACCCTGAGGTATGGATAATGAAGCCAATCATCACACAGAAATAGTGTACTTGATATCATTAGCTATTGAAGATTACAGAGTGCAGAAAAAGAAAGTAACACATGAAAAACATGATGAATTATCAATATCCTCAACACAACTCTGTCAATAGCAGTGAATATCAGACTGTACAAAAAAACAATACATCAATCTGTAAAGCATCTTCAGCATGTGTCAAGTATATTAGAATCATCTAAATATGATGGACCTGATGCAACTCACTATTGAACATTGTATAAGATACAGAACAAGACAGGAGTGTGTCAAGTATATTAGAATCATCCAAATATGATGGACCTGATGCAACTCACTATTGAACATTGTATAAGATACAGAACAAGACAGGAGTGTGTCAAGTATATTAGAATCATCCAAATATGATGGACCTGATGCAACTCACTATTGAACATTGTACAACATACAGAGGAAGACAATAATGCGCTGCAGTGATCGCAGGAATCATAAAGCAGAAGCCATTTTGGTTCCAGATGGAAAGACATACAGAATCTAGCAAATATTCCAAAAGAGTATGTATAGTAATAGATGTATCAAATCAGTTATGGGATAATTGTATGACCAGATTCCATCTTGACTCTTTCATACAGTGCCAGTAACAACCTCAGTTTTTAGGGATCAACACAAGCTAGGGTACCCAACCCCTGGGGCGTGCCTTATTAACTGTCTAAAAGGAAGTTGCTTTCACTGTTTAAGTCATTTCATGTCACAGAGTGGTCATGATGGTATAAAATGCTGGTGAAAAAATGAAGGGGCAAGGCTGTGCTATGGCATGAATTATGAAGAAGGAAAATGAAGAGTGTGGAAGCATACTTGCAGTGAAAACTATCTTAAAGAGAAACAAGTTGAGAGTGTTGCCAAAAGTATAGCATTTGTTAATAAAATGAAGAAGATCCACAATCCTTACTGAAAATGAAATGGACTGAACTATACGTAGTTATAAATCTTTAATACCTATATTTCAGCTGCATGAAGTGAGATACATAATAATCTATTGATATGAGTACACTGTAGTATGGTCATTTAGCCCCTCTTTCCTATATCTCTGTAGTCTTTATATCAAAAAATACCCTGGTTTTATGGGTGATAATTTTTTTAGTGTCTAAATAATAAGACTGTTTTTCATGCTCTACAATTTTACTATCACAGTCAATCTTTCTGTGCTTTTTGAGTAATGTGTTGTTTAATCTCTATTGCTGCCACTAGACTGTGATATTACAGAATCTTTTAGTGATGAGCTTTTTAGTGATTCCTACTTTGCTTTTCTTCACTGTGAGCAAGGACCATACTGATCTAACTCTAGAGTGTCACAGCATATAAACTCCTAATTTACATAACTCTCCCTAGTTTCTCTCATCCATATAGAGAATTATTTCTCTCTTCATTACCAACTTGTTGTCCATTACAAGAGAAATACATGTACCTATGCATTGAATTGCTTGGGAAACATTGTTAGCAGACAGCAGTTCATTGAGAAGTAAACAGCATTATTCATTAGTCGTTTAAACCTTATGAAGTTTATTAAACCATTCAAAACAATTAAAATATTTGTGTTAATACTAAAAATTCACAATAAACATTTGAGATTTAGCATAGTAAGATAATCTCTTAAGTGAGAGGTGTCTCACTGTCCAACATGGCAGCAGTTTTCATTGTTGATGTTGCATGGTTTATTTAGGTAGCTAGAGTTTGTGCAGCAGGCAACGACTGGTTGATAACCCAAATCAATGTTTCTTTCTTAGTCAGTTCAAACTTGAAGTTTTAAATGTGTAATTTAATAAATTTGAAACCAATGGTAGTGAAAGCTAGTGTCTATATCATGGTAACAGGCATTTGCTATTGCATCCTTCTACCCCTCCCCCCCATATTAAATGAACAACTCACCCTGTATTTATTTTATTTATGAGTTAGCTGATATTAGCTATGTTTGCATTGCTATTAAACTGACCAGTATTTTGCATAAGATAATTGTGCTTTTCCTTGCTTCAGTTCAAGTATGAAATTGTGTTTTTCTCAGATTTAACTACCGATTGCATTGATACTAGATAAGTTCAGTAAGACAGGGATGAATAGGATTCAGTATGTATGACAGCATTGACTAATACCTACCTATCCACTATCTTGTGATGGTATCTTACATGTATCAATTACTCACCTGTATCCTGTATTGATTGAATCTAGAAGTACACCAGAGGTAAGTATTTCACTGTAGACAGATGTTAGTATATGAGAGTTGAGTATAATGTGAGCAATTGCTATGTGCAATACCAACCACAGATGGGATGGTAATCTTCAAAGCACAATAAAACATGTATTGTGGGTCTTTTCAGCACAAATGTTTGTGAAATAATCTACCAGCTAGCAATATCTACTGTCAACACTTTAAAAACCTTTATGATTTATTTGGCAAGACTACTAAGTCTATTAGACCTTTGTAAAAAATATTAGTCATGACCTTTTAGATAAGTGTTTCAGAATGCCTAACTATAATGTTATCCCTAGTACTGCATTGCACTATCTTCACAAGAATGTAAATATGACAAGAAACTGTTATTTTAAGGGTGTAAGAGGTTAAAAAGCACAGACCATCAGCTCAAATGATTTTTCTGTGCAATAGTCCCCTTCACAGTTCCCTGGGCCATCTTGAAAGGTAGCCGTGCCTTTGCAGCGAAGCAAGATGAACGGTGAGCTTGCAGTGATAGAGACATGTGAATAATTGTCCAAGGTGTTAAAAAAGGTCTATCATTGCAAGGTCACCGTTCGTCTCGCTTCGATGCAAAGGCACGGCTACCTTTCAAGATGGTGCAGGGAACTGTGAAAGGGACTATTAAGATCATGCATTTCTGTTATTAATGTGTTGGTTATGTGTTGTGCATTTAATGCTTGCCTCTATTATTTGTTGCATATCTGTAATAGCACTCCTTTACTACACATACTTTATTAGCCTCTTGACTGTTGTTTGTTTTTTACGTATTCTGTTGATTAAAAATTGCTACAAAGCATTTTTAATAAGAACAACTTGTCCCATGTTGAAATGAAATGACTGAACAAAAGATCTTAAGAAGACAAGGATAAAATGACTTTAAGATAATTATATGAATAATAGTTTTAATGATAGCAACGGTGGTATAGCAGTGAGAACACTCAACTCTCACCAAGGTGACCTGAGTTTGAGTCCCACCGGGCTCAGTGTTGTATGTGAGTAGAGTTTCTAGTTGGTTCTCTCCTGTGCTTCTTGGTTTTAGGTTTTCCGGTTTTCCTCCCTCCACAAAAATCAACTTTTAAATTCTAATTCGATCATAGAATGAGGGCCACAGGTTTGTTAGCCACTGGCTGTTAAGTGCTACCCTTGTAAAAAACAAGGACAGAATAATCTTGACATGTTTTGGCATTGCTTATGCCATTCTCAAAACAATGAATATACAGTTCATTACAAATACTATATATAGTGAAATTGATTGACAGGTATTTTTATACTATGATTGATGTTACTATATGACTAATAATAATTATTATGAATAAAAGAAGTTCACTAAGTGATAAAACTAAGGTAGGCCACATCTTGCACAAGTAAATTCATAAATGACAGAGGATTGAAGAGAGTCTAGAGTGGGATCCTTGAAGCTGAGAAGATGTTTAATCATAAAAGATAATCAAATTGGTTTTCATTCCTTAGATACTCGATAAGGGCAGCAGAGCAATTTACTATTTTTGTCAATATACTGCAGCTTTTCCATTCCAAGTCATTGTGACTTTAAACCCAGGGGGTTTCGTTCCATAGCATTAGCATAGCATTACCCCATGTTTTCAATACCAGATAGTTATAGTAGCATTTAACTTTTCTAACTGCACCATCAGACTGTAAATTCATATATTATAAGAAGTCTTAGAGTAATTGTGACCGTGACGATGTAGGGTAAATACTTATTCAAAAGACGTGGTGTTCTCTTCCATTGCCTTTACTTCCTCCCACAATGGATCTTTTTCCAGAGGACAAATAAATAGGAATCGATAAATAGGAACCCATCAGTGTCATCAGTGGCCAATTATCTAATTAATCACTTAATTTGGTTGAACAAAACCTATAAGGTTTAAGCAGGTGTAGTGCATCACTGGCTGTGTTGCTTGATTAAAATAATAGCATATCCATTCTCACTTCTTGTATAAATATCAAAAAGTCCACTGCTTACAAAAAGTCCACTGCTTACATGTCTCTTCTGGCTAAAACTACATTCCAAATTATGGCCGGTTCATACTAAATTTTTTTCAATGATTAACTGGCTAAAGTACATCATTTTGGGTGGGACACTGAAATGCTATTTATTGTCCTTGATAATTACTGTCACTTTTCTAATATACCGACATGAAATGAGCAAGCACTGTTGTTATGCAAGAGTATAAGCTGTCCAAAAGTAACTTGAAGTAATTGATTGTTTGATAAACACCATCCTGATTTAAGATGTAGTCATGAAAATGTTATTTTCTAAGAGCTTTCATTTTCATACTAATTGCCTTGATGTTAGCTTAATGATTTATTTTTGGACTTTTATTTTGTTTTGGTGAATGCATCAACACATCTTTTAATGCATTAGTGGTATCATGAATATTTTTCCTTTTTACTAATTAATGGCTGTCAGTGCGAACATGAATAATTCCTGTGATAATACCTAATAATACATTTATGACAGATCCAGGGGAGGGGTATAAAGGTTCACCTTACTATAATCCAAGTTCAGGACATATTTATTTTTGAGTTTTTATAATGTAACCACCACTTTGGATATGGATTTGAAAATATTCACACCAAATGCTGTATAATAATAAGGCTTCACTGGTAATTAAATCAATGCAAAAAGCAATATTTTGGCTGCAATAACAGACTAGTGTTTTAGAATTACTTTCACTCGATTCCTGTTCAGGTTATTCTTGTGATGTACTTCGGAGTGATTCCATTTAACCTGTCCAAAACAAAACTGGCAGGCAGGATCACAAGCCGGACTGCCTTTTGAAATTCACTGCTTTCGCAATCAACATTACATAAATGTTTTAGTAGTCAAACTAAAGCAAATGGGAAATGACATTATTGAATGATTTTCAACCCTTGTCAGACTGAGATTAATATCATAGTATCATGGGTTGAATGGAATCACTCTGTTTTCCTTATTGATTGATCATATAATGATTAAGTAATTAAAAATATGGAAGCCTGCCAGCAAACCCTCCTCCCACCCCACCCCACCCCTTCAATACAATCAATAAAAATGTTGAAACAAGGGGGAGGGATGAACTACACATACCAATCATTACATTCGTTTGAGGCATGCTGCAAATGACTTGGGACTCAAAGTTATGACTGTTGGGAGAATCAATGATGCATTATGAACATTGATATTATGATATGGGAAAGAAAGAAACTATTTGAACAGGTGGGGAAAATGATATCTGGATTAATGAAAACATAACAATCTGTCATTAATTGTTGATGAAGAGGAAGCAAGAACACTATCAGACTTGTTAAATCTTTGGTTATAAAATTCAATGTCTGCCACACACTGCCACCAAAACGATCACAACTTACTCATGATATCATGTCCCTATGAATAATGTCCTGAACAAGTTTTGCTAGCATGCCTCAAACGAATGATCCACACACATTCACACACTTGAGTCATTTGTTGTCCATCGTTTATTTTGAAAGATAAAGTTAAACCCAGTTGTAATTGACCAGAGTAATTAGAGTGATTTTACTTAAGTTCAATTCCATATTTGGCAACAATCATTGTACATGTCTAACATTGTACTTGTGTATGACATGCAATGATGTCAACGTAATGTTTCTTGGTTTTCACACATGAAATGACTATTCTTATTATGGCATTGCAAGCCTAGAACTGAAGAAAAAATCCACTCCTGACAAAACTGTCCTTGAAATTCTGTATTGTTGCCCTTAAAAAAGTTTTAAGTAAAATCACTCTGGAATACCTAACTAATACAAGTTACATAAAAAAAAAGAATTGGATGTTTTGGCAAACTGTTCACCAAAATAATCGAAGTCTACATTCAAACTAAAATTGAAATACTTCCAACAACTTCATCGGATTGGACTATATTGTCTTTATATCCCTATGAATCATGACTTGTTGAAAATATAAAGAAATATGGAGAAACATGGTCAATTACAACTGGGTTTAACTCATATGGGGGGAGGGGATGCAACATATAGGGGGAGGGGATAAACTAAAAATTGGGGGGAGGGTAAGTGACACATGGGGGGGGGGGGTTGAACCCTCCTACTGGGGGGAGGGGAGTACTTGTATGGGGGGAGGGAAAGTGTGTTGGGGTAGGGGAGGGAAAATCTACTTAGTACAGTGGGAGGGATTTTTTATGACTTTCTCTGACTTATACTTTGAAATTTTCCAGGAGTCAGACAGACAGACAGACACAGACAAGTTGGCACTTAGGAACTTTTTGGTAAGTTGCCAAAATAGACTTAGAATTTTTTCCCCTTGGTTATTTTTTCTCTTGTAAGTTGTTTGGTGTTGTTAGTTGTTTGTAATAAATTTTTCATTTTTTGACTTAGTGGTTTTCCTATGTTTTTTAATGAATTCCATCTTTACCCTCTCCGCGCCCTTTTTGGACTTCCAAAAAAAAATACCTCCCCGAGGTCCTACCAGCACCAAGTCTCACTACCCCGGTAGACCAGGACCAGGCAGTACTTACTGTCCCGACAAGAGCCATCTTATGAAACCACAACCAGGTGGCTGCTCTGATGGTGAACACTGTCAATAGGGATATCAGACTCTGAACCCCCTACAGACTCATGAGATTACCTCGATGGCAAAGCCAGCCTTGGTCCTGTGAGGATTAGTGCAAATAGGAGACTTATAGAAATAACCACACCCCAATACCCATAGGTTTTACTGCACAACAGTGATGTATATCTTAGGGTGGTATGATCAATAGACTTAAGGCAGTATTCAGATATCCATAAAGCATGTGTGATTATCAAGCATGGTTTGCAAAGACTAAAATAACGAAGTTTCTAGGCTACTAAACTTGTGAAAAATGAGATGGTCTATCCCGAAAAGGAAACTACCAACATGTAATTTAATACAAAAAACTAAGCCGAATGAAAGTTTATGAATGAATTCATGATTTAAGAATGGACTAAGTCTATAATTAATTCATTAGATAAATGATTTATTCAGTATCTCCTAGGGGATTGAGCCTATAATTTATTCAATATCTCCTAGGTTACGAGACCTATGATTATTAATTCAGTTGACATTGATTGATTTAGTATTAAGTGCTAAGACGACTATGTTTATACTGTGCCTTTTGCAGCCGACAGTCATGAGCTATTTGGAGAAATCCCAAAATACTTCATATCTAAATATCCATAACATGTAAGGCCAATAGATAATTTTAATGAAAGATTTTTGATCACAGAACTAGTGATAAAATAAATTTGTGCTGTATAACTGTTGGCTAAAAAAAGGCCTAGTCCTACAATTTGTTCATTGATGTCTAAATATGAAAGGGACTTGTTCGATAAATTTAAAACTTATCTTAACTGAGTAGATTTCATATCAGGCAAAAATATATGGGATTACGAGAGTTAGGTGCAATGAAATAAAGGGCAACTGTCTCAATTTTGGGACAAATCTCATCACAAAATGATGATGGTCATACAAAATCTACTCAATCAAATTCGTACTAATGGGAACCGAGCTGTTATATGGTCACTGGTTATATTTTCTTCAAGACAAAAAAAAAAGTTTATCTTAATTTGCTAAAGAAAAGAGCCTCCGGTTTATTCCTAGTTTCACATGGTTGATATGAACTCTGCATCTTTTTCTTATATTTTATCTTGTGTTTATTTCCTAAGATCAGTTTTTTTCACCAGCAAAAGAACTTCATGATAGAAGTAAAAGATGAATATTTGCACTGTCAATATTTGAATTTCCAAATCAGGAGCAACTAACATGTATCACAATGTAAAACAAGCTTTCAGTTTTCTGCCAATGTTTAAATTATCAAGTATTTGGTTTCAAAATGTTTGATATTTGGACAGTTTGTGCGTATAATACAAGTGCTTTGGACAAAATAATTCATAGTAAAACAACTCTTGGTTTTACTTCAATGTAATGATATTTCACTTTCTTCAAGTTTAATAGTTTCTTGAATGTGAGGTATGGTGTTTCTATGCCATTCTTTGATGGTTCACCTTGTTGTCCTCTATTCATTCATTTTTCTTTCACATTTGCCTTGTTTGGCTTGCATGTATTTGTCTACACTTTCTCTTTGTTATATTTCTGCACAGCTAATTTTGGGTGTTTCCCCATCATATATTTGGAAAAATATGGCAAGAAATACAGAAATACTGTGTTTTTTGATTTGACAAAATGATGCGTCTTGAAATTTAGGCAGAGTTTATTGGTATGATGTATCAAATATGATTTTATTGTGAAGAAAAATTTTGTTTGATTTGACAGAGTGATACTTGTTTTGTAGTTGCTTTGGTTGATTTTGAATTGATTTTTGAGAGCATATTTACCTTTTGAATGTGTAAACTTAAAATGGAAATGTTTTCGTCCCATTTCCCAAAAACTAGCTTCTTTGAAGCTGAAATATTTTCTAATTCATTTTCAGATGATGCTTTGTATTTCAAATGATTTGACAGTGCTAAATTTTTATATTTGAACTAATTTGGTTGATTCCAATTGTGTATTGAAATGATTTTCTTTCAGGTTTTCTTAAGACCTCAGTTTCATGAGAAATAAACAACAAGGAATTCACAAGAAAAGTTTATTTCTGTCATGTGTTACTTAGACTGTTATTGGTTTGTTGATATTTCTTGTTTGTGAATAGTTTTCTTTTACATTCAAACATTTTATCTAGGATTGGTTTCTGTATTTCTTGCTTTTCATTTGACAATGATAAAATTGATATAGCATTTTTCATCTCTTTCAGTTTGCTTTAATTTGATTTTTTCATGTGATTATTTTATTTAAAAAGGTCATAGAGAATGTTTAACATTTTGAAGAAACTGAGGTCTTGTTTTGCTGGTGAAAAAAACTTATTAAATTACAATCCTATGATAGAACCTTGTATATCAGTCTAGCCAAACATCATTGAATGCAAGATTAGATCACCTAGAAATGATTCAACTCCTAGTCTTCCCAGCTTGATGATCTACTTTATGGAAGTCTGAATGGTTTCTTATGCAAGTCTATTGAACACACCACCCTAATGTTATCACTGCTGTACACACCCATGAATAGTGAGGTATGATTATCTCTGCTCCTACTTACACTAACCTTCACAGTGACTGGCATTCATGCCACCGGCGCAATCCCACGAAATCTGCAGAGGACCATCCTCTGGTATCCTTACCGACAACCTTCACCACCAGAGCAGTCACCTGATCATGGCCTCAAGGTTAGACTCTGCCAAGAGCAGCAATATTGTACCACCATTATTGGTTTCCTGGCCTTGTGGGGCAGCTTCTGTTTGGTGCTGGCAGGACCTCGTGAGAGGTATCAAGTGTATTTCATTTTTCTGGTGTACAAATAATACATGATAATAATATTAGATATAGGAGAGTGTGACTAACTAGTGGAGGGTTCTCAGTAAAGTTTAAAACATGACTTAAAATGACCTGGGCAGTTGAAATATAGACAATAGAATTGTGTGAAAAGATAGACATTGAAATGGAGCAGCACCGATACTACTGTTCATTGTTTTTTTCTTTACTGAGAACCCACTTACTAGCTGCTATGGAAAACCCTATTTTTTTTCTTCCTTGATTAGGAATATTCAAAATGTTAAAGCTGTTTCAGTTTTGGGTATGTACACACTCTCCTGTATCTAATATTAGTGGCTAGAGGACTGGCAGGGATGGTTATCTACTGTATAACTAGACCTGCATGGGTGATCAGCTATTTCATTATTCTATGAAGCTGTAATTTGTTAATTTTTGTTGTTGTTTTTCCCTCCTAGTCTTTTGTTTTTTCTCTTATGCCTCAATCATGAAGTCTGATATTATAAAATGAAAGGCATATAAGCTTATCTGAAAATCTTAATGAGGAATTCTAATGAAAGCAAAACCAAAATTTAGAACATTTTAGATGTGAATAGCTATCAGAGCCACAATTATTTGGTTCAACTATGAGATTTGTTTTGCCAGTCCTCTAGCTAGGAAAATATCTTTTAATTGCCCTATTTCATAATGACATCACATGTTAACAACATATTGTTTGTTTGAGTGAATCAGAGTAATGAATCTTTTATAAAATTTGGTAAAAACATTTTTGAAATATTTTTTTTTCTTCAAAATGGAATTTTTTTAAAGTTGAATCATTTCAATTTTTTATTTTGTTGATGTATTTGGTACCATTTCATCGTGAAATAGCAGTTTGTTTTGGTTGGTGATGTCATTACGAAATAGGGTCACATTATTTCTATTATTTATTTTTTTCTCACAATTTTTCTTTCCTCTCTCTCTTTCTTTTTTTACTTCTTTCTTTCTTTCTTTTTTTTTTTTTTTTTTCTTTACCAGGGCTCAAAATATAAAAATCTTATTTTTGGTGAGAAGTAAATTTTGAGAAATGATTTTCATCTGTCAGTAATAATAAGATTTGGTTTGCATGTGCAGACTGTTATCTTGAGCCCTGATATTTTTTGTTTTTTTTTGAAAAATAATAGCCTGATAATGTTCTTGAAATTTCAGGTATCCTTTCTTCTGGTTGTTATTCTAGACTATGCTTCTTCTTTTCTTCTTGTTATATTGCTGTGCACAAGACAGGTTTGTGTTTTCTGAAAGTAATAGATAAACAATTATAAATAACTTGTTGTAAAGGCAGAAGCAGTGAATTAAATATTTCTAGTATTATGACAAATGATAGGCCATGACAGGTTGTCACTATCAGTGAAATATCAGTCAGTGATTGGTGAAGTGTTATTCAATAGATGGCTAGTCGTCAGTTGATGGTTGTATCAGTCAGGTTGATAAGGTGTCAGTCAGTGGTTGATACCGTGTCAGCCAGTGGTTGATAGTGTTTGAGTCAGTGGTTGATACAATGTCAGTCAGTGGGTGGTAAGGTGTCAGTAACTGGTTGGTGAGGTGTCAGTAACTAGTTGGTAAGGTGTCAGTAAGTGGTTGGTAAGGTGTCAGTAAGTGGTTGGTAAGGTGTCAGTAACTGGTTGGTAAGGTGTCAGTAACTGGTTGGTAAGGTGTCAGTAAGTGGTTGGTAAGGTGTCAATAACTGGTTGGTAAAGTGTCAGTAACTGGTTGGTAATGTGTCAGTAAGTGGTTGGTAAGGTGTCAGTGAGTGGTTGGTAAGGTGTCAGTAAGTGGTTGGTAAGGTGTCAGTAACTGGTTGGTAAGGTGTCAGTAACTGGTTGGTAAGGTGTCAGTAACTGGTTGGTAAGGTGTCAGTAAGTGGTTGGTAAGGTGTCAGTAAGTGGTTGGTAAGGTGTCAGTAACTGGTTGGTAAGGTGTCAGTATGTGGTTGGTAAGGTGTCAGTGAGTGGTTGGTAAGGTGTCAGTAACTGGTTGGTAAGGTGTCAGTAACTGGTTGGTAAGGTGTCAGTAAGTGGTTGGTAAGGTGTCAGTGAGTGGTTGGTAAGGTGTCAGTAAGTGGTTGGTAAGGTGTCAGGAACTTGTTGGTAAGGTGTCAGTAACTGGTTGGTAAGGTGTCTCAGTAAGTGGTTGGTAAGGTGTCAGTAACTGGTTGGTAAGGTGTCAGTTAGTGGTTGGTAAGGTGTCAGTTAGTGGTTGGTAAGGTGTCAGTAACTGGTTGGTTAGGTGTCAGTAACTGGTTGGTAAGATGTCAGTAACTGGTTGGTAAAGTGTCAGTAACTGGTTGGTTAGGTGTCAGTAACTGGTTGGTAAGGTGTCAGTAACTGGTTGGTAAGGTGTCAGTAAGTGGTTGGTAAGGTGTCAGTAAGTGGTTGGTAAGGTGTCAGTAAGTGGTTGGTAAGGTGTCCGTAAGTGGTTGGTAAGGTGTCAGTAACTGGTTGGTAAAGTGTCAGTAAGTGGTTGGTAAGGTGTCAGTAAGTGGTTGGTAAGGTGTCAGTAACTGGTTGGTAAGGTGTCAGTAAGTGGTTGGTAAGGTGTCAGTAACTGGTTGGTAAGGTGTCAGTCAATGGTTGGTAAGGTGTCAGTCAATGGTTGGTAAGGTGTCAGTAACTGGTTGGTAAGGTGTCAGTGGTTGGTAAGGTGTCAGTCAGAGGTTAGTAAGGTGTCAGTCAGTGGTTGATGAGCTGTCAGTTGATGGATATTCAATAGTTCTTGATTCTACATGAAGTGAATAGTTGAATGGTAAAATATATTTATATGTTTTGAGCAATGCATCTTGGAGATATTAAGGTTTATACTTCCAATATGTTAACCCTTTGACTCCTGGAGGTTTTTTGAGGTTTTTCAGTGTTTTTCTGGAGCTAAACGTTCTCCAAGCCCTAGCAAGACCATATTTGGGGTTTTGATTGACTTGGTCAGTGTTTTATGTAAATGAGGGATGACGTATACTGGCTGCATAATTAGTTCCCGCTTGAAGCCGTTCTTCTTGGAATTGGGCTGCCTTGTTTTCGACTATTTTCGAAAACCAAAGATTTTGAGAGCCATTTTGTTCATCTATGGAGTGCTGGAGGGCATCATGAAGCCCTAAGACAGCTTAAATCAGCATGATCTCGAAGAACTGAGAGTATGCAAGGGATTTTAGTGTCAAAAGTTCATAGATCATGTACATTTGTACGAGTAAGAATTTTTGGTGCGATTATCCTATGAGCTCTGAAACGATGAACAGCCAGTACCTACTGAGGGATTTTATTTAATATTTGGCTTGTGGAGAATGCTCTGCAGCTGATATTTGGGCAGTAGGACCTAGTGGCTCTATTTTGAGAAAAAAATCCTTGAAATGTGGGGGTGGACTACTGTCCTGTTGAAAAAATCACATTTTCCCCAGAATGCATTGCAAAATAGAGTAGTGAAAATCGATAAGCGATGAAATGGGTGGAGGAAAAGGGCTGTCGCTCGCCGTGTGGAAGGAATTGATGAAAAAGAAAGCACCAAAAGCCAAGTACTAGGTCCAAACTATCCTGTGTAAGGGTATTGTTTGAGTAGAAATAAAAATTGCATGAAAAAAAATGTGATGAAAAAGCGTGATTTTTGGCTTTGGAAAATGACGTCAAAAACAGTCGTTTTTTATTTTCCAAAAATGTTTAAAGTTTTTTCATTATAATTTTGGACATTTGTACAGGTTTTTTGATCCTAGTTAAAATTTTAGACTGATGTTTAGATCAACTTGATCAAAATTGTTGAAGCTGGAATTTTTCATTTAAGGTGCGTTTTTTACAGGGGGTTTCGGGCGCTGTAGGAGTGAAAGGGTTAATGTTGTGACGTATCTGGATGCATTTGAGTGTGTCATCATTTGTAAATTGAAACACTGACTTCTATCAGAAAAAAAATTACAATAATCTTTCTATAAACCCTGAGTAAGATGATGATGTTTTATGAATACAGATTTTTTACTGTCCCAGAAAAGTTTGCGTTATTTAATAATTCCCCCAGATACGTCACAGCATTAACATATTGGAAGTATAAACCTTAATATCTTCAAGATGCATCACTCAAATGTTATAAAAATATTTTACCATTCAACCATTTACTTCATGCAGAATCAATACTGAAAATATTGAATTAGGGTTTTAATGCCTTAATAATACAACTCCATAAAATACTTGTTTCTGACTGCTGTTTGCTCGTGCATTTTTTTCTTGATTCCACATTCAATTAATTAATTACACACATCTGATAATTTTATGCCTTTGGAAGCATACTTTTTACTTCAGAAACCAGTATTTTATGTAGATGTATTATGAAAAGGAAATACCATATTTGTTCTTAAAGAATTAATGAAACATACCACTCGTATTTTATGAAAGTGGTTTAATACCACTCATGATATGCACTTGTAATATTAACAAATCAAATGGTATTTTTTATTAATTCTTTTTCAATGGCCATATTCCCTAAGTAAAAATCTCATAATAAAGCTAGTATTAATCAGGAAACCTACCTTCCTGTCAGTTTGCACTGCCACTGTTTGTCTTTGTTACTCTAATCAAATTCAGCTGGTTTTGTAGATGAGCTTTGCTTGAATTCTGTTAAGTCTTGCAAGCTGTTGTAGAAAAGCAAATGTTGGTTAGAGAAATGACCTTTTTCATGCAATTACAACAAAGGCAGTAGGGGGTATTTGGAACCCAGGGTACTCATGTTATCTAGCTTTAGAACCACATGCATGTTAATGGAGGATTATGCAAATGTATGCGTTTGGTGATCTGATGACCTTACCTGTCTGTCTGTCAGAAGTACCCTTTTTTGTCTGTTAGTTCCTTGTTAAATCCAGCTGGCTTGCTAGACAAGCTGTTGAATGGATGAATTAAAGTATGTGAGACTATATCCAATCAGAATGCGTTGACACTACTAGGGATTGACTGTATAGTGGAGGGTATTTTCCACTCGCATCAGTTCCTTCTATTTTTGAGGATCAAGATTTGTGGAAAATTGAAGGGGGTTTACTTAACACTATTTTCTCAGTTCACTACACCAGTGCCTAGAGTCTTGCTGATATGTTCTCACCCAAATCACAAATAGATTTGCAACTTTCAAGGTGCGATAATTTGTTTCAAGAGCTTTTCAAGTTCAAACTATATCTTTTACAGAGCTTGAACAAACCCTTGAAGCAGAAACTATTGACTGACTACTGATTGCTCTGATTGTTATTACAGATACATACCTAATGATCCTAGCACATCCACAAATCTGGTACTGCAAGACTACAGTACATATCATCTGGTAGATCAAATGACATAGATTGTCATGACAGTCTCTAAGTAAACCATGTAAAGCTACAGTACATATCATCTGGTAGATATCTGTAGGACATCATGGGTAAAATGACATAGAATGTCACCACTGTCTCTTGTTATATTCTGGTTTAAGCCATAATAACATTGGGGTAATTCTGCATTGTTGCAATTATTTCATAAATGTTTTTTGTTTTTGCAGGTTGGTTTCTTTTCCAGCAGAAACTGATCTGTTGATCAGTATATTGATTATTTCTTTGTTGCCATTATTTCATATTTCTCTGTTGTCGTCTCCTTGTTTTGATAGACACAGTTCGTTATCAAGCCGTCCAATGACATACTGGTGTCTTGTTTGTTAACATGTCTATTCTCTTGTTTCAGGTGTCTCCTTGTTTTGATAGACACAGTTCGTTACCAAGCTGTCCAATGACATACTGGTGTCTTGTTTGTTAACATGTCTATTCTCTTGTTTCAGGTGTCTCCTTGTTTTGATAGACACAGTTCGTTACCAAGCCGTCCAATGACATACTGGTGTCTTGTTTGTTAACATGTCTATTCTCTTGTTTCAGGTTTGTATCAAGTGTTATTTTGTTTCTTCTCATCTTGTAACACAATCAGTTTCAGGTACAATGATATGGACTTGTGGTTCATTTCCACATATCATGCCATGGATTATGCCATATAGTATTTCCAGTGGATAATAATTCCCACTGCAAAGGAAAAACAATCATTAATGATAAATGATTGATATTGCAATGATGAACAAAACCTGCTATGGGGGTGGGGGAGGGTGGAGTTTGGTACAAGAAATGTGTACAACTATTATACATGAAGTATGTTTCGAACTAATAATTAAAAAGAGTTTAAAACATGTATCAGTTAGCTAATGATATGTGTTCCAAGTAGAAAGAAAGAGAAGTAAAACCCTCAAGATGATAAACCAGGAGTGAAGACAACTTGGTCGCCACGTATTGCTAACCCTTTGATGATAAAACACTGAGAAATGCAGTAAAAATAAAATAATTCTTACCAGTAATGACTGTTGTATGTTCTTTACTATTTTAGGATGAATGGTACTTCAATAAAAGCTGGTTTTACTATAATATTCAGCTTGAAATGTGGAAGACATTTTGCAAACCAAGAAGCGTGGTCCTCGAAGTGTGAATATGCAAATACGAACAGGACCGAGATACGCTGGGAACTGGGCGACACCCGCGAGTATCCGCGGGAAGATTTCTTTTGTTTTCAAACTTTTCTTTTGTATTTCCGGATTTTTTTCCTTATTATAATTTTTTCTTTCTTACTTCTCTTATTTTTATGTTTTAAAAATTCTGGATCTATATTTCTCGCACAATTTACCCATGTGTTGATGATATGGTCGTGACGGCATTAAGAATTTTTTATAATTGTAAAACTTGATCAATAAAGCAGAATTTTATATCCCTGCGGTTTTGTCATCCATTTTAGTTGTTTAGCTATTTCTTGTTTCTGCTTGCAGTACCCTGTACCACTTTAAACAAAGCTGATTTATACAAAAAACGTTTTTTTTTCTTCTGAATTATAACAAAGGCATTGTGCAGACTGTCCAAACCCTTAGTTAAAACTATATGCGCCAGAACATTCATGCCATCCTTCCATGAAGTATATGCCCGTAAGCAGGCAGAAAGCATTAAGACTGTTCTTACTCAATAAACACATTACGGTATGTTATGAATAACAGCTGTAATAAGCAGAAAATACACAGGTTAATTACCTTACCTCTACGAACTTTGTTGTCAACATCTCTAACATGAAGAATTGAATAAAATTGAATCCATGGCATCCTTTAAAACAACAAACATTAGCTCCGTCCTTGAATCAGAAGCGACGCGAACCAACTGAATAAAATATTCAACGTGCGCTTTCTTTTAAACAGAAACCCGCTACCGAGCGTGAAAACACGAAAATATGTATGGCATGCATTAATTAACCAATTATTACCTTCCAACTTACCCTAACCCTAACCCTAAGCTAATTGGTCAAAATATGTGCTAGGGTTAGGGTTAACTATTTGACCTAACCCTAGCACTAACCCTACCTAGACATGTCAAAAATACGCGTTAGGGTTAGGGTTAACTATTTGACCTAACCCTAACCCTAGCACTAGCCCTACCTAGACATGTCAAAAATACGCGTTAGGGTTAGGGTTAACTATTTGACCTAACCCTAACCCTAGCACTAGCCCTACCTAGACCAGTCAAAAATACGCGTTAGGGTTAGGGTTAACTATTTGACCTAACCCTAACCCTAGCACTAACCCTACCTAGACCAGTCAAAAATACGCGTTAGGGTTAGGGTTAACTATTTGACCTAACCCTAACCCTAGCACTAACCTTAGGGTGGCCAAAAATGGGTACTAGGGTCCCAACCCTATCCAGGTGAGGCGAGAGAGGGCGTGGTAGGGATCACGTATGAATATTTATGGTTAATGAACAATACATTTCACACTTCATAACTGCATTCCATTCATACTTTATTCACTTTTTTTAATGACGTTAACAGCTCTTTTAACAATAAGGAGTGTCTTATGAATATTTTAGTTTCTTGTTTACGCTTGACGTTAACAGTAACGGAGAGATTTCGTTTAAAAGAGCTACTTTTCTGTTTCATTTGATGACTTTCTCGATGTTTAAAGACTCAGGACAATGAGGTAAGCGATATTTAATCATAAAATCGAAGTTAAGTGCTAGAATATTTGATGAATTCATTGATGTTTGCAGTTCATCAAACATTTATGATTTCTTTCTGCGTCTACTTTTCATTAACACTCTAGGTTATTTACTACCGTATCCATGATAGCTGTTTGTAGTAATTAATAGACTGTTTTGGGCGGCTGCATTGGTGCATGAAATAACAAATAAGCGCGGGCTTTTCGCTTTAGTCATCATGCCGTTATGTCAGTAGTAAAAGAGCGTAAATAAGTACACTGTTCTACAAATACTAAACGACATTGCATATACTTTCAAAACATAGGTGGGGAGGGTAGTGAGAAGAGTGGAGGGGGGGAGGGGGTTGGGAATGCAAGAAAAAACATTCAACACTTTTCACAGTTTATATTTCGTATTAAGGACGTATTTTATTTTTCATTTAAAAAAAAAATTATAAAATTTCGAATTCCAACTAATGTGCTAAGATTCTAAAATTTCGGTTAAAGTGGATGTGACCGAAAGCAAATCACTTATTCACTATACTTTCTTAGTAATATTTACAAATTTGCGTTATTTCACTCCCCAAATTCGTGATTGTATTTTCTCCGTTCTTAGAACGTTTTGAACAAGGGATCCCAATGAGCACTCGGACACTCTTTTCTTCGATAACTTTTATTAATTATTGAAAGACAAATTTGATGCATTTTATATTTTTATGTTATTTTCTCCCTCCTCGTGTTCGTAATAATTTCTTTCGCGTGTATTTTTTTCTTTTCTTATCCCTCAGCTACTGAGATCTCTCTCTCTCTCTTTTAATCGCTTTTCTCGTATATTTTCTTCCCTTCTTTCCTTCTCAAATTAATAGTCAGTTCCAGTTGTACTATTTGCTGCTTCACGGGACCCAGATCTTCAATCAATTTTGATCACTCGTCAGTCATCTTACATCAATCGTCAGTCATGTTCATCAGTGGTCTGCCATCTTCCATCAATCGTCAGTCATGTTCATCAGTGGTCTGTCATCTTCCATCAATCGTCAGTCATGTTCATCAGTGGTCTGTCATCTTACATCAATCGTCAGTCATGTTCATCAGTGGTCTGTCATCTTCCATCAATCGTCAGTCATGTTCATCAGTGGTCTGTCATCTTCCATCAATCGTCAGTCATGTTCATCAGTGGTCTGTCATCTTACATCAATCGTCAGTCATGTTCATCAGTGGTCTGTCATCTTCCATCAATCGTCAGTCATGTTCATCAGTGGTCTGTCATCTTACATCAATCGTCAGTCATGTTCATCAGTGATCTGTCATCTTCCATCAATCGTCAGTCATGTTCATCAGTGGTCTGTCATCTTACATCAATCGTCAGTCATGTTCATCAGTGGTCTGTCATCTTATATCAATCGTCAGTCATGTTCATCAGAGATCTGTCATGTTACATCAATCGTCGATCATCTTCCATCAATCGTCAGTCATCTTACATCAATCTCAGTCATCTTACATCAATTGTCTGTCATCTTACATCAATCGTCAGTTATGTTCATCAGTGGTCTGTCATCTTACGTCAATCGTCAGTCATGTTCATCAGTGGTCTGTTATCTTACGTCAATCGTCAGTCATGTTCATCAGTGGTCTGTCATCTTCTATCAATCGTCAGTCATGTTCATCAGTGGTCTGTCATCTTACATCAATCGTCAGTCATGTTCATCAGTGGTCTGTCATCTTACATCAATCGTCAGTCATGTTCATCAGTGGTCTGTCATCTTACATCAATCGTCAGTCATGTTCATCAGTGGTCTTTCATCTTACATCAATCGTCAGTCATGTTCATCAGTGGTCTGTCATCTTACATCAATCGTCAGTCATGTTCATCAGTGGTCTGTCATCTTACATCAATCATCTTACATCAATTGTCAGTCATCTTCCATCAATCGTCTTTCATCTTCCATCAATTGTCAGTCATCTTACATCAATCGTCTTTCATCTTACATCAATCGTCAGTCATCTTCCATCAATCGTCTTTATTCTTCCATCAATCGTCAGTCATCTTTCATCAATCGTCAGTCATCTTTCATCAATCGTCAGTCATCTTACATCAATCGTCAGTCATCTTACAACAATCGTCAATCATGTTCATGAGTGGTTTGTCATCTTGTATGAGTCGTCAGTCATCTTTCATCAATCGTCAATCATCTTACATCAACCGTCAATCATCTTACATCAATCGTCAATCATCTTCCATCAATCATCTTACATCAATCGTCTTTCATCTTACATCAATCCTCTTACATCAATCGTCAATCATCTTCCATCAATCATCTTACATCAATCATCTTACATCAATCATCTTACATCAATCATCTTACATCAATCGTCAATCATCTTACATCAATCCTCTTACATCAATCGTCAATCATCTTCCATCAATCATCTTACATCAATCCTCTTACATCAATCGTCAATCATCTTCCATCAATCATCTTCCATCAATCATCTTACATCAATCATCTTACATCAATCGTCAATCATCTTCCATCAATCATCTTCCATCAATCATCTTACATCAATCGTCTTTCATCTTACCTCAATATTAATTAATCTTATATCAATCGTCAGTCCTGTTACATCAATCGTCGATCATCTTCCATCAATCGTCAGTCATCTTACATCAATCTCAGTCATCTTACATCAATTGTCCGTCATCTTCCATCAATCGTCAATCATGTTCATCAGTGGTCTGTCATCTTCCATCAATCGTCAGTCATGTTCATCAGTGGTCTGTCATCTTTCATCAATCGTCAGTCATGTTCATCAGTGGTCTGTCATCTTTCATCAATCGTCAGTCATGTTCATCAGTGGTCTGTCATCTTACATCAATCGTCAGTCATGTACATCAGTGGTCTGTCATCTTACATCAATCGTCAGTCATGTTCATCAGTTATCTGTCATCTTCCATTAATCGTCAGTCATGTTCATCAGTGGTCTGCCATCTTACATCAGTCGTCAGTCATGTTCATCAGTGGTCTGCCATCTTACATCAGTCGTCAGTCACGTTCATCAGTGGTCTGTCATCTTCCATCAATCGTCAATCATGTTCATCAGTGGTCTGTCATCTTCCATCAATCGTCAGTCATGTTCGTCAGTGATCTGCCATCTTCCATTAATCGTCAGTCATGTTCATCAGTGATCTGCCATCTTCCATCAATCGTCAGTCATGTTCATCAGTGATCTGCCATCTTCCATCAATCGTCAGTCATGTTCATCAGTGATCTGCCATCTTACATCAGTCGTCAGTCATGTTCATCAGTGGTCTGTCATCTTCCATCAGTCGTCAGTCATGTTCATCAGAGATCGGTCATCTTACATCAATCGTCGATCATCTTCCATCAATCGTCAGTCATCTTACATCAATCGTCGATCATCTTCCATCAATCGTCAGTCATGTTCATCAGTGGTCTGTCATCTTCCATAAATCGTCAGTCATGTTCATCAGTGATCTGTTATCTTCCATCAATCGTCAGTTATGTTCATCAGTGGTCTGTCATCTTCCATAAATCGTCAGTCATGTTCATCAATGGCCTGTCATCTTCCATCAATCGTCAGTCATGTTCATCAGTGGTCTGTCATCTTCCATAAATCGTCAGTCATGTTCATCAGTGATCTGTTATCTTCCATCAATCGTCAGTTATGTTCATCAGTGGTCTGTCATCTTACGTCAATCGTCAGTCATGTTCATCAGTGGTCTGTTATCTTACGTCAATCGTCAGTCATGTTCATCAGTGGTCTTTCATCTTACATCAATCGTCAGTCATGTTCATCAGTGGTCTGTCATCTTACATCAATCGTCAGTCATGTACATCAGTGGTCTGTCATCTTACATCAATCGTCAGTCATGTTCATCAGTGGTCTGTCATCTTCCATCAATCGTCAGTCATGTACATCAGTGGTCTGTCATCTTACATCAATCGTCAGTCATGTTCATCAGTGGTCTGTCATCTTACATCAATCGTCAGTCATGTACATCAGTGGTCTGTCATCTTCCATCAATCGTCAGTCATGTTCATCAGTGATCTGTCATCTTCCATCAATCGTCAGTCATGTTCATCAGTGGTCGGTCATCTTCCATCAATCGTCAGTCATGTTCATCAGTGGTCTGTCATCTTCCATCAATCGTCAGTCATCTTACATCAATCTCAGTCATCTTACATCAATTGTCCGTCATCTTCCATCAATCGTCAATCATGTTCATGAGTGGTCTGTCATCTTACATCAATCGTCAGTCATGTTCATCAGTGGTCTGTCATCTTTCATCAATCGTCAGTCATGTTCATCAGTGGTCTGTCATCTTATATCAATCGTCAGTCATGTTCATCAGAGATCTGTCATGTTACATCAATCGTCGATCATCTTCCATCAATCGTCAGTCATCTTACATCAATCTCAGTCATCTTACATCAATTGTCTGTCATCTTACATCAATCGTCAGTTATGTTCATCAGTGGTCTGTCATCTTACGTCAATCGTCAGTCATGTTCATCAGTGGTCTGTTATCTTACATCAATCGTCAGTCATGTTCATCAGTGGTCTGTCATCTTACATTAATCGTCAGTCATGTTCATCAGTGGTCTGTCATCTTTCATCA
Organism: Anthopleura sola; assembly: GCA_023349425.1. Classification (NCBI taxonomy): domain Eukaryota; kingdom Metazoa; phylum Cnidaria; class Anthozoa; order Actiniaria; family Actiniidae; genus Anthopleura; species Anthopleura sola. The sequence continues at coordinate 1,202,154 of JALHLI010000031.1, read as the reverse complement.
ATCGTCAGTCATGTTCATCAGTGGTCTGTCATCTTACATCAATCATCTTACATCAATTGTCAGTCATCTTCCATCAATCGTCTTTCATCTTCCATCAATTGTCAGTCATCTTACATCAATCGTCTTTCATCTTACATCAATCGTCAGTCATCTTCCATCAATCGTCTTTCATCTTCCATCAATCGTCAGTCATCTTTCATCAATCGTCAGTCATCTTTCATCAATCGTCAGTCATCTTACATCAATCGTCAGTCATCTTACAACAATCGTCAATCATGTTCATGAGTGGTTTGTCATCTTGTATGAGTCGTCAGTCATCTTTCATCAATCGTCAATCATCTTACATCAACCGTCAATCATCTTACATCAATCGTCAATCATCTTCCATCAATCATCTTACATCAATCGTCTTTCATCTTACATCAATCCTCTTACATCAATCGTCAATCATCTTCCATCAATCATCTTACATCAATCGTCAATCATCTTACATCAATCATCTTACATCAATCGTCAATCATCTTCCATCAATCCTCTTACATCAATCGTCAGTCATGTACATCAGTGGTCTGTCATCTTACATCAATCGTCAGTCATGTTCATCAGTTATCTGTCATCTTCCATTAATCGTCAGTCATGTTCATCAGTGGTCTGCCATCTTACATCAGTCGTCAGTCATGTTCATCAGTGGTCTGTCATCTTCCATCAATCGTCAGTCATGTTCGTCAGTGATCTGCCATCTTCCATTAATCGTCAGTCATGTTCATCAGTGATCTGCCATCTTCAATCAATCGTCAGTCATGTTCATCAGTGATCTGCCATCTTCCATCAATCGTCAGTCATGTTCATCAGTGATCTGCCATCTTACATCAGTCGTCAGTCATGTTCATCAGTGGTCTGTCATCTTTCATCAATCGTCAGTCATGTTCATCAGTGGTCTGTCATCTTCCATCAATCGTCAGTCATGTTCATCAGTGGTCTGTCATCTTCCATCAATCGTCAGTCACGTTCATCAGTTGTCTGTCATCTTACATCAGTCGTCAGTCATGTTCATCAGTGGTCTGTCATCTTACATCAATCGTCAGTCATGTTCATCAGTGGTCTGTCATCTTACATCAATCGTCAGTCATGTTCATCAGTGGTCTGTCATCTTACATCAATCGTCAGTCATGTTCATCAGTGGTCTGTCATCTTACATCAATCGTCAGTCATGTTCATCAATCTCAGTCATCTTCCATCAATCGTCAGTCATGTTCATCAGTGGTCTGTCATCTTCCATCAATCGTCAGTCATGTTCATCAGTGATCTGTTATCTTCCATCAATCGTCAGTTATGTTCATCAGTGGTCTGTCATCTTCCATAAATCGTCAGTCATGTTCATCAATGGCCTGTCATCTTCCATCAATCGTCAGTCATGTTGATCAGTGGTCTGTTATCTTACATCAATCGTCAGTCATGTTCATCAGTGGTCTGTCATCTTACATCAATCGTCAGTCATGTTCATCAGTGGTCTGTCATCTTACATCAATCGTCAGTCATGTTCATCAATCGTCAGTCATCTTCCATCAATCGTCAGTTATGTTCATCAGTGGTCTGTCATCTTCCATAAATCGTCAGTCATGTTCATCAGTGGTCTGCCATCTTACATCAGTCGTCAGTCATGTTCATCAGTGGTCTGTCATCTTCCATCAATCGTCAGTCATGTTCATCAGTGGCCTGTCATCTTTCATCAATCGTCAGTCATGTTCATCAGTGATCTGTCATCTTCTATCAATCGTCAGTCATGTTTATCAGTGGTCTGTCATCTTCCATCAATCGTCAGTCATGTTTATCAGTGGCCTGTCATCTTACATCAATCGTCAGTCATGTTCATCAGTGATCTGTCATCTTACATCAATCGTCAGTCATGTTCATCAGTGGTCTGTCATCTTACATCAATCGTCAGTCATGTTCATCAGTGGTCTGTCATCTTCCATCAATCGTCAGTCATGTTTATCAGTGATCTGCCATCTTACATCAGTCGTCAGTCATGTTCATCAGTGGTCTGTCATCTTCCATCAATCGTCAGTCATGTTCATCAGTGATCTGCCATCTTACATCAGTCGTCAGTCATGTTCATCAGTGGTCTGTCATCTTCCATCAATCGTTAGTCATGTTCATCAGTGATCTGTCATTTTTCCATTACTCGTCAGTCATGTTCATCAGTGGTCTGTTATCTTCCATCAATCGTCAGTCATGTTTATAAGTGGTCTGTCATCTTACATCAATCGTCAGTCATGTTCATCAGTGGTCTGTCATCTTTACATCAATGGTCAGTCATGTTCATCAGTGGTCTGTCATCTTGTAACACTACTGAATTAGGTGTATCTACAATAACAAGATATCAAAAATCGGGAAAACTTGGAAAAGAAATGTACAACACTACGAACGAATGCGCAATGTTGGGAAAGAGTGTGCATCACTAGATAAGAATGTATGACACTAGGAAAGAATGTGCAATGCTAGGAAAGAGTGTGCATCACTAGAGAAGAATGTATGACACTAGGAAAGAATGCGCAATGCTAGGAAAGAGTGTGCATCACTAGAGAAGAATGTATGACACTAGGAAAGAATGTGCAATGCTAGGAAAGAGTGTGCATCACTAGAGAAGAATGTATGACACTAGGAAAGAATGCGCAATACTAGGAAAGAGTGTGCATCACTAGAGAAGAATGTATGACACTAGGAAAGAAGTGCAATGCTAGGAAAGAGTGTGCATCAGTAGAGAAGAATGTATGACACTAGGAAAGAATGTGCAATGCTAGGAAAGAGTGTGCATCACTAGAGAAGAATGTATGACACTAGGAAAGAATGCGCAATGCTAGGAAAGAGTGTGCATCACTAGAGAAGAATGTATGACATTAGGAAAGAATGCGCAATGCTAGGAAAGAGTGTGCATCACTAGAGAAGAATGTATGACACTAGGAAAGAATGCGCAATGCTAGGAAAGAGTGTGCATCACTAGAGAAGAATGTATGACACTAGGAAAGAATGCGCAATGCTAGGAAAGAGTGTGCATCACTAGAGAAGAATGTATGACACTAGGAAAGAATGCGCAATGCTAGGAAAGAGTGTGCATCACTAGAGAAGAATGTATGACACTAGGAAAGAATGCGCAATGCTAGGAAAGAGTGTGCATCACTAGAGAAGAATGTATGACACTAGGAAAGAATGCGCAATGCTAGGAAAGAGTGTGCATCACTAGAGAAGAATGTACGACCTTCGAAAATAATATCTATTACAGGAAATGAGTTAATAATCAAAGACCTACCTGTTTTTTGTTCTTTAGATTTCTTGTTCTTTAAAAACTCTTTATTGAAAAAATGACAAAAAATGAAAATTGTTAAATCAAAGGACGACGATGGATTTAAAAAAATGCAACTAAAAAACTAAAAAATGCAAATAAATATACAACAAAAAGCAAAAGGATAAGAAAAGAAAAAAAACTTTCCCGCGGATACTCGGGGGTGTAGTCCAGTACCCAGTCTATCTCAGTCCTGTTCATATTTACATAATCACACGTTACAGACCACGAGGGCCGCGTTTCTTAGACTAGAAAATGTCTTCGATGTTCCAAGCTGAATTTTAGAGTAAAATCAGCCTTATTCGAAGAATATTCATCCTATATCGATCCTAAAATAGTAAAGAATATACAGCAGCCATGGATGGTAAGAATATTTTTTTATTTTTACCGCATTTTTCAGTGTTTTATCATCGAGTGGCTCGGAACACGTGATGACCAAGATGTCTTCGCTTTTGGTTTCTCGTCTTTTAAATAGGGTTGTGCTTCTCTTTATTTCTACTTGGAACACATCATTAGCTAACGGAGACATGTTTTATACACTTGTTTAATGTTTGTTCGAAAACATTTTTGTGTTTAGTTGTACATGTACATATTTGCTGAAACAAACTCCACCCTCCCCCTCCCCCATAGCAGGTTTTGTTCATCAATGGTAAATCAAATATTTATCATGTATGGTTATCATTGTTTTGCAGTTATCAAGGCATAGAACAAATTATCCAGTGGAAATGCTATATAACCAAACCCACGGCATTATACATGCACAAGCCCATACATATCACTCTACCTGAAACCATATCACTTGATACAGGCCTGAAACAAGACAATTGTCATGTCTTCGAACAAGACCCAAGCATGTCATTGGACGCCTTGGTGATGAACAGTGTCTTTACCTCTATCAAAACAAGGAGACGATGAAGAAGAAAGATGGAATCAGGGCACAAATATACTGATTAATAGATCAGTTTCTCAAAGAAAAAACAAACCCACAAATCAAAACATTTGTGATGAAGTGATTCCAACAATACAGAATTACCATAAACGTGACCAGTTGTCATCGAACGGTAATGAACAGTGTCTCAACCTCTATCAAAACACAGAGACAAGAACAAGGAAGAAAGATGAAATTAAGGAAACAATACGATAAGCTCATTAAAGATTTCTCCACCTCCTGAGAGAGCAAAAACAGCAAAAATGAATAATAACACAAATAACCTGCAAGATAATATGTACTGCAGCCATACAGCACTGGTGATGGGTGGATGTGGTAGAATCATAAGGTATGTACATAGTTACATTTGATAGCAACTTCAACAATCAATAATCAGTGCAATTACTATAACCGGGGCCACTTAGACAGCGAGAACTCCAGGACCAATCAAAATGTAGAATGAAAACAATGCATTCCAACTTTGGGCAGTCAAGCCAATCAGAAACCAGAACAACACGAGTTATTTACACAATTGATTAGCTGTATTAGATGGACTCAATACTGTAATGCCATTGTTTTTTGATGGTCTCTAATTGGCTTGACTCGCCAAAGTTGAAATGTATTGTTTTCATTCTACATTTTGATTGGTTCTCACTGTCTTAGCCTGAATGCAGCCAGAATAAACTCTGTTTAAGACGGTCTGTGAAACAGTGCTGTGGCACATCAGCCAATAGCAGGGCCTGTTATATATAGTGGTGCAACCATGCTGGGGGTCTAGAACAAGGAATCATGCACTGTTTCGCAGACTGTCTGAACCAGAGTTTAGTTGGGCTGCATGCTGGCTACGCTGTCTAAGTGGCCCTGGTTATATACACCTAATTGCAAGAACATCATATAAAAATAACAAAATAACAAAATAACAAATAGGAATTAATTAGAAATATTATTTGAAGCCCCCTAGATTGATGCAAATAACTATTTTTATTATTCAAATTTTTTTTTCCGTCATTCTGCCTTCGGCATCGGCAAATAATTATTGCTTATAGTATGTACCAACAAGATAATCTCAAAAATGCCAGTCTATACCTTCAAAACAGTGAAATAATCACACCTGTTTTGCACAAATAATTAATTCCTATTTGTTATTTTTCATTTTTATATGACAAGGTTTTCATAATTAGGTGTAAGTCGCACCCTAACTTCCTTGATAGCTATTGGAACTTTAAGGAGGCTAGAAAGGCTAGAATTTTTTTCCTTTCGCAAGTTCAAATAATTGAGGTACATCATTTAAAAGCATGCATGGATGTCCAAGAAAACCCATTTTCAGCCTCCTTAAGCTCTTGCTTGGTTGCATACTGGTATTCTCAATGGATATAATCTCACATGCTGTATTTCACTTGTTCAATAGTTTATCTACCAAACCAGCTGGACTTGTCTTGGTATAACATGAACAACAATTGGCCAGTACAGACACACAGGTGAGGTCATTGAAATTAATGCTACAGTTGTACATAGAGCAGATTTGGTATGAGTGTGAATAGTCATGGCATACAGCAAGGTTACAGCAGGCACGGAATGTCAAATGCTTTCATACATGGCACAGCAATGACATGGTCACAGCAAGGTGCAGTCCATGCCATAAGTTTTTCATAGTCATACGAAAAATGCTCTATGAAATACCTTGCTCTTACCAGAAACATTATAGAATACCCTGCAGTTGTTGGAACTACTTGTAGAATGATGTATATATTGATACATGTCCTTGTTATTTAATAGATAATTACTGAGGCACACAGCCTTCCTTGGTATATTGCAAGCACCTGAGGGCACTGACAGAAGCTGCCTGCAATATACCAACAAATACTGTGTGCTGAAGTGATTATCTGTTATAATTACTATTCAGTGCCTTGGCCCATTGTATCTCTTCATGCACAATGATTTATGGTTTCTTGTTGAGTAAAACATGAGTAAAATGTTTGGAAGCATGAGCATTGTTCTCATGTTGTATTTTCTCCCAACTAGCTGCCAAAATAAACCCGGTATTGCCAACTCAAATCGCAATAAGTTATTATAATGCTGTCTGCAGAAATAGCTGACACCATTCTTAGTAATAATGTAGCTTGTATGATTTTACTCCTAGCAATCATTGATATAGTGCTGAGAGAAATTTGCTGGGAATTGAATAGTAATTATTTTTATGGGATGTAGGTATTCTGTAGTTGTGCACCCTAAACATCCCTCATCAACCTTTTACTAACAGCTCACCAGCGGCAACTCATGACTTATGGTAACATTAACATTGTACTTTGTGTAACCCTACATTTGCTATTATTCAACAGCTTGTCTATCATACCAGCTGGAATTGTCAAGATATAACAAAGAAAATCTTGGCCATTACAAATAGACTAACAGGTAAGTTTGGTCTAGTATTATTATGGATATAGCTAATTCAATTAACATTGTCAATGAAAAAAGCCTAAAGCCTATCATTTATCTTTTGTTTACCAACAAACTTCACTGTAGGCTATCTAAGAATTAAGGAATAAATGTCCAAGTTTTAGAATTTGAAAGCATCAGTGAGTTTTATATTGTAATATTGCCACACTGAAATAGATCTAATGATTCAAAGCTTTTTTCAGCAACAATGTTAATTGTATCAGCTATATACACCTATTTCAATAAAGGTTGTCACAACCAAAAGCGGCAAGCACAAGCCAAGACCACCTGCAAACAATGCCTTGATTAGCTGAAGATTCAGCACAACACTTAATGAATCAAAACAGTTGCAGCCTCCCATTACAAAACGAATAAAACAATTGCATCTAAATGATAAACAAGCAGTAAAATACAGATGTTCTTTGCTGTCTTGTGTTGTTGCTTGATGCTTTCAAATGAGACAACCTTTTTTGAAATGTGTACATGTGGTCCTGCAAACAACAAACTAATAACGATTTTTTGAAGAGTTAAACTCTTTAATTTTAAATACATGTTCTGCCAAAAAAAAATTTTCCCCAATAATCACTCCCCGTTGGGGCTCGTCTGTGAGGTTCACTCCACATGCACCACAACTACATTCTATATTTACAACATACAACACTTGAGTCACATGAATTTTATGGAGGGAGGAAAACCAGAGAACCTGGAGAAAACCCTCATGTCAAGGTAGAGAACAACACATTAAACAAACTCAACTTGCACATGATCCAGCCTGAGCTAGGGCTTGAACCCGGACCACAGTGGTGAGAGACGGGAGTAAACCACTACGCCACCCATGCAATCATCAGTATTCATGTACATACCTCTGCCTTTTTTGCCCCTGACTTTTGGTTCCTGTAAAATGATCTTATTTTATCTAACCAACATTTCCTCTTTTCCAACAGCTTGTCTACCAATCCATCAGGAATTGTCTATGCTATAACAAAGACAAGCAATGGCTAGCACATACTGACAGATAGGTAAGTCAGCTGATTGATATAAAATTAAAATATGCATAAATAATCAATTACACATGGCTGCAGGGCTTCAAATAATGGCTGGTGAGTCACAAGTTATGATGACTGGCAAAATTCATTTTAGTTTTGTCTTTTCTCATTTCTGGCTCAATGTTACTAGTCACAATGAAAGCAAAGGCAATTTCTTTTAACCAGCTGTTATTTCAAGCCCTCCATTTACACATGAACTGCTGACTGACACCTTACCAACCACTGACTGACACCTGGTCAATTAGTGACTGACACATTACCAAGCACTGACTGACACCTCACCAACCACCCACTGACACGTCATCAACAGCTGACTGACACATTACCAAGCACTGACTGACACCTCACCAACCACCAACTGACACCTCACTAACCACTGACCAACACACTTATCAACCACTGACTGACATCTCATTAACAGCTGAGTTACACCTTATCATCCACTGACTGATACCTTATCAACCACCAACAGACACCTTACCAACCATTGACTGACATCTTACCAACCATTGATTGCCACCTTACCAACCATTGACTGACAACTTACCAACCATTGACTGACACCTTACCAACCATTGACTGACACCTTACCAACCACCCACTGACACGTCATCAACAGCTGACTGACACATTACCAAGCACTGACTGACACCTCACCAACCACCGACTGACACCTCACTAACCACTGACCGACACACTTATCAACCACTGACTGACATCTCATTAACAGCTGAGTTACACCTTATCATCTACTGACTGATACCTTATCAACCACCAACAGACACCTTACCAACCATTGACTGACACCTTACCAACCATTGATTGCCACCTTACCAACCATTGACTGACACCTTACCAACCATTGACTGACACCTTACCAACCATTGATTGCCACCTTACCAACCATTGACTGACAACTTACCAACCATTGACTGACACCTTACCAACCATTGATTGCCACCTTACCAACCATTGACTGACACCTTACCAACCATTGACTGACACCTTACCAACCATTGATTGCCACCTTACCAACCATTGACTGACAACTTACCAACCATTGACTGACACCTTGTCAACCTTTGACTGACACCTTACCAAACACTGACTGACACCTTACCAAACACTGACTGACACCTTACCAACCATTGACTGACACCTTACCAACCATTGACTGACACCTTACCAACCATTGACTGACACCTTACCAACCATTGACTGACACCTTACCAACCATTGACTGACACCTTACCAACCATTGACTGACACCTTACCAACCATTGACTGACACCTTACCAACCATTGACTGACACCTTACCAACCATTGACTGACACCTTACCAACCATTGACTGACACCTTACCAACCATTGACTGACACCTTACCAACCATTGATTGACACCTTACCAACCATTGACTGACACCTTACCAACCATTGACTGACACCTTACCAACCATTGACTGACACCTTACCAACCATTGACTGACACCTTACCAACCATTGACTGACACCTTACCAACCATTGACTGACACCTTACCAACCATTGACTGACACCTTACCAACCATTGACTGACACCTTACCAACCATTGACTGACACCTTACCAACCATTGACTGACACCTTACCAACCATTGACTGACACCTTACCAACCATTGACTGACACCTTACCAACCATTGACTGACACCTTACCAACCATTGACTGACACCTTACCAACCATTGACTGACACCTTACCAACCATTGACTGACACCTTACCAACCATTGACTGACACCTTACCAACCATTGACTGACACCTTACCAACCATTGACTGACACCTTACCAACCATAGACTGACACCTTACCAACCATTGACTGAAACCTTACCAACCATTGACTGACACCTTACCAACCATTGACTGACACCTTACCAACCATTGACTGACACCTTACCAACCATTGACTGACACCTTACCAACCATTGACTGACACCTTACCAACCATTGACTGACACCTTACCAAACACTGACTGACACCTAACAAACTCTTTAGAATATTTAGTTTAAGGCTGCAGCTCTAGAAAAAAATAACTTATTATTACTTTTTTGTACTTTCAGAAAACACAAACCTGTCTTGGTTGTGCACAATAATGAAATGAGAAGAAGAAGACATGAAGAAGCACTGTCCATGATAACAAGCAAAACAAGGATACCTGAAACATGAAGAATAAAGAAGATAATCAATTTATTTAAATTCAAAACAAAGAAGAAGAAAAAAGAAAAAGAAAAAAGAAACAGGGCTCAAAATAGCAGCCTGAAAAAGCAGGTCAAATGTTACTGATGACTAGTGAAAACTATTATGATGCACAAAATGAATTACAAAAAGGCACATTGTTGCCAAAAGTACAAGTGATTGTAATATTCATAGTGCTTTCACTTTTGATATTGTTCTATTTTGAGCCCTGTTAAAGAAAACAAAGAATGAAAGAAAGAAAACAAAAAGGAAAGAAAAAACAACGAAAGAAAAAATAATAAAATATGAAACAAATGACCCTATTTCATAATGACATCACCAACTAAAAGAAATATTTCACAAGGCAAGGACCCAAATAATTATGTTAACCAAACATTAATGATTCTGTTTCACTCAATTGAACAATATATTTTCACATGTGATGTCATCATAAAATAGGGCATTTTTGGCTAGAGGACTGGCAAAACAAATCTCATAGTTGAACCAAATAATTGTGGCTCTGATAGCTATTCACATCTAAAATGTTCTAAATTTTGGTTTTGCTTTCATTAGAATTCCTCATTAAGATTTTCAGATAAGCTTATATGCCTTTCATTTTATAATATCAGACTTCATGATTGAGGCATAAGAGAAAAAACAAAAGACTAGGAGGGAAAAACAACAACAAAAATTAACAAATTACAGCTTCATAGAATAATGAAATAGCTGATCACCCATGCAGGTCTAGTTATACAGTAGATAACCATCCCTGCTAGTCCTCCAGCCACTAATATTAGATACAGGAGAGTGTGTACATACCCAAAACTAAAACAGCTTTAACATTTTGAATATTCCTAATCAAGGAAGGAGAAAAATAAGGTTTTCCATAGCAGCTAGTAAGTGGGTTCTCAGTAAAGAAAAAAACAATCAAAAACAATGAACAGTAGTATCGGTGCTGCTCCATTTCAATGTCTACCTTTTCACACAATTCTATTGCCTATATTTCAACTGGCTGGTCATTTTGAGTTATGTTTTAAACTTTACTGAGAACCCTCCACTAGCTAGTCACACTCTCCTATATCTAATATCATTATCATGTATTATTTGTACACCAGAAAAATGAAATACACTTGATACCTCTCACGAGGTCCTGCCAGCACCAAACAGAAGCTGCCCCACAAGGCCAGGAAACCAATAATGGTGGTACAATATTGCTGCTCTTGGCAGAGTCTAACCTTGAGGCCATGATCAGATGACTGCTCTGGTGGTGAAGGTTGTCGGTAAGGATACCAGAGGATGGTCCTCTGCAGATTTCGTGGGATTGCGCCGGTGGCATGAATGCCAGTCACTGTGAAGGTTAGTGTAAGTAGGAGCAGAGATAATCATACCTCACTATTCATGGGTGTGTACAGCAGTGATAACATTAGGGTGGTGTGTTCAATAGACTTGCATAAGAAACCATTCAGACTTCCATAAAGTAGATCATCAAGCTGGGAAGACTAGGAGTTGAATCATTTCTAGGTGATCTAATCTTGCGTTCAATGATGTTTGGCTAGACTGATATACAAGGTTCTATCATAGGATTGTAATTTAATAAGTTTTTTTCACCAGCAAAACAAGACCTCAGTTTCTTCAAAATGTTAAACATTCTCTATGACCTTTTAAAATAAAATAATCACATGAAAAAATCAAATTAAAGCAAACTGAAAGAGATGAAAAATGCTATATCAATTTTATCATTGTCAAATGAAAAGCAAGAAATACAGAAACCAATTCTAGATAAAATGTTTGAATGTAAAAGAAAACTATTCTCAAACAAGAAAAATCAACAAACCAATAACAGTCTAAGTAACACATGACAGAAATAAACTTTTCTTGTGAATTCCTTTTTTTTTTTTTCTCATGAAACTGAGGTCTTAAGAAAACCTGATATCATTTCAATACACAATTGGAATCAACCGAATTAGTTCAAATATTTAAAAAATAGCACTGTCAAATCATTTGAAATACAAAGCATCATCTGAAAATGAATTAGAAAATATTTCAGCTTCAAAGAAATTAGTTTTTGGGAAGTGAGACGAAAACATTTCCATTTTAAATTTACACATTCAAAAGGTAAATATGCTCTCAAAAATCAATTTAAAATCAACCAAAGCAACTACAAAACAAGTATCACTATGTCAAATCAAACAAAATTTTTCTTCGCAATAAAATCATTTTTGATACATCATACCAATAAGCTCTGCCTAAATTTCAAGATGTATCGTTTTGTCAAATCAAAAAACACAGTATTTCTGTATTTCTTACCATATTTTTCCAAATATATGATGGGGAAACACCCAAAATTAGCTGTGCAGAAATATAACAGAGAAAGTGCAGACAAATACATACAAGCCAAACAAGGCAAATGTGAATGAAAAATGAATGAATAGAGGACAACAAGGTGAGCCATCAAAGTATGGCATTGAAACACCATACCTCACATTCAAGAAACTATTAAACTTGAAGAAAGTGAAATATCATTACATTGAAGTAAAACCAAGAGTTGTTTTACTATGAATTATTTTGTCCAAAGCACTTGTATTATATGCACAAACTGTCCAAATATTAAACATTTTGAAACCAAATACTTGATAATTTAAACATTGGCAGAAAACAGAAAGCTCTCTTTTTACATTGTGATACATGTTAGTTGCTCCTGATTTGGAAATTCAAATATTGAAAGTGCAAATATTCATCTTTTACTTCTATCATGAAGTTCTTTTGCTGGTGAAAAAAACTGATCGTAGGAAATAAACTCAAGATAAAATATAAGAAAAAGATGCAGAGTTCATATCAACCATGTGAAACAGTTAACTAGGAAATAAACCGGAGGCTCTTTTCTTTAGCAAATTAAGATAAACTAATTTTTTTGTCTTGAAGAAAATATAACCAGTGACCATATAACAGCCATTAACAGCTCGGTTCCCATTAGTACGAATTTGATTGAGTAGATTTTATATGACCATCATCATTTTGTGATGAGATTTGTCCCAAAATTGAGACAGTTGCCCTTTATTTCATTGCACCTAACTCTCGTAATCCCAAATATTTTTGCCTGATATGAAATCTACTCAGTTAAGATAAGTTTTAAATTTATCGAACAAGTCCCTTTCATATTTAGACATCAATTCAAATTGTAGGACTAGGCCTTTTTTAGCCAACAGTTATACAGCACAAATTTATTTTATCACTAGTTCTGTGATCAAAAATCTTTCATTAAAATTATCTATTGGCCTTACATGTTATGCATATTTAGATATGAAGTATTTTGGGATTTCTCCAAATAGCTCATGACTGTCGGCTGCAAAAGGCACAGTATAAACTAAATCAATCAATTCAACTGAATAAATAATCATAGGTCTTGTAACCTAGGAGATACTGAATTAATTATAGCTCTGGTAACCTAGGAGATACTGAATAAATTATAGCTCTGGTAACCTAGGAGATACTGAATTAATTATACATGTAGCTCTGGTAACCTAGGAGAAACCTAGGAGATACTGCATAAATTATAGGCCCAATCCCCTAGGAGATACTGAATTAATTATTTATCTAATGAATTAATTATAGACTTAGTCCATTCTTAAGTCATGAATTCATTCATAAACTTTCATTCATTCATAAGGACTTCGGCTTAGTTTTTTCTATTAAATTACATGTTGGTAGTTTCCTTTTCGGGATAGACCATCTCATTTTTCACAAGTTTAGTAGCCTAGAAACTTCGTTATTTTAGTCTTCGCAAACCATGCTTGATAATCACACATGCTTTATGGATATCTGAATACTGCCTTAAGTCTATTGATCATACCACCCTAAGATATGCATCACTGTTGTGCAGTAAAACCTATGGGTATTGGGGTGTGGTTATTTCTATAAGTCTCCTATTTGCACTAATCCTCACAGGACCAAGGCTGGCTTTGCCATCGAGGTAATCTCATGAGTCTGTAGGGGGTTCAGAGTCTGATATTCCTATTGACAGTGTTCACCATCAGAGCAGCCACCTGGTTGTGGTTTCATAACATGGCTCTTGTTGGGACAGTAAGTACTGCCTGGTCCTGGTCTACCGGGGTAGTGAGACTTGGTGCTGGTAGGACCTCGGGGAGGTATTTTTTTTGGAAGTCCAAAAAGGGTGTGGAGAGGGTAAAGATGGAATTCATTAAAAAACATAGGAAAACCACTAAGTCCAAAAATGAAACATTTATTTCAAACACCAAACAACTTACAAGAGAATAACTGACCAAGGGAAAAAAAATTCTAAGTCTAATTTGGCAACTTACCAAAAAGTTCCTAAGTGCCAACTTGTCCGTGTCTGTTTGTCTGACTCCTGGTAAATTTCAATGTATAAGTCAGAGAAAGTCATACAAAACTCCTCCCACTGTACTAAGTAAATTCTCCCTCCCCCCATACAAGTACTTCCCTCCCCCCAGTAGAAGGCTTCAACCTCCCCCTCCCCCCCCCAATATGTTATCCCCTCCCCCCTATGTCAGATATCCCCTCCCCCCTATATTTCGGTTATCCCCTCCCCCCTATGTGTTGGTTATCCCCTCCCCCCTATATGTTGGTTATCCCCTCCCCCCTATATGTTGGTTATCCCCTCCCCCCTATGTGTTGGTTATCCCCTCCCCCCTATGTGTTGGTTATCCCCTCCCCCCTATATGTTGGTTATCCCCTCCTCCCCTATATGTCGGTTATCCCCTCCCCCTTATATGAGTTAAACCCAGTTGTAATTCACCATGTTTCTTTTATGTTTTCAAAGTTGTAATCCAAATAGATCTAAAGACAATATGGTTAGATCCACTGCTGTTTGTGGAGGTGTTTCAGTTATTCAAGTCAGACTTCAATCATTTCAGATAGACTGTCAAAGTTCTTTCCGATTCATTTTGTTTCAGTGAGTTTGCAGAGTGATTCTACTTAAAGCTTTATTGAATCCAATTACATTTTGATATTTGTGAAGAGTGGATGTTTCCCTCGGTATTAGAGTTGTGATGTAATCAGAATGTTCATGTTTGAAAACCAAGAAACATTATGTTGACATCATTGCATGTCATACACAAGTACAATGTTAGACATGTACAATGCTTGTTGCCCGAATAAGGAATTGAACTTTAAGTAAAATGACTCTGCTTGCTTTGGTCAATTACAACTGGGTTTAACTTTATCTTTCCAAATAAATAATGGACAACAGACGATTGAAGTGTGTGTGAATGTGTGTTGATCATTCGTTTGAGGCATGCTTGCAAAGCCTGTTCAAGAAACTTTTCATAGTCACATGATGATATAATCAGGTCTCAAAATAATGGCCAGACATAAGCCGGTCAAGATGTCTGGCGTATGATATTTTATTTCATTTTTTTCAAATATGACCAGTCAACATGTCAGTTCAAAATTTGGCTGGACATTGAGTGTTGACCGGTCGTTATTTTGAGCCCTGATAATACCCATTTATTATAATCATTATAGTAGCTGAGTATGGCAAACATTGAATTTTTACCAAAGATGTAACAAGTCTGATGCTGTTCTTGCATCCTCTTCATCAGTCACTCAGGTTATGTTTTCATTAATATACATAACATTTTCCCCAACTGTTCAAGTGATTTATTTCATTCCCATATCATACTATGAATGTTGATAATGGATCATTAATTCAAACAACAGTCTTATAATTTTTAGTCTCAAGTCATTTGCAGCATGCCTCAAACGAATGTCATGATTGGTATTTGTAGTTAACCCCTCCCCCTTATCTCAACATTTTTATTTCTCAATAATCACAGACAATATTGTATGGATGGGTGTGGTAGAAGGGTTTGCTGGTTGGTATATTCCTATTACTTGTCATCACAGGATCATACAAGGAAAACAGAGTGATTCCATTCAACCATAAACCAAAACTGATGTTAATCTAATTTGGTCATTGAAACGTTTATGTTATGTCATGTTGATTGTGGAGAGAGTGACTGCTTAGTCTCCCAAGCGATACACTTATGACATTGACTATGAGGTCCAGTTTAAATGCCAAACTTTATATGAGCAGAATGCATTGAAAACAAATAATTGATGTCATTAGTTTCGGCTCATGAGTCAAAATCAAAATTTGAACTGGGCTCTTAGATTTTGCTTGAGAAGTTAAATAGAATCACTCTGATGTACATCACAAAAATAACCTGAACAGGAGAGTAAATGTATTCCAAACAGAAATAAATGAAACATCTGGTATCAAACATGAGTCTAATATTGCAACCAAAAACACACGGCTTATGATATTAATTCATGTGATAATTTACCAGTAAAGTCATGCAGCATTTGGTGTGAATATTTTTGGAATAAAATCAATTTCCAAAGAGGTGATTACATTTGCAACAACTAAATAAATATGTCCTAAACTGACTTGATATGGGTTTTCTTTCTACCCCTCCCCTGGATCTGTCAATGATGTAGCACTAGGGGTTATCACAAGAACTATGCAAGTCTTCCTTGACAATTAGTCATTAATTAGTCAAAAATGTTCATGAAACATATGTTCATGCATTCACCAAAGTCCAAAAATTAAAATCAAGATAAACACTTTTAGAAAATAACAAATTTTCACTCCTACAGCTTAATGATGCAAAACAAGTGTCACAGATTGGTGTCAAGTAAAGTACATGCAATTACAAATAAAGATAGTAATAATCAACAACAATGTACCTAACACATTACTCCTTAGTCCATCGACTCCTGTTACTTAAAATTCTAAACACGGAACTTCTTTTAGGTTTTTACTAATATCAAACTCTTACCTGCAAAAAGCTTATAATTAATTCTTGCAATTAGTTTTGGGAATTTACCACTAATTAGAAGGGATTATTATGGAAAATCAGGGATTACTACTCTTACCTTAAACAGTGAATAATAAAATGCAATTAATAGAAAATGAAAATAACACTAAAATACTTGCTTCATAGTAAATTTAATGGAAGGAAACAACAGTCAAGAGTCTTATTTAAAGTATAGTAGAGGAGTGCTATTACAGATAAGCAGCAAATAATAGAGGCAATAGCATTAAATGCACAACACATAACCAGCACCTAAATAACAGAAAGGTATGATCTCAATTGCACAGTAACATCATTTGATCTGATTTTTAACTGCTTACACCCTTAAATAACAGAGTTACATTCTTGTGAAGACACAGATAGTGCAACATGGTACTAGGATTAATTGTTCTATTTTGGATTCTTTCAAAATGTTTAATTACTTCTCAGCATAATTATTTCATGTACTTATATCACATGACTACTATTTCTTGTGTAGATGTTTATGTTAGCGTAGCCTTTTTTAGGGAGTAGTCTTCTAATGGACGTAATCTTCTTCAAACAAGATGGGAGAACTATGCAATTTTAGAAGCTGGTACATGTACTTCTTACACTACAGACAATAAAACTGTCAATGAATTGCAACATTTTGTGGTGGAAGATCCTCCACAACTGCCAAATGAAGGTCAAATGAAGTCAACTATCCAGCAATTGAAGGCAGCTTAGCCTCCACCAAGGCGGAGTATGAGGAATTATCATGAGCAACTGAGTTAAAAAAGCCCAAATGGCTGGCATAGTGTACTGGGATTCCGTTCATTAATTAATTAAACAAAAATGATTTTTACATTACCAATGCACATCCTTCCTAAAGGGAAAGGATACCTTAAGTGTTGCACTTATGAGATTCAACAAACATGTTTCAGCT
The DNA here is from genome assembly GCA_023349425.1 of Anthopleura sola. Classification (NCBI taxonomy): domain Eukaryota; kingdom Metazoa; phylum Cnidaria; class Anthozoa; order Actiniaria; family Actiniidae; genus Anthopleura; species Anthopleura sola. The sequence goes on along the minus strand of JALHLI010000031.1, from coordinate 1,184,430 downwards.
TGTTTTTTCCAACCCATCTGCAGTTGGTGTTTCACATAGTTATTGTTCACATTATGCCCAGGTCTCATATACTAACACCTGTCTACAGTGAAATACTTACCTCTGGTGTACTTCTAGATTCAATCAATACAGGATACAGGTGAGTAATTGATACATGTAAGATACAATCACAAGATAACTGATAAATTTTAATACAATGTCTATTTAGATATTGACAAGACTGTTCATTCTTATCATACTGGGATTATCTATGTATTAAATGCAGTCAATAGTTCTGGAGAAGAAACACAATTGTTTCCTGGATAAACACTATTTCATTTTATTTAAAGCAAGGAAAAAGCAGAATCGCATTAATAATTCTATATAGATAGGATATAGGATGAGAAACAGTTAACTGAAATATAATCACAAGGTTAATGAAGGGTGTCAAATACCTTATGTGACAAATAATTTGTCTTGCATAATTAAAGTGATAATACAAGTTATAATTAATGTTCTAATATGTTACCTTTTGATTAATGGATTTATAAATATTTTAACTTTATATTAACTTTAAAGAATACTGTAAAGCTTAAAGTATTTTTATTCTACTAATGAAAAAATAATAATTAAAAACATTTCAGCAGTCTCAATTGCCCAAATGAAATGCAATGTGAATACAATCATAGTTGGTCAAATGAAAGATCAAATGACTTTCTACTAACATAACAAAAAATTCTGATGACACCAGCATTCATTTGAAAGGTGGTTGACCTCATCTTTTTTTGTGGCCATTAAATAATTCTGTAAAACCTTTTGCTTGTTGCTTGCTGGACATGTTTCCTGTAGAGAATGTGTCACCCATTCTTCTTTGGTGTTTGGATTCACTCCACTGGATGGGCTTCACTCTTTCCATTTTTCTTTTTTCCACCTTTCTGCAGTACAAATGCTAATTAGACTAGTTACTTGCTTGAGAAGTTTACTGTAGATGATATCTCATCCATTCATCTTCAGAAATTTGGTTCTCTCCATCAGGCTCTTTGTTCTTGTACTCATCCTCCCCCTGCTTGATTTGATTACTGTGGAGAATTTCTCACCATTTCCAAGATTTAGCTTCACTGCATCGGGTTCTTTGGTATCTTTTCTTTGTAATTGCAATCTTGCTTCAGAGCACAACTTTTAATGGAATTATTGTGCAGATTTTACTACCAGTTTTTTCATGGTTTGGGTTTTCTTTGCCTGTTTGTAATGTATTTCTCCATCCAATACTCTTGCTTAACAAACATTATAAGTTTAATGCCTCAATGTCTGTTTCCATGCTAGCTCTTCTTCTCAGTTGACTTTCATCTTTTCTTGTCGTGCTCTCTATGTTCACAAAAGACATTTGAAAATTATGCTTGTTAACTAAACAGCTTCCCTTGACATCCATCTTTGCACTGTGACTTCTTCTTACTGTTTGCTCTCTGTGAGACCACTTCTGAAAGACTTTTATCTGTGAATCATCATACTTTATCATGGATATTCATATCAATCAAGACTAGTTATTGTGTAGGAGTCCTGGGCCTGGCAGGCTGTAGTTTCAGGGGGTAAACGGTGCACCTTCCAACATTTTAGTCATGAGCTCCTGGCTCAGGAGATTTGAGCAGCCACTCTCGTGTTTCAGCAAAAATTAGCAGAGTTACAACTACAGGAATCTGCCCTCAGGCGCAAGCAAGATATAGTGGAATTCCTTAAATTCCTTGGAATTCTTTAAATACCTTCAAATGCTTATCTTGAAAACATATTTTTGAAATTCAGCTATCACTAAATTATTTTATAGAATAATATCATTAAAATAGTTCATTTAATCTTTATGTTTATGTTTATTTATTGTATTATTATTTTTTTAAGCTTAGTTCATTACGGTTTCTGAAGACATTTTCTGGTCACATCAAAGAAAAGAAAAATATTTAGAGAGTGAGGTAGGAAAATAACCCTGTGCACAGATAGTGCCTGTAATTTCAGAGTCCAGTGGCAGAAATAAAGATTGGAACATCATCATACTTGTATGGGTGCCATTATGATATCATCCAAGCTAGTTAGAGTGACTAATATCATTACTCAGATGATAAAAAATGGTGTTATTTCCTAGTTAAGACTAAAGAGTAGTATCAAAGAAGGGCTAGAATGACCATACTACAGTGTACTCTACATACTAACATATTATGCTGTTCACTATGTGTAACTGAAAGCCACATTTTCAGTATTTTCTGAAATACTGTATGACTACTTCAATGTCATATTCATCTCTTTGTCATTCAGGAATGCAGGCCATCATGTTGATTTTATTCACAGATGCTTTACTTTTGGCTAACACAATCTTGACTGGTTTTTCCTTTAGATATTTCAGCTGCACATAGGCTCACACTTCTTTTTTCACGAGTCAATAATGCCATCCATATCTTTGCTTGAGGTTTTTTCTTTTTTCCAAAATTACGATTCAAAAGTCAAGACATATATTATCATGTGACATGATTTTGTTGCTTATAAAACAGTGCTGGTTACTTCCTTTTATTAGTTAATAAGGCACGCCCCAGGGGTTGGGTACCCTAGCTTGTGTTGATCCCTAAAAACTGAGGTTGTTACTGGCACTGTATAAAATTGTTATCCCATGACTGATTTGATACTTATTTTAAGTACATACTCTTTTGGAATATTTCTTTTCCAAGTCATTTCATCTGGAATGATAATGGATTCTGCTCTATCCATGTGAAGTTTACTGAGCATCATTGTCTTGTTCTGTATCTTGTACAATGTTCAATAGTGAGTTGCATCAGGTCCATCATATTTGGATAATTTTAATATACTTGACACACTCCTGTCTTGTTCTGTTTCTTGTGCAATGTTCAATAGTGAGTTGTATCAGGTCCATCATATTTGGATAATTTTAATATACTTGACAAACTCCTGTCTTGTTCTGTATCTAGTACAATGTTCAATAGTGAGTTGCATCAGGTCCATCATATTTGGATAATTTTAATATACTTGACACACTCCTGTCTTGTTCTGTTTCTTGTGCAATGTGCAATAGTTGATTATTTGTTTTACATATGCATTGCATCAGTCGTCCATGTTTCTTGTACTCAAGATGCTTTACAGGTTCCTTCGGGTTTTTTTTAACAGTTTGATATTCAGTGTTATTGACAGGGTTGTTGAGGATATTTTGATGATAATTCATCTTGTATTTCATGTATTGCTTTCTTTTTCTGTACTCCAATAATCTTCAATATTTAATGGTTTCAAGTCCGTTATTTCTATGTGATGATTTGTGTCATTATCTATACCTCAAGGTATTTTGGTGTTTGTTAATTGGCTATTAGCTCATCATCACATTTTGCTATATCAAGAGTTTAGTACACTAGTATGGTCTTCTAGAGAAATGATTTAGAGATTGGAGGATAATACCCATTATTTTATGTCTTAAACATGTTGAATTGCATTTAAAATTTCTGAACTACATTTCATAAATCTTATAGAATATATATATAGTATCATTACCGAAGTGATTATAGAAAATAGTGCAGGCTGATTGGTTGAGAACTTCAAAATTTTCTCTATAATCACCTTCAGGTGTATATGCTGTAGGATAGCACATGCTTTGCTTGTTGATACCTGCCTCTTTCAAGATATAAACATGATATCTACATTTTAGAAATAAATGAATGTTTTCAAATAATCTCTTGTGTAATGATACAAACACAATTATTCATCTAAGTCTCAGTGATCATCAGTGAATATTTACATTGCCTCTCGAGGACTCATGGCTCGGTAAAAATTCATTGATAATCACCTCAACTTCAGTGAATAATTGTTAAATATTAGTTTTAAAAGTCAATATTTCCATTTTTCACATCATCCGATCTCCAACAATTCCATAACCAGTCTCATATGAAGTACATCATTAACATCAGTCAATGTTCAACACTACAGGTACTAGAATCACATCAGTCCAACCATGACCAGTCTTGTATACAGTACATCATTAATGTCATCCAATGTCCAACACTACAGGTATTAAAATCACATCAGTCTAACCACAACCAGTCTTGTTTACAGTACATCATTAACATCATCCAATGTCCAACACTACTGTTACCACAATCATATCAGTTCAACCATAACAAAAACAATTCTGCAGCCAGTCAGTACAAGAGCACTTGGAACTGGTAATGAAAAAACCCTCAGTCAGACATATTACTTAATGTGGATGCCAACATTCCAAGTGAAGGCTCATCAGTTCTTGGGGTGGAGACACGGTTAAAAACCCACTTCAATCTTGGAAAGCCCAACACACAAACTTGCTCCGCTGCTTTGTCAAGGAAGAATGAGCTACAGGGAATTTGTAATGAAGAGGCTTCTAAACACAGATGAATTATTCTATCCTGCAAGTTCTTCCATAGCATTCCCAGGATATGATCTTGTAAATGATCAATAGAAAATATAATTACTAACAGCTTTTCTTTTGATACTCATACAAATGAGCCATGTGATGCCAAAGTAGTACACTATTATTATAAGGCTGGTTGGCAAACAAAAATACTTAGTACTATGTTCTAGTAACAACAGGCAAGTTAAAGCACTGAGACATGGTAACCCAAGCTTCCATTCTTTCCAAAGTAACACCTCAAGGCTCCTACTGCAACATTAGTGATATTTCAGAGTTCATTGAGGCACCAAGTTTTGCAATTTAGTGCAGCCAACAGTACTCTGATAACTTACAAAGGACTAGGGAGGTAGATTTCAGACTCTCTACCAAATAAATAAAGTTCCTTTCTTGCTAACCAATGAGATACTTGGCCAACCAATGTTAGAATGTAATTTCATTGAGGAAGTCATAGAGTTAAGGAGAAAAGAAACTAGCCTGCTCTCAAAGAGGTTTGACAAATATGCAACAAGATATAAAGTATCATATCAAAATCGTCTGTCTGACTGTGCATAAATAAACACTGCCATTTTTATCAGTACAACTGCACCCAACAATTAATGCTCATAAGTCAAGATATTCAAGAGTAGACAATGGTGACACAAAGTTGCAAACAAAAAAAGTGCACTTATTTAAATGCTAAATTTAGTTATCAAGTTTAGTAAACATGGTAGATCTAGGACAGTGTGACTCTTTCAACAGACTGCTGCAGGAAAACGTATTCTTGTTCTAAACTTTTTAAAGATATTCATACATATTTTATGGTTTATTTAATTTTATAAATTTAAACTGAGATAAAAGAATTAATATTAACTTTTAAAAAAGGCATCAGATTGGATTTGTAATATTTATAATTACTTTACCGTGTGAGTACCGTGTGAGCCACAACTCAAATTGTAGAATGAAAGAAAACAATGCATTCCAGCTTTGCATAGTTGAGCCACCCAGAGAGCAGCAGAAAAATATTGAAACATTGAGTTCTTCTTATTCCCTGGAAAAAAGGATAGTGGCTATAGATAAGCGATAGATATTCTCCTGCAGTCCAGGTTTCTGATTTGCAATGTTTTCATTCTACATTTTGATTGGTTCTTGGGCTCTCACTGTCTAAATGGCCCCAGTTACAGTAGTCACACAGTACATCGTCTAGAACCAACAATCTTGTTTAAAATTTCATTATTCTTATAGACCTGCTTCTTACACTTTTGAAAATCTAATAACTTTATACACTTTAGGTATATCATAACATATTTGTGATACAGCAGATTCAGGTTGAGCGTTTGATGGCACTGTTTTTCATGACTGTTGCGACTGTTAAATTTGCATGTTGCTATGCAGAATGCCAGACATTTCTAGGCAGTTGGCAGCGCTAGAAACATCTGGAATTTTGCACAGCAACATGCAAATTTGATAGTCACAATGCTTGTAACGAATGATGCTGTTAAATACTCAACCTGACTCCGCTGTAAGCATCCTTCATTTATCTTAAGATTATATCTTACAGTAATCTGTTAATTAATCATCCTGTATTTATTGCATATGAAAGTAAACTTGCAAAAGCTAAAGTCATAGTACTAAAACTGCAGAGTATCTAGAGTGAGATGATTAATTTTAACTGTTTCTGCTAATAAACCAATAACTGCATTAATACATAGGTGAACCCAGTGTGGTGAGAATGAAAAGTCTGGTCAATATCTATACAGATATTACATTAGAACCTTTCGGCTGTCTTGTGATGGTATCTTACATGTATCAGTTACTCACCTGTATCCTGTATTGATTGAATCTAGAAGTACACCAGAGGTAAGTATTTCACTGTAGACAGGTGTTAGTATATGACAGTTGAGCATAATATGAACAATTACTACAGTATTTGCAATACCTACCAAAGGTAGGTTGGTAATTTTCATGTGAAGCATACTACAGTATGTATCATAGGTCTTAATGTGTATTAATGTCATGTTTTAGCTATTACTCATTAACATTCTTATCATACCTTGGTAGCCAACAGGCCACATTAGAGAAATAAAAATTCTAGCACAATACCAAGGCTCTCCAGAATAAAATATTCAAAATTGCATAAAACTAAAAGGATCGGTAGATATACATGTAGTGATGTCAATTTGATTATAACTTTGTTGAGTAGTGAACTGACTAGGATTTCTACCAATAGGTTCTTATTACTGCTGAAATGTAGGTACATTGTTTATAGAATATTATTCTAATCATATCAATAAGCGTATTTTGTGATCCACATGTTCGTACCATACATAAAGTACAATACAACTATAGTTTCGCACTTATATCTGAATTTTAAGATATTCATATTGAACCTGGCCTATTCATTTTTTTCAGATAATTAAATCTGATATAATCCATTGAAACCCAGTTGTCTGGTAATATTGCAGTTCAGTGCATCATGTGTAGCTTCACAAGATTTCAACTCTAATTTGAAACAAAAACTATTACTATCAGAGTCCAAAATGTGTACAATTGTACTACCTGTAATTAGCCTTTCCAATTTGATTTACTGTAGTATTTTTAGTTTTAGTCATGTGTTGCACACATTTAGTGTTTACACACTATTATTGCTGCTCATCTGTAGTTGCATCACATATACATGTATTCATATGCCTCTTGACTGTTGTTAACTTGAGTATAAGTCATTTAATCTTTTCAATAAATGCATGGGACCAAATGCAATGTAGGCAGGTGTAAAAACAAACAATAAAGAATAGAATATGATTTGAAATTTAAAAGTTAAGACAGAGGTATTGTAGGAATTGGAAAATCATCTATTGCAGAATGAAAACTTTCCCAAGATTCTTCTTGCATTCTGATTATCTTATAAGAACCTAGCTCATCCCTGGTGCAAATCTTGGCCAGGATCCTGTAAGATCCTGCATGATACTGTCTAGGATTAGGATCCTATGCAGGATCATGTCTAGGATTCAGATCCTATTGAGGATCTTATCTAGGATTAGGATTCTATGCAGGATCCTGTCTAGGATTCAGATCCTATTGAGGATCTTATCTAGGATTAGGATTCTATGCAGGATCGTTTCTAGGATTCAGAACTTATTCAGGATCTTATCTAGGATCTAATCTAACAGGATCCTGGCCAAGATTTCCACCAGGGATATAACGACTATGTAAGATTGGTGATCAATTCCAAGGAACTCAAACTGAACCCTAATCTCATGGGAATAATGCATGGTATGAGAGATGAAATGCACTGGAGAAAGATCGTTGATGCCCTATGCTCCGCAGGGGGCCAAGGGCCTAAGTAAATAAGTATGAGATGTGAAAATACTCAAATGAATTAGTTAGAACTATTATATCATCTTTCCTAATGGTGCTGTTATTCTAGCTGATATGCTATTGCATGCTTACCTACATTCAGATGTGTCAACCAGATGTGCATATGAGTTTTTCATAAACTCTGACTTATTCAACTTACCTCTAAAAAACGTTTATAAATCCATATAATCTTAAGCAAATATATATCTTATAGACCCATTCAAGAAACCAAATATGTCAATGGAAAGAAATTAATATAAATAAGAATTCTGTACAATATCTGGGACAAAAAAGTGACTATTTAGGATTTACTGCAGTGTAAAGTGTGTAAATGACACCAAAGCGAGGCTAGTCAGTATTGATGAGTAAAATCTGGTACTTCCATCAGTACATTTATTCCGTAATAACTTAGAGGAAAAAAATGCTATGGCATTGAAACTTTCCCTGTTCACTCCCTTTTGAAAGCTCTTTCATGTAAGATTGATACATGCTCTGATAAAATTTTTGATTGATGAAGTTTAAATAGAAAAGTGAAGAATTACCATTTTTAGAATCAGTGTATATGTGATAACTAAAATGTATTACTAAAATCAACAAAAAACATCTAAAGAACCAGCTTATTATTCATTTGAAATTTCTTCCCATTATAGATCATCATAGTCATAACACAGTGAAACCAAACAAGTCTAGTGTCAAATTAGGAAGAAGAATTTACAGGCCTATATTTTGAATAATTGAATGCTGGGATTTACTATAAACTGTCAATGTAAGCAATGCAAAACTAACATTTTGGTTAATAATTGAGGTCTCAATGTTCTTCATTATGTTGCTCAAAACTCTCCTGTTCATGTTTTTGATGTACACATATAAAATACCTTGTGTAGTAATAAACAAAAAAGATATCTTGTTTGATCATCATTGATCCATGTGTCGTCCTGTATGCATGTAGATATTAGAGCAGTTTTTGTATGACTGAAAAAAGTTTGTGGCACAAATGTGGTCATGACACGGCAAGGCTGTGCAGCCAGACCAATCACAATGTGTGAGAATTTTAGGTGAATCACATTTTGCAAGAAAAAAAATTAAATTAATAACTAAAGTTTTATAAAGCATCATGGTCATGGCAAGGCATGCATACCACACCAACTAAGCTTTTCACAGTCATATGAAAACTGCTCTATGCACTTGTAATATACCAGCAAATATAGATTACTCACAAGCCACACTGACAATGTTAGTCAATTATGATTTCTACCCTTCTTCTGTGGTGATGAAATGTTGTCAATACTCTGAAAATAAAAAGAGAATGCTTGTACAGCTGTATTTGACAACTAAACAATCAATTTTCTCTCATAAGAATCAGGTGTTTTCTTTGTCTCTTCAAAATGATGCTGCTTGCAACAAGTTAATTTCAACTTTTGAAAAATTCTGTGGGTAATCAGCAGGCGTATACAATACCCTTTTTCTCTCCACGTTACTAGCAGTGTTCTGTTAGGGATAAAATATTGTACCACCAAATATGTACAAATGTTACGTACATGTACGTCTTTTGGAGTGATTCAACATGAATGAAGACGTTAGAAAAGACAATAGATGCTAACTTACAATGTTATAACGTAGTAACAATGTTTCGTAGATTATAATCTCCAGTGTAGTATTCCAGCAGCCAAGAAGATCTTCAGCAAATGAACACACGTGTGAACAAGTCTCCACGGGTGAAAAATGTCAGTGGGAAAAAAAAGGGTAAAAATAAAGAGAAAATTCAGAATAAGTCACTCCAGGAGCACCAAAACCACTTAAGGACAAATTCTAAGCGCTTCGTTCATGTTTTCCAACATTTCTTACCGTTCAAACAGCGACATTTTCTTCTCATTCAAATCCTTACACATCCGCCATGTTTGTGTAGCTCAGTCAACCGAAAGATGGTGGATCACGTGATAGTCTAGCACACCACAGGGAGCCCAAGCTCCTTTTTTTGTAGCAAGGTTCATCGAAAAAAAAGTAAGGTTTTTCCCCACAATTTTTAAAAGAGTTAAAGAATTCTTTTAGAAATTTATCCTGAATGCTTGTTGGTACTGAGTTTAAGCGTCATCAGAGCCATAACGATGACTGAAGCAAAACAGGTTGAGGTCAACCAGGATTTCAAATTTTTCTTCACTGAACCCTTACCCTAATCCAAACTTCTAAAATATGTCCAAGTTGACCATGAAGAAACCTAAGAGCAAGCTACTTAAAAACATTGGAAAACGCGGTTTTGGAACCCCTTTTTCCTTGATAACTTGATTGTTTTTTATATTTTGAATTTTATTGTTAAAGGTACGTCTTCTAGCAACCCCCCTCCCCTTCCTGAATCCACCTCTGTTTCATTTTTGGTTAACACTGAAAACTAACACGTGTCATTCACTTGAGTATAATTCTTTTAATGATTATTATATATTTACAATACTACTTAAACTTTGTTAACAGATTGACGGTTTGAACTTTCTACCAATAAATATGGTATTACTCGGGGTATTACTTTATAAAAGAACTATCATGTGAAGCTAGGGTGTGGTGTAGTTGTAGGGATCAAACCTGGAATTTCTTGGGTTCAAATACTGGATTCTGGACATGGGGCATGACATATAATGTTTTTTTCTTGCCATTTTTTTTCTTTTTTTACTATTCTTTCTTTCTTTCGGCCTTTGGCCTCATGGGCTATTGACTCGTAGACCATTCGGACTCGAGGTCTAATTGTCAAATATTCAAGGTTACGATGGAAATGGAAATACGTTAATATTTCGAAAGCAGAATTTTAAAATATTTAAAATATTTAAATTTTAAAATATTTGTTTTTAGTTTACAAATTGTATAATAAAACAATTATTGAATTCGATTTTCTCATGATATCGTAAAAATCAAGACCTCGGCCATTTTATCCGCCTCAGCCTCAACGTCTTGCAAGGGGGAAACGCACTGCGAATGTCCAGGAAAAAAGACCAGAAAATGTGAAATATACGTCAGAATCTGCTATAATCTTTACAAATTTACTTTCTTCAACTCAGCAAATTGTACAATAATTTTCTCTATCCTCTAGCTGTTAATTTTATTCTATTTAAACAAATTGCCAATGGTGGGCGATAACACAATAGATTATTCCTTGTAGTCCTCTACAAGGCGTATCACCCTAATTATTATTGATTTGTTTGGGATCGTTTTTCCCCCTGAAAGATGCAGTGCGTTTTCCCAGTACACAAGGGACGGTTTACACTATGGGTGTGTCTTTTTTTTATCACCACCCCTGTTACCGTCCTTTTTTCTATATCGTCATCAGCCTCCACCACTAACTGAGGTTCGGTTACCATTATTCTGTTTTCAGGTGTTTTGTCTGATTCATTCATTTTAGCTTCATCCTGCAGTACAAGAAACATGAAGCTTTTTAAAAATACACATTGAATAAAAACTTCTGGGCTACAAAACGGGAGGAAAAGGACTAATATGTGAATACTGACAATGAGAAGAGCTTGTGTGTTATAGAAAAACAAAAATGTATTCAAATCGTGAACGATGGTGGATTCACTACGGATTCTGGGAGATGCCGAAATTATGGATCCCATATCATACTGCTTCCGTGAGCCTGTATTGGATTCCGGGATGACGAGAACAGAAACCATACTAAACCAGTAACAATACTATAACCAACCATACAAAGCCTTATCACATTACTGATCAATGTTTTATATCGTTAAGAGACTTGTTTTGTACTCACCTCAGTGGTGGTCTATTTCTTATACTATTTCTTCTGGGTTTTCTTGTTCTCGGAATAACCTCAGTTCCCTCATAGGCAAAGCCACGAAGCCCATTTGCGGAGCTGATAAATAAAGTATCCTTCATATCAGTAGTTATTAATTCAGCGGTTGATTTTTACACAAGAAGGAACACCGGAAAACTTGAAGAAGAACCCTTGTGGCAAGGAATATAATTATAAAGCAACTCTCCTCATATATTGTACTGGGCAATAAACCTTGATATGGGATCTTAACATTTTCTAATAAAACTTGACTTTTCAGACAATCACATCGCGCTCTCAATCTTTTGCATGAAGAGCATTAATATTATTTTCCACCTCTCCATTCCCGGCTACCAGTCTTGCAAAGATAACGTTGTCCTCCTCTTCTCCGCACTATACCTTCCCCACGTGATTTGGGAATCAAGGGTGAAGTACACTCGGTGCTCATCACTCGGGTCTCGGGTTCGATTCCTGGACTCGGCATCAAATGTGATAGAGTTTTGTTGGGTTTTTTTCCTTGGTTCAATAACTTTTCTGCGGGTTCTCTATCCGTCTCTCCATTCGTAATAACACAAATGCTAATTTCAAATCAGTCGATCAGAGAGTAAGCTGGCCCTCAGGGGCGGATTTAGGGGGGGGGCCGGGGGGGCCGCGGCCCCCTCTTTAGCTGCCGGTTTTTTTTTTTTTGCTTTTCTATTTCTATTTTCTATTTTATTTTATTTTTTAATTTGATCCTATCCGGCCCCCCCTTTTGGAATTAATGTGGTAAAACTTGGTAATAATTTATGGAACAGTGTCAACATTGAAGTGCGCCACGTTGTTTTTTTTTTTTTTTTTTTTTTGCTTCGGCGATTTTATAGGTGTCGTAACAAAATGGCCACGCTACGCCCCTAATTTGATCCTGTCCGGCCCCCCCTTTTGAAAATTCCTGGATCCGCCCCTGGCCCTGACTGGCCCTGATCATATCAGTCAAAAGATCGTTACAAGTTTCCGCTAGCTCCACTTTTCAATACATCAAGGAACGAGAACCACGGATGGTGTATAGTCGTAAGAGCGCTCGCCTCTCACAAGTGCGACCTTGGTTCGAGTCCCGCTGGGCTCAATGTCGTATGTGAGTAGAGTTGTTCTTTGGTTCTCTCCTGTGCTTTGAGGGTTTTTCTCCGGGTTCTCCGGTTTTCCTCCCTCCGCAAAAATCAACCCTAAATTCAAATTGGAATTTCATTGGATGATGATATGTACTCTGTATTGATGCCACTGCTAAATCCCATTTACATTCATTATTTTATTCTATATTTTATTACATGAAGGACATCATTACCTGCATTTCTCATCAATCTTCTTTTGATGGATTTCATGTTGTTTATCGTTTGAGAGGAAGAGAAGGTGTACAGTATTGGGTTGATGGCTGAGTTGACGGGAAGTACGAATACTGCTACCCAGACATACACAGAAGGTTCGTTGAAGTTATGAACGAGAGAGAGCACGCCAAGAACCATGATAGGCATCCAGCAAAAGAAATCGGTCAGAATCACAAATAAAACCCGTCTTCCTAATGCCGATTCGGAGCTTGATGATGAATGCACATTTCGAGCAGATTCTCGAACTTTTCTCAATATGGCGATGTAACCAGCCAATATGAAGAAGAAAGCCACACCATTCAAGCCTATGAAAACAGCAACCGAATATTCCCAGCCGGCAGGGCGATCACTGGACAACTGCAGCGGCAGACAGACAGTTGAACGGCCGTAAAAACTGAAGCCCGAAACCTTGTCATTGAAGTATGTTGGTGCAAAGAGGGGAGTAAAGGACATGAAGAATCCAATGACCCAAATAAACAGACAAAGAACATGAGCCAATTTCAGATTGGTGCGTCTGCCTGAGAACTGGAAAAGAATTGTGTTTATCCTATCCGCTGTTATGGCAACCAGAATCATCACAGAAACTTCGCTGGACAAAATGGCAATGGCGCCTGCTATTTCACACTTGAGACCAGCTCTCCACTCCACATCGTGCAGAAAGTATTCGCCCTTCCATATTTCATTGTAAGTTCCAATGAGCAGAAGATATACTCCCATGAGAAGATCAGCTAAGGCGAGATGGCAAAACAACAAGGACTGGACACTGTTTATCTTTCTTTTTGTTCTTCTTCGTTTTGTCGAAAGGAATATCCACCATGAAATGACAGCCAGATTGCCAAAGGTAGCGAAAACAGCTTCCGCCCAAATGCAGACTTTTACTAAAACACTTTTGAGCATGTCTTCACAGCTGGAGAACTCGTTGCCAGGGGAGACACATTTAAGGTTTGGACTATACTTGGTTGCATAGCAACAGATGATGAAGTGGTCTGTTGACCTATAACGGTACCATGAAACAGAAAGATTTACATCATAAAGAAGGACACAATTTGAGAGAAGATATTTAAATCAAAATATAGAAAAATACTAGTCGGCAAACCCGTGAAACTTCACTCTTCTACTTGAAAAAAAATCATTCTTATTAGGTCTTGTATTTACACTATTGAATGCTATAATAACTTAAAAAGTCAGTTTGCTCGCCATTTTAACTAAATTTTAAGGGATTAATTTCTTCTAGCTAGTTGGTTTGTCATTTGGATCGAAATCTACAATCAGTTCACGTGAACCACAGACATTTGTTTGGATTTTTGTTTGTTTTAGCCAGTGTTGACGAATGGATGCAATTCCTTTTAGCCATAGCTTGATGAAAATGAGTAGCAGGATATTTACTGGAAAATTAGTCTTTTATAAAAAATCTGTGAAGTGAGCTGTGAAGCGTGACGTGCCGAGTGTCACGATTGCGTGGGCGGGGTGTGACGTCACCAGTAAATTTACTTGAAAAGGGATAAAAGAAGATAGCGGCTACCTGCGGCTTAAAGACAAACTTTGATTTATGGTTTTACGAAGAGCGAACCTCTCAGCCAAAGATACCCGAAAGGCACCACACTAACACTTGCTCTTGTGATTTACGGGCTTTAGTTGGCTGGAGAGTAAACACCCTGAGACAATTTTGTGGCACAGATGGGGGACCGGTTAGACTATTATAATGGATATAGATATACGGTAAAACACATTTGCAAATTACCACTTACAGATATTCCAATTTGTGCATGTTCTTGAATACATCTTTTGGAATGGTTCGTTCGTTGATGGAATTGTTCTCCAACTTCCTTTAATTGAAAATAATGATAATTTCAAAAAAATAATTAAGTTCGTTCGTTCATTCATTCGTATTGTATTGATTGTATTGTTTTGTTTTGTTTTGGCTATTCATTCATTCATTCGTCGTTCTTTCGTTGTTTGTTTGTTTGTTTGTTTGTTTGTTTGTTTGTTTGTTTGTTTGTTTGTTTGTTTGTTTGTTTGTTTGTTTGTTTGTTTGTTTGTTTGTTTGTTTGTGTGTTTGTTTGTTTGTTTGTTCTTTTGTTTGTTTGGTTGGTTGGTCGAATGGTTGGTCGCTTGGTTTGTTTTCTCTCTCTCTCTCTCTCTCTCTCTCTCTCTCTCTCTCTCTCTCTCTCTCTCTCTCTCTCTCTCTCTCTCTCTCTCTCTCTCTCTCTCTCTCTCTCTCTCTCTCTCTCTCTCTGCATGATAACAATATGGTATTCTATGCATGATAACAATACTATCAATAAGCACATATATTTTCCTGGTGTATATATTTCAATAATCTTTTTTTATATGTATACCGAGTAAAAACCTCTTTAATATACTTTCGTTTGCTTTTTCACGTGTGAAAAAAAAAAAACGATTAAAATACAACGATACGTCAAATCAGAAGCAGACAGCAACGGCTGTTGTTTCGTGTAAGACTAAACTAGAAAGTTTGAGTTCGAAACAAAGATGAAAGTATGTTTTAAAACCAATGAGAAAATCGATGAAATAACAAGAGCAAATCGAAGGAAAAGCTGACCGAGATGTAAATCTTATGAAAACGTTTTTAAATATTTAAAATAAAAAAATAAGAACGAGGAAAGTGTTGTTATTGGATGAAGGCAAGTTTACGATAACTTGATAAGCTTTCTCTAATCTAGCTTAACAGATAAAACCTTTGCTTTGCTTTTTTAAATGTCAAATGAAAGTAGCCTTTGTTAACTGAAATACTGTTTTAACTCAAAGCAAATTGAACATCTCGGTATAAATATAATAAACAGAAACAGGGACCGTGGAGCAGGGGGCCTGGGGGTCTATTGCCCCCCCCCCCCCCCTCATAATTTTGCCGCCATTTTGAATATTTATTTGCTATTTAAAATACCAAGTTCTCCGGCTCTTCTCGATATATTAACTGTGTAAAATATGAAATAATCAAATGTCAATTTAAGAAGCCAGTTTTCCAACGAATCCAGCAGTCCATTTGACTTCTAAACCCATGATTTATTACGGCGACACGAAAACGAGCCTAGAGGAGACGCCACGATATCACTGGTGAAATGACTTTTTCGATGGCAAGGAGAGTAGAGACATGGCTGATAGCTAACATGCAAGAACATTCAACAACGATGCTCTTTAACTGCTACAAAGAGCGGATAGTTAGACTCCGGGTCAAGCGAGTTTGTGTCGAGAAACAACAATCGCTAGAGGAATTAAAATTTTGGAACTTTGACAATTAAGGACAATTAGTAAGGGTCTATAGTCAGTGAAAATATCTTCTACTATCTTATATAAAAAAGTCCTTTTCTCTTCTTTTTCATAGCCAGAATGTGCAAATTGTCCTAACTTTAATGCAATAGATAGTTGCAAATGATTTTCAAAATTGCTTTACTCACATCAGACTGCGAGCCAACCCGATAAAAGGCAAGTGAACTATCACTACACCCTTGATTCCCTTATATTCATTCATACGTTTATTTTTCAGTTCTGTAGATCATAGCTAGGGTGATAGTATTTTTTTTTCTGATAGTTCCATTGATTCCATGCTACATCTTAAGAACTCGATTTTCCAGAGTGCTTTGTGAGCTTTTATGTACATTGCCTAACTGATTGCCTGATTATAATATGATCGCATCAGAATAATAGATTTTAGAATTTTTAGTTTTTAGGATCTATTGTAATTGGGGAAAACCTCTAATAGATTCCTAGCCTCTCTTATTTTAGAACATTACTGAACCTTTCACTGATGCGTTGATATATTAATTTTTATTTCTGCAAAGAGTAGGCTAAGTCAAATAAAATAAAATAAAATAAAATAGCTTACAGTATTCGCAGGTTTTCAAGGCCTTCAAAAGATAATTCATCGATTCGTTGGATTCTGTTTTGATGAAGAACCCTGCAAAAGGAATGACAAAATGATAAATAATAGAAGTCACTAGTGTTATCTAATCGCGAATACTAACAATGATTTGCGGAAAGAAAATACATTAGGTACTTACAAGATCTCGAGGTACTTTTGTTGACGAAAGATCCCAGCAGGAATTATTTTCAGCTGATTATCTTGAAGGTATCTAGAAAAAGACACAAATTGGAAACAATAGTTAAAGAAATGATATTCTAACTAAGGCAAGGAATTAAATTAATAAGTTTACAGTATCCTTCCTTCCTTCCTTCCTTCCTTCCTTCCTTCCCTTTCTTTCATTTTTTCCGCTCCTTCCAGACTGCCTTTTCTTGTTTTTATTTTCTTTCATTCATTCATTCATTCCTTCATTTTTCAGTCAGCTTATTTCCAACACTTTAAAAACTCAACAGCACTTACAGATGTGTCAAATTCGTGTTATTTTGAAAGGTCAATCCGTGCAAACTCTTTATCTGGTTGCTACGAAGGCTCCTAAACAATAAACATAAGATAAACCTGATCAGCTTCAACCTGCACAACACAAGCAATGGGTTTACTTCATAACTGCGATTATGAAATACTTACAGAGCACGAAGACCTGGAAAACCAGAAAACGCATCCGACGAGACATTGGAAATTAAATTTTCCCCAAGGTCCCTGTATGGAGAAAATATATTTTGTTAGAAAGTCCCTCTTCCAGTATTCAGAGCCACATTGTTTTGTACTCACATAGCTTCAAG
The DNA here is from genome assembly GCA_023349425.1 of Anthopleura sola. NCBI lineage: Eukaryota > Metazoa > Cnidaria > Anthozoa > Actiniaria > Actiniidae > Anthopleura > Anthopleura sola. Next base: position 1,166,906 of record JALHLI010000031.1, on the reverse strand, counting down.
TTGCTCCAGACCACTAAACATGCTTTTCGAAACTTCTTTAATGAAATTGCCATTAAGTCGTCTGAAAGTAAAATGCGAATACTTTTCTTCAGAAAAACCACTGTCTTCAAATGTGATTAGAATATTCTGAGTCAGAGATTCAATGTGTGCTGCGCTGCTGAGCAAGTCACTTGCTAAATACCGTCCTTGTCCATTGTTTTCCATATGATACGGGGAAAAAGACGCTCGCGTTTAAAAGAAGCAAAACATAAAATCTTAAATCGGCACCTGTGTGTGTGACATAACACTCTGGAAGCAGTAGTTTACTTTTCTTGTGCTCTACAGCTACCAGCTTGTTGGTATCACAGTACAGTACGTGCTTCAATTTACTTACAATGTCTTTAATGATGGTAAGTTTACAAATGTCTTTTCTTCAACCACGAATATTCGATTAAAGCTCAAATCACTGAAAAGAAAAAGAAACAAAACAGGTTTCGATGATTGACTCGCTTAGCTTATGAATGGACTTAGGGACGGTTTATTAGAGGGTTATGGAACACTCGTCTTATTTCTTCTTTTCATTCTTAATTGTCGTTTCTTCACGCGAACCACTCGCGTACAAATGTGCTTAGCTAAAGGTAAAAAATTATCTCTCTCTCTTCAATGCGCGCCGTACGCATAGATAAAAAAGATTCAGCTCTTGCATAGGGTTGAAGATCTAGAAACGTAAGTGCTTGCGTGTGTTTTCTCCCGTGTCCCAATCGGCGAGTATTTGTCCACGCTATTTCGTTGGATACTATGAATGAGGATAGTATCAAAGCACTTCACATAATTATTATACGATATGCCTTCAAATACTCTGTGTCTAATATACTATGCGCAGTAAGAACCACAGAGCTATGGGGTCACCAAGGTATCTCTTCTGTCTCTGGATTTGACAATATTATATTCCAACGATTAAACTATGGAAGAATGGATAATGTATTATTGTTCAATGGCTAAATATCTTAGTTTTACTTACATCAACGAGAGATAATTTAGTTGGATGAATGCATTAATTTTCATCTGGTAAATCTTACTTCCTGAAAATAAGCTATCGAAACAGAGGAAAAGAGGTGTAAAATATTTGAAATGAAATACTCTGATACAATGAACAGCCATTACACAACATTCAAGTGCAAAACAATCTCTGTTATTATTTGCATTGCCAACACAAGGAATCCAAGAGCCGATACTTACATGGCTTTAGTGTTCTTGGGCAGTCGGCTAGGAATGGACAGCAATTTACGCGAAGTTATGATAATTCCACTACCATTTGTTTCCCTTCGGCAGGTACATGAAAAGGGACAGTCTGTGTGGAAAAAATAGTCAACAATAACAAAATCGTTAGTTCCACCCTCCATCTCTATATCCCATGACTTTACTAACAGTGAGATCATAACAGTAAGCACCAGACGTATGACAGTGCAGTGTGCTTCATACCTTGAACACAGCCGTCATCTTCTGTATCTGGGGAAAAAACAAAGTTTGAAGAAAATGTTTTAAGTGACTTTGTTGTAGTTAATCAAAGAAGTTATAACTTAAATTGAAGCACCCTTCGTCTTAACCTCTAAAGGCATAGCAGCGGTTTGAAATAACAGGTCACGTCGTGACGTTATTGCAGGGAAACGCCCAGTTCGGCCCATTGTACCTTAATAAGAATCTGTCTGTCTGTCTTAGTACCTTTTGTTATCTGATAATAAGCTTTGAATCCAGATCGCGTAACGTTGTTATTGGACGTGAATGTTATGTTGATCGTGTCTGACTGGGACTGGATTATTTGTGGATATCTGCAAATTATCAGAAAAGAATAATCAAGCATAAAAGCTGTAACTGTAACAAAACATTAAAAAACAACAGGCTTTTTGGAGTGCAAATATGAGAAATGTTTACAAGGGTGCGAGATCAGGCGGAAAAATGCAAAACTCTGTCTAAAATGTTATTGTAATGGGGATAACCATGATGTATGCGATTGTTTCGTCCACGTTTTTTTTATTTAGTTGCCGAGCTTTCGCACTTCTAGTGCATGTTCAGGGCGAAAATTACCAGCTGAGTTGACCTTCAGAACGAATTCAAGGTCAACCAATCAGAATTGAGGATTCGACGTCGTATTTTCATTAGCATTTCCCATTATTCTGCCAAGAAAATTTATGAAATACGAGTTCTTCCTTCTTTAAATTAATCGTTAACGCTAGTCAAACTCATGGCAGAATTTTATTCAATCAACAAGAAAAGTCTGCATCGTATACTCAGAAAATGGTCGAAAAATGCTAACCAAAAATAATGACCCATAATTCCTTTCGGGGAAGGCGATACACTCGGCTGGTAGGTATTACAATTCAAATGATTCAAAGACTATATGCGCGCGCTATACGTCTGATTGGTCCTTATATTCGCATAACGCAAATAGCCCGCACATATAGTCTTTGAATCATTTGAATCATTGTAATACCTACTTTTCGCTCTGAACATGCAGTAGAAGTGCGAAAGCTCGGCAACTGAATAAAAAAAAAACGTGGAAGAAACAATGGTATACATCATAGTGCAAAACTCGTAAAAATAGACAACCTTACTAATGAAAGACAAAGTTGGTACAATAAAATTCTAAAAAAGTCTAAAGTATAAAATAATAAATCAATTTAAGTCATGTCTTTGGTCCTTTTACCTTGTTCCACAGTACCGACCAATACGAAAAGTCGATAGGGCTTCCCCTCCATCATACACTTCTACGAAGTCAGCTGAACATCGCGGGCTCAACTCCATTTCAAATGCTCTAAACTCCAAACGAATCAAGTGACCTTTGCTTGCCTTGATTGTCCACGTACACCTTGCATTGTTGTCATAGTAACCAGGATAATAGGGGGAGACGATGTATCCTGTATTGTTGGTCAGAACCTCATTGCAGGCTGTGTGTTTAAAATGTGGAACAAAATCAAAGTCTGTCTATTCAATACAGAAGGCCGAAAATGTAAAAAAAAACTCTGTTGTGTTTAGATGAAGAGCGACAGTTAGCACTTAACCAGCTAACCGACTCGGTCTCCAGACTTTTATTGATTCTTTGAAATGTTATCTCACCTTCTCTTGCTGATGGTGGTACGACATCATTACAGTAACCCTCGTTGGTGTGTAAGGCACCTATCGACATCAATCCTGGCTTATTTGCGATTTCACCTTCGATAGCAAGCTTAAAAATATATATATATTCTAGTTATTGATACATACGTCTACTCTACTGGTTGTACCATCGTGGTTAAGATGTGCGGCGAACACCATCCCGGAACAACAATTTTTTACAGGACTATTGTTATGTTTGACTTATCAAAGAGTGTTTTGATCGAACTAGATTCCAGATTCCCCTCCTCATTTTAAAAATGCAATTCTGAAACTTCCGGCTTCATTTTCCCCTTCAAGATTCTTTGGTGCTTAAATTTCCCAATACAGACAAAGTCAGTGAAATCACTGCTCATCTAATCAGGGTGCAGACCGTGTGTTTTTCAAAGTCATAAGCAATAAATGGATAATTCAAAATAAAATAAATGAAAATTAACAGTGGCGTCCACAGAGTGGCTCTTCTTCCACTGCATTCCAATTGGAATTTAGAAGTTGATTTTTGCACAATGAGGAAAAACCGGAAAAACCCTCGAAGCACAGGAGAGAACAAACAAACAACTCTACTCCCATACGATACCGAGTCCTTGAATCGAACCCGGGTCGCCTTGGTGAGAGGCGAGCGCTCTCACCGCTACGCAAGCCGTGCTTCCTTAATCTGATCTAATTTGCGATCTATGAGTTGAGGCTTAGACTGAAACCGGTTGAAAACATTGATTTAAGATAAAAACCCGTAATATATAAGTTGGAAAAAATGAAGGAAAAATAATTTTCTGTAGTTTATCTAACCTTATATGCCGTTACTGCTGTCAGTGTTACTTGTCCATCCCTCCATCTACTGTCCTCACTGTCTTTGACCATCCATATCGGTCTCTTACTGTATTCTTTGTTATCAAATTCTTGATAAATTATCATCACCTTCGTTCCAGGTCCCCACATTTTGTACTTGAACCTCAAACATCTCCCTGGAGATTCCGATGACCTCTCGTATCGCGGGCTCTCTATTCTTGCTAAGCTACTGGATGTCTCGGGACTTGATGCACCAATTAAACTCATAACGTTTCCTTATATTAAAAGATTATTAATTAAAACTTATGACCATCGAGTTGATACAACTTATAACACAACATGTATATACCTTGCTTTCCTCGACAAGTCGACTCGTTAATCCTAAAACCACCAGAGTTCCTTGGCAGCAAATTCAAGTAGTCTTTCCATCCTAAGAGACTGCCAGTCTCTGTTCCACATTTGTACGACATATAGAGTATATATTGCTGAGATAACACATTTTTCCATATGTTTAGTCTACTGTATTTAACCTCGGTTTTCTGATCTTGGGAATCAAAAGTGACTGATATTCTGTTACCTCCTGAAAAGAAGTTAGGATGAATAATGAGTATTTGGAAAATCAAACACAGTTTTGAACTTTGTTAGGTTGCATGGGTTTTCTTAGTCTCTTTTGCAGCCGTTCTTAGTGTCGGTCTAAAAATCCCTCCCCACTAGTTAGTTAGTGGGGAGGGATTTTTAGACCGACACTAATAACGGCTCCAAAAGAGACTAGGGTTTTCTGTGTTTATGCAGTTGTATAAAAAATACGAGTTTCGTGTATCGAGAGACAGAGACAGAGCACGTGGCGTAAAAATATGTGTTGATAAATGCATCTTTCTGGACCAAACTATCCTAACACTACAGCACAGATCAGCGTCTTTTTTTGTTGGATACTTAATAATAATACTTATTTTAACCAATATTTCATAAAAGCGTCAAGCTTACTACACAGTTCTTCTTGGTCTAACACTCCAGGTCCAATATCTATTGCAGCACCGTCAATATACGTCTGCCACACTCCAAAATTAGACATCCACGTGACGCAAATGTGGATCCATTTTGAAGTTCCGTTTCTGTAAAAGGAGAAAAAAAGGAAAAAAAGAAAATAAGAAGGAATATTAAACGAACAGCTGTCAGTTATAGTGAATATGATAAACGATAGCACTTACGGGTTCCGTTTTTGTTATAAAAGGGACTATTTTTTATTTGACTCTTTAGATTTTGAGCTTGTTTGTACCTTTTGTTATCAATCTCTAGAAATGCTATAACATTCTTTACTTTATCCTCCTTTACATAACTGACGTTCATGTTGATCGACGATGAATTGTTGATTGACATCCAAAGACACATGGTCATTTCATCCAGCGTTTCATTTATCTCGATACTGACAGAGTGATTTTTATGGCCGAGTGAGAAACCAATGTCTGCTTCATAATCCTGGGTTAGGTTATCACCTGAATAAAAACATCATGAAATGCTTTGACATATGTAGTATTGATATATAGTATATATGTTATTGGGCTCCCTGTGTATGGCTCTTGTACTTCATTTAGAATGTTGTACCGCCGCAAAAATGATCCCCATCGCATAAGTAAAAACCTTGTTAAAATTTTAAAAAGCTAGAATCGGACAAACTGTTTCAATCCGTGTTTAATCATAACGGAGCAAAAATACACATTTTTACATTAACGTTTGTACAGTTGTTTAGTTTGGTTCAATGTTCATTATAAGAAATGTTTTCTTTCTTTTTCTCATTTTAAAAATCAGGAAAACATAACTAAACAACTAGAATGAAAACCTCTTGTTCAGGTCTTGTTTTATATAAACTCAACTGAACGCCTCTAGGTGTCTAAAACAAATTACATGATAACACATAAAATTAAACTAATTGTTCAATTTAAAACTTAATCCTACTGACAGTGAAAACACGCTCTAAAATACCTTCAAATCAAAGGTATTTATAAATAAATAAATAAATAAATAAATAAATAAATGAAGGAAGGAAGGAAGGAAGGAAGGAAGGAAGGAAGGAAGGAAGGAAGGAAGGAATGAATGAATAAATAAACATACCTTGTGACCTTCTCGACTCCTTTATTGAATTTGCAACCTTTTCATAGTAGTTTTCATCAAGTACTTCCCATTGCACTTTCTCATCACGTCCTTTTACCCAGACTTCCCATTCATTCTGATTTTTTGAGTCAAGGCTTTTTCGATCTAAAACACAAATGTCATCAGAGGTCAACAAAACTCGCGATTTGTTATGTCAGTTACGATATCATTACTATAATTATGAGTTCGCTCAACAAATCTTACCCCTTCATTTCGCTCCCTTCCTTGCTGAATCCACTTCTTTTTTCTCTCTATCATCAACCACGTGAATAAGACTTACCTTTCCAATACCCATACACTTCTACACGTAGTGCCTTGAAAACGTGGTACTTCGTTGGTATGAATCTAATGAACCTGGCAAGAGTTCGAGTGTCGTCTAACGCATTCTTGACGACACTATTTTGATCTTTGTTACCGGGAAATAACTGAAAAGACATACAAACAATACCGTCTTTTATTTTAAAAATCCCATGTTTTCCATTTATCTTTGAAGTGGACGGAGATGACTGATGATGATGAGTAAATCCTTATTCACTCGATAAAGTTATATCAGTTTTACAATTAGTAATGAAAAATTATATGCAATAAGAATAATAGAGGCTAAATGGTCTGTAGATCATTCGTCCATTTGATTTTTGAGGAAATTGAGGAAAAAGGAGTCGTCTTTCGATTCCAGTTATCTGGCTTATCTTTATTCAGCAGGATTGAAACTTTATAACAATTTATCAATTGTTAATTTTTTAACAAATTGAACTTTGAAGTTCTGAACCAAGATTCAACTTTTCAATGTTTGATTTATGCTTTATACGTTATATATAATTGCTCGCTGAGATTAAAATTTAATTTAAAACCAGTAATGGGACACGAAATTGTATTTCAGGATATAAAAGAACGCTCTAGGGGGGGGGGGTAGGAAAAATGCAGGTAGCGGTCTAACTGATCATGTTGTATTTAAGATATATTTCTGCAGTGTACAAAGATTTACACAATATTTTCCACATGGTATTACTATTTGACGTATTGCGCTAAACTAGTAACGGATCGAAAAGAAATTAATAGGTAAATGTTAGCACATGAAAAAATTCTCAAAATTGCACTAAGTATAAGTCTGCTAAGTGGTTCAAGGGTTAGTCAAATAGTTTGTAAGCTCTAGGAACTCTCTTAATTTAGCCAATCATTCGCTTGAAAGATCACAAACGCTTTTGAATGTATTGGTTTTCTATTGGCCGGTAACGAAACGACCAAGGGACTGGGTCTGAGTTTGAAAAACTAATTTAATTAAGGTTCCAGAAAAAATGGCCCAATCACATGAAAGAGCGACATATCACAAGCTTACAGACCAAGTTTCAGGATTTTTGACTTTATAGAAACAATGTCATAAGCATTCAAACACTGCCAAAATTACAGAGAAATGTATGGTGTCCCTCCGACTGTCCAGCCACATATACATTCTCAGTATTTTAGAAATTTTAAAAATATCGTAATTTCGTTTTCATTTACCCACAAACTCGATCAGATTTGCAAATATCACTAGTTTTTATGTGCTCTTTCTCTGGATGGAGTTTGTTTGGAATTAAATCAAATTTGAGCAACTCTTTGACGACCCGTAGCACTTCTAGAACTAAGAAGCGAAAAATATACCTTAAATACCACATGATCAGGTAGATCGCTACGTGCGTTCTTCCTTACCCCACCCAACTTTCTCTTGTACTGGCTTTAAATAAAATTTCAACCCCAGTAAGCAATTATAACCCATAAATCATGAATCAAGAATTAAAATTTGAGAATCGATTACAAAATTGAAAATTTAAAAAATGGTGCAATTTATAATCCTCCTAAATAAAAATAACATTGAACATTCGAAAAATGACATATTTTTCATCATTTTTTCATTTTTAATTGAAGTTAAAAATCAAATGGACGAATGACCCATGGATGTCTTTAAAATGTTTTAAAATGTTCTGTATTAATCTTAGGTTTCAACACGCTAGGTTTTCTAAGATTCTGGCTGTTACTTATATATCTGGGTAACGTAAAATAGAATCTAAGCAATGTTTAAAAATAACTGTGGTCTTTTTAACAGGCACAAATTTTCTACAAAACGAATCTCTACATTCAGCGGATACTCTTTTCATCAGACACCAGGCAAGATGTTGAAGGTATCTGATTAATAGAACCACTGTACATGTTATTACCTTCACTTTGCCACCACTTTGGTACATAGTCCAAGTGATATTGTCAATAGATGTTGATATCTTGTATTCTGTAGTCCATTCGTAATACCCAGGTTCACCTTGCGTAGCTAGGGCATGGATGACATACACTTCACCCAAGTCTATCTGTAGATAGTCATTAGGGTCAGCATTGGTCCTTGGTATCCATCTCTCATTTCCATTCAGTCGTGCATAGTGTGGTTTGAATCCATCACCTAACTGTGAGGTTGCCGTAAACCTGTCATCTGGTATGAGGTTCCTGTCAGATACACCAATACGATTATCTCTCCATTCTGTAGGAACAAAAAAACGGTTTGTCAAAATATTGAACATCAAAACTCATAGCATTGCCAGAAATATGGGACATGAGCCTGCTCACCCATGCGCAATGATGCGTTTCAGCTTACAAAATAGCCGCCGAGTCTCATAGGAAATGTATGGGGAATATAGAGCTTCCTCTATTTACGGCGAATAGGGTTTTATTTACTCTGAGCTCCACATCGCGATAAACAACCCACCCTACAAGCTACTAAATAAGCGTAAAATGATCATTGAATCATGCGACATATTGGTTCCCGGACTACTTGCCTTTGAAAGGCTTCGAAAGCTCTAGATTCCATACATCGTCTATAAATCTGGCCACACTTGACCCCAAAATCGTCTTATTTGAAGTCGAAAAAATTTATAAGTAAAAGAGCTCTTCCTCGATATCACCAAACGAGTGTTTAATAATTCCAAAACCGCTCAAAATAGACAGCATGCCTGCAAAATGTTGGTTCCCAGGAAGCTTGAAGTTAGGTTAAATTTTAAGTGATTCGACGCGTTGTTAGCTCGTAGTTTTCAGTTAAAAATGACAAGAAACCACAGAGGACTGCTCCAAACAGCTTCAAAACCCCCTAAATATCGCCATTTTGTTTTTAAAAGCTCCTATTGACTGCTGAGATACAATAAGCAAGCTTAAAGTAACGATTTACGTTTGAAACTTGTTTCTTGTCCTTCATGGGCTTCCTGTGGTGAGGCTTATCAACAGAAAAATAATAGTTGTTCTTTTGATTGTCAAGTAACTCTTTTTTGGCAAGAATTGTTTTACTAACATCATAGTTGAATATAAATATGTGCTTGGAAACCATGTAGTTATAATTTTCCTCTAGAAAACCACTTCATTTTCATTCATGCGTAACACCGCTGACAATGTCCAATATTTCTGGCAATGAAAATTCCACACGGGTTCCTCATTATCTATCTAATGTCTAGCCATTTCCCATAACATCATTTTGAATTAAAAGCCTTAAAACTTAGCTAAAACAGACATTATGCTGACAGCATAATGACATTTAGTAAAATTCTACTACTATACTATTGCAAATCCTGCATTCTGATTGGCAAACGTACTCACTATCTATCAGCCGATAGATAGTGGGTAGAGAAAGCCGGACTTGTTTTGAAAAAATGGCGGCTTTTCCTTCGCGCTTTTGTGAAGTTTAGTTTAGTTTAGTATAGTATAGTTTCACTCTCGATTTCTATCGGCTTTGATAGTTGACTCGGGGCCGGAGCCCCTCGTCAACTATCAGCCGATAGAAATCTCGAGTTCGTCTTCTAATTGTTAATTATGTTGAAAATATGATAGCATTCGGTAGATCCGGTAATCCAACTCTGTCGACCGACTTATTGTCTCGTCAGCCAATAGTATGCTCGGGTGGTTTGAGGATTCAGTATATAAGACACGTTCAGGTAACACGCGGCCTCTTTTGCCACTATCCTCGCAATACAGTAAATACTCTTCAGAAAACATTTTTCAGGCAAGTTCAATTGATAATTTAATGGCTGAGCATCGCATCCTTATTATGGGTCATTCCTTACACAAATGCTATGAATTCGTCTTATCTATAAAGCTAGCCTGTTCCACTATAGCCTCATACCTATCTGCTATCGGTTACCTACACAAGCTTCAAGGATTTCAAGATCCAAAGGACCTTGTGCGTCGCTGGGACTTGGTTTTGGTGGGAGGCATGACTTAACAAAGTGCACGACGGCAAGTGAATATCTAGCCTTAGGGGTAAGAGACTTGATAATGCTTATAGTAAAATTTGAGTCGGACAAAGAAGGGCAACTCTGAATCCTATATGAATTGAATTGAATGATTGGTAAATCTGAAATCTTAGTCTAGAATAACTTCCTAATGCTTCGACATAAATGTTCTTTGTGCCATTTCTTGAAGCTGTTAGCGGTTCCTCATGATTTGAGTGACTTTTAAGCTATTTATCCTAATTTGTTTCTCCATATAAACAATTGTTTCAAGACTTTTCAATCAAAATTTCCATGTAATGAGCAGATGAACATTCTCACATACATTGCTTTATAAAGGCTACACAGATACAGCGCTTGGGCTTCCTGTGGACTCACCTTGTTTGTAGACAGTACAATACTTTGATGGACAGGTTGGAACTCTTCGCGGAAACTGATAGACGTAATATTCCTTGCAGTTTCTTATCTTTACGATAGTCTCCTTAACACAGCACTTGTCTCCTGACGCAAAGCAGAGTTGACGTTTAACCACCCCATCTTCTACTGAAGGAAGTAGGCCATTGATCCAACCCATGTACTTAGTAGAGCAAGACGATTTTCTATCTATACACGATCTTGCCAACTGCCTTCCAGCAGAATCGACCACTCGGTACCATGCAGTCGTGGAAAGATGATCGTCACAACCTCTGAAGGTTTCGTCTTCTGCAATGGTGTCTTCTCGACGATCTGAATAACTGAGGGTCTTGTAGTCATGACATTCTTGATGTGCTACAACAACGTAACAAACAGAAGTTATATCGAGATCTCTCTCAGTCATAGACACAAGAAAGCATTGAAAATCTACTAAAAATCGGCCCATATTCAAAAAATCACTGTTTTTTTAACAATAAAGAACAAGTTATTTTTGTTGGCAAATGTATAGGTGAGATTTGAGACTGTTCTCACACGTTCGAAATTAAGTGACTTTTTCACTCAATTTGCTATTCACTCTATCTTCGTATTCCCCATAATGCTTTGCGCGCTTTTTGGAGGTAACTGGTCAAAAAAAAGTGCCAAAGTTAAAAGTTCTTCAATTGAATGTACACTATACCTGCTTTTATCGGTAAAATACTGATTACCAGTTCATTCTAAGTTATTTTTTCAAAAAATATATTCAAAACCTCAAGAAGATTAGTGTTCAGTTATTAATGTAAGAAAGGCGATTTCATTTTTCTTTCTTTTTGTTTCTGGCTGTTTTTCGATATATTTTTTTATATATCATAAGATGCACTTGTAACACCTTATAATCTGTTTTCACATAGTTGTTTACCCCTATAACCCAAAACCCTACCCCCACCCCCCAAAAAGCAATTTATGATAGGGAATGTGAAAATGGCGAATACCATGGAAAAATCGAATGAAAAGAAAACAGAATGACAAAGAACAATTGAGGATGATTTTAAAAACTAATTTTCAATTTAGAAAAACCTATAACATAGAAAACCTGTAACTGAGACAAAAAAAGAAGCTTGAACCACCAAGGAGCGTATCCGAGGTGAAAACGGTGAAAGAAGAGGGTACCATAGGCTGCCTGCGAACAACCTTTCCATTGGCATTTTCTAACGCGTATCTTTCAGGGGAGGGATGATTCATTGAGGTTTGTGGGGAATGATCCCCTTTCTCCTTGAGAAATAATGGATACTTTGTTGCTTGTGTCCGCAAGATTAATGATCTGTACCTGGAATCTTCAGGCAAGGCTCCTTTGAAAAGGTTAAACCATTGACAGTTAGAATTGCATGAGGGTGGTCCTTTCGTCCGCGTATCCTTATCTGAAAGAAAGCAGGTTTATTAAATTTAGTATTAAAACGACGCAATGAGTTTAGCTTATATAAGGCTCACAAAGTTCTTGGTTTATCCTTACAAACTTATCTAAGTACATACTTCGGTCTTCTTTCATGTGCCGCGGTAATTTATTTCAATTATGTGGTTTTCCGATTAAGCGGACTTTTTTACTGATTCCGTAAAGTATGTTCTGCTTTTGTACAAAGCAAAAATGTAGTAATGGTCATATCTTTTTTTCTGGCCGAAGACTGAGATTTTTCCAACAAAACAAAGAAAATATTTGCTTGCAAATAGAAATTTTATGTTTTCAAGGAAGAGGCGTTGTACATAATTTGTATATAACAATATAACAATAAGTTCATGTGTATAGATTCTTACGTAATACTATATGATACCCGGTGGGGTATAGGGGAATGCAATGTGGCCTACCCCCTCTGCCAGAGGTAAGCGTACACGTGACTTTCAAGCAGCGTCCATTCCACATCTCAACTCTTTGATCGCTTTTATTTGGTAAGTTTGATACCTTGTATAGGATAAATTATTAATCCTTGGTTATTTCTTAGTCTTATTGTTTTAATCCTTGATTGCTTCTTATTTTAATAAGATAAGTGACCTTTTGTTGTTGTGTTCGGGTTACGCCACGCGTTGTAACGCTTGGGGGTTTTACGCTTGCTTTGAGTCTCATTAACCCTTTGTAATATGGCTGGTGGTGTTCCTAAAGTTCTTATTTTAGGTCATTCATTTGTTAAGCGCTTGTCGCGAGACATAAATAACGGTTTTGACCCTAGAATGGACCTTGCTTTTGGCTTGGAAGGGTCGGCTGCGGTTCGTTTATTCGGCGTGGGCGGTAGGACTGTTGATAAGCTTCGCCGGTTTGATCTTGATATAATACGTTCATTTGCCCCAGACATTGTAATTTTAGAATTAGGAACTAACGACCTTTCTGCTTCGGCCCCTGAAATTGTGGGTTCTGCTATTGATGACTTGGTTCATTTACTGCAGGATAGTTTTTCGGTGCGTGTGATCGGTTGGTGTTGTGTAATACCTCGTGGTATTTCTTATCCCGACGCGGCGCTCTTTCATCACCGCGCCGAAGTTCTGAATAATTATTTGCGCGTGGTTTTCGATCCTGACCACAGGGTCTTTTGCTGGAGGCATAGCTTGTTTAATCATCCAGCTAAGGATTTTTATTTGGCTGACGGCGTTCATTTAAACTTTGCTGGACAATATCATTTGTACCGTAGTTATCGGGGGGCCATTATGAGGGCCTTATCCTTGCTTTAAGTTTTTGTTGTTCACACGTCATGGGCATTTACTTTGATATCTGACTGGGTGTTTTCCTAGTATTTTTGTTAGTGCTGTTGGACAGCGTCCTTGCACGTGAATTGGTGTATTCCAATTTATTAGAGTGTTTTCTCTAAATAATTTTGCTAATTTCACAGCAAATGGAAGCTTTTAGCGTCGACTGTTTTGTTGACAGGCTTTACATGCTGTTTGTAAATTAGTTGTGAATTGGTGTATTCCAATTTATTAGAGTGTTTTCTCTAAATAATTTTGCTAATTTCACAGCAAATGGAAGCTTTTAGCGTCAACTGTTTTGTTGACAGGCTTTACATGCTGTTTGTAAATTAGTTGTGACTTGGTGTATTCCAATTTATTAGAGTGTTTTCTCTAAATAATTTTGCTAATTTCACAGCAAATGGAAGCTTTTAACGTCGACTGTTTTGTTGACAGGCTTTACATGCTGTTTGTATCTTAGTTGGACCATGACTTCAATTACTTTCCTTGTTGTTCTGTTCATGGGTATGCAGAGTCTGCCTGCTTTTTACTTTCTGTTTCAGGTACAGTGGCAAACAACACCAAAAAACAAAACAAAAACAACAAAAAACAGAATGCCAAAAACACGTAGTTCTTCTAGACGTACACAGTCCTCTGCTACACAAGCATCAAATGCCCCTGGAAGGTCCACAAGGCATCAGGGAGTGGAAGTTGAGCCTCCTCCACCTCCTCCTGCTCCTCAAAGTTTGTCTCCCGAAGTGTTGGCTAGCATAGTCAGGCAAGTGACAGAAGCGGTAACAGAGCGTTTAGCCTTAGCAGCCCCAGCCAATAATACCTCACCATCACTCACATCTTCAGCTGGAGTGAATTCTACAGCTGTGGGGACCCACCCTGCCCAAAACCATACTGGGCCTGCAGCTTCAGCCACAGTTTCGCCACCGTTAGGCTCAAACCAATTAACCGAGTCGCCATTAGGTCAAGGCCCAGCTCCTGATGTCCTGGTCTCTGGTGCCATTGCTGCCGTCCAGGCGTAGCCTGAGTATCAGGCCTTCGGAGCTGGGGCCTGGGGAGAGGGGAAAGAGGGAAAGGAAGGCCTGACACAAATGCATTCATCGGCTCGTGTCAAACATCCAGATTCTGGATGTTTCTCTGATTGGATAATTAAACAAAAGAACATTATACCGGAAATGAAAATCTACAGCTTTTGATTTTCTCGAACCGCAGTAATTTCTTTATAAACTTCAATCTTTTAGCCTGCGTGCATCCGGAACATAACTGTGGTTAAGTCCGTCTGCGAACCAGCGCAAGATTCCTTGTTCTATTACCCCCAGCAGCGTACCTGGATTTGGGTACGCGCTCTGATTGGCTCTTTCTTAATTAGCTAAGAATGAATTGGCATAGCTGTCAATATTTTCACAAATCAATGGATTTTTCAGGCACAGGTGGGATACTGGATATTGTAGGAGATTTTTTTGTCACTTAAATTTCTATAGGCGCTTGTTTTACTAACAGAGAAGAATGGTTTCAAGATATATCTACTGTTTCTGCCGTTGAATATTGCGTCTACTTGTTTGTTGACCTTTGCTGTTTGAATCATTACTCTAATTACATATTGTCACACCATTCGTATAAGATAATTCCTTCCTCTGACAATGCTATCCATTATTTGCATTATTTGTCTTCAAAATCTTATTTTATATGTTTCTAAGGAAATATAATACAAAATTTCTGTAGTAAAACACCGAAACTAACGCCAAACTTGGATCGCTAAGAAAGTCGTTGAATACCGCAGCAAATCGTTACTCATCAATATTGACAGATATATGTCAGTGTTCGGTTTATCTTTCTGCAGATCATTCTTTACCGAACCAATCAGAACGCGTGTAAGAATGAATTGGCATAGCAGCCAATCACAGTCTATTTTATATAATCGCGCAACCAGAACAAGGAACCTTGCGCTGATTCGCAGACCGTCTTAACCAGAGTTAAACAGTACGGATTATAGTAACATATGGCGAGATTTGTGACGTCACGGCCTATTGTCTTCGTACTGAAACCAAAAAATAATTCAAAACTATTCTGCTTTCTATAAAATCTATTGCCTGGGCTCTCACGGACACTACACTCGGGATATTTTTACTTAGACAGCAGCACGTGGATTTCAAGTTACCAGATATAGTAAATAATGCTGGATTTGTCAAGTTTTTCCTATAGATTTCATGAATTTTCTGCAGTCAGTTGGCCGCGATACTGTCAAAGCCAGTAAGAGAAGCTCGATAAATCAACATATTTTACATTATTCCAATTTTTTTCTAAGATCATCGTATTTTTTTATGTGTTCTAAGATAAATTATCTTGGTTTGTGCGAAGTTTCAACATGGTACCACCTTAAATAAACCGGTACCACTCTTCGAAAGATTGAGTCTTCAACGGCCATACTGAAGCTCTTGTTTACGGAAACCTCGGGTTGAGTCAGTCTTGGTTTGTCATGCTCTTAGACTTTGTTTTCACTTTATAAATTACAAGATAGTTTTTAATATGCCTTTTAATAGACTCTTCTATTTCTAATCGTATAGCCAACTTCACCAGTAAGTCTTAACTTTTCATATCAGTAGAGTTATGTTCCTCTCTATACGGCGATGGCGTTACTGAGTCGAGTTGAGTTTAGCAGTCAACTACTGTGGCTTGTGTATTTATTTGTGCGCAGATCGCTTTATGAATTATTGTGAAATTTATGTGATATCTCGAAAACTCAGTATTAGATCTTCATAATTGCAAATGACTAGATATTACAGCGGAATTGTTCTTCTTGCCAAATACAACAGAAGTCTTACTTTATATAGTTGAAACAGCTACTTTGAACAGCAATGTACTTTACCATAAAGCTTGTCACACACGATTTATACATTCTTATGGTACATTTTCTAAAAGAGTAGTAATAAAAAGTCCAGTTCAATATTACGCTTGCGATTCAGTTTTATCTAAACCTCGCAAAGTCCTTTAGGATCTCGACCGCCACATTCAATGTTTTGATTCTGCTTGAGTTTGTGACGTTTTGCAGTTAATTTTTAATAATAATGTGACGTTTTGCTGACGTACTGCGAAATCCCGGTACATGATTGGCCAGATCACTAATTAGAAATCTCGCCATATGTTACTATAATCCGTACTGTTAAAGTCGGGCTGCACGCAGGCTACAATCTTTGAGCATTATTTTTCTACGAATATATGAACGACAAAGAATTCAAAGAAGCATTGGAAGGGGCTCTGAAGTTATGTCCTGGCGGAATAGAACTATGCTGAACGTCTGGTGATCCACAGGAAAGACGTACTCGGAGTACTTCTAACTAGGTTTAGGTTATCGAATATATAGGAATATTTGGTAGTAATACGGATGTATTTTAAAGATTGAATTATAGAACGGGTATTCAAAATCTTAGTCGTTATGAACTGATACGATGACAAACAAGAAATTATGACCCGAGAGGTCAAACTTTGCGCGCGTGATTAGTTAAATAGTCGTCAAATTACAACCTTAGACTCGATGAACACATTCAACAGATTCAACCTCTACATGAAAAGGTTATAATTCTTAAGAAATATGACAAAAATGATACAAGAACGACTTGTATGGTAGTTTGATCAGTAGTAAAATATCCCGTATAAAAACGAATATAAGTTTATACCCAGTTCTGAAAAAACAATGACATGACAACATAATAACCGGAAGTGATTTTCATTTGCTTATATTTCAAAATGCGCAAGGACTGGTTCAAAGGGGCGGAAGGGCTTACGATAAGCATTTGTGTCAGGCTCTCCTTTCCTTTCTCTCCCCTTCTTACCCTCCCCCTCCCCTCTCTCCTTTGAGAGCCTGATACTCAGGCTATCCAGGCGGGAATTACAGGTATGAGATATGATTCTGGGATACCTGAAACCCCTTCCTCATTGTTTGCATCTCCGAGTCTGGAAATTGATGCTCGGGTGTCTGACAAGGTCAAAGGAAAGATATGGAGCAACGAATATTTTGATTTTAGTATTTTGTTAAGCAACCCAAAGCTTGAGGATAAGTTTAAACTGTCCATAAATAATGCTGATAGCGATAGCCCTCCATCTCTATGCTTAGAGCCAGTTTCTAAACATAGGACATTTCTTTCCATTGATTTATGGCTACAGTGTTTTCATGTTTTTGTTGGCGTGTATTGCCGTAAATTCCCCAATGAGGCCCCTGCCCTCATGAAATACGTGGAGGTTGTCCAGGATTTGGCTGCCCGTGGCCATAACTGGAAATTCTATGTTGAGAATTTC
The DNA here is from genome assembly GCA_023349425.1 of Anthopleura sola. Taxonomy (NCBI): domain Eukaryota; kingdom Metazoa; phylum Cnidaria; class Anthozoa; order Actiniaria; family Actiniidae; genus Anthopleura; species Anthopleura sola. The sequence goes on along the minus strand of JALHLI010000031.1, from coordinate 1,149,201 downwards.
CGGTTTCTTCGACAAGCGCAGTCAGCCGCTTTGCCTTGGCACACAATACACTGGGAATTGTGGATGAGATCCCAACAGTCTGCTCTGCCTAAAACTAGTCAACCGGTGAATTCGGCCAAGCACACACAGGATAAGCCCTCATATGGTTACTGTTTTAAGTTCAGTAAGGGGGTAGCCTGTCAAGGATGTGCCTATAAGCACTTATGTTTTAAATGCGAGGGATCTCATGCACCCAAAAATTGTTCTTTTCGTGGCCCAAAGTTCACTAAAGAGGGCAGCCAGGCCGCTAAATCCCAACCCGGCAATACACGTCATAAATAGTCTTCCTACCCCAGTCCAAGCGGACCGATTGATTTTCTTTTTATCTGGATATGATCCTTCCATTGCAGAGGAGATTAGGTTAGGCTTTAAGTTTGGCTTTCCACTTCATTTCCGAGGTCTAGAAACCTCATGTTGTTTTGACAATTTGAAATCTGCTTTACAAAATCCTGAGGTAGTCGACCTAAAGATTCAAAAGGAATTGCATGCTGGTCGTATTTCTGGGCCGGCGGCTTACGAAACCCCACCATTTTCACCTTTTAGGGTTTCTCCCCTTGGGGTAGTGCCTAAGAAGACCATTGGCGAATTCCGGTTGATTCATCATTTGTCACATCCTAAGGGCTCCTCCGTGAATGATGGTATTCCGGAAGAGTTTTCAACCGTCCACTACGCCACCATTTCGCATGCAATACAGCTTATTAAAACGGTTGGGCGTGGTTGTTTTATGAGCAAAACCGATGTCAAAAATGCTTTTCGCATTGTGCCTATCCATCCGAATGACCATCATCTCCTTGGGATGAAATGGAGAGGCCTGTACTATTTTGACCAGTGTATGCCAATGGGCTGCTCTAGTTCTTGTAGAACGTTTGAATTAGTTAGCTCTGCTTTGGAATGGATTGCAAAGGATAAACTGAAGATTGATCATTTGGTTCATGTTCTTGATGACTTTTTTATTGTTGCACCAACTTATGAATTATGTCAGCGTCAGCTTTCATTGTTTGTGGATTTGTGTACTTATTTAGGGATCCCCATAGCACCAGAAAAGACTTTTGGTCCAGATAATGTATTATCATTTGTCGGTATCGAGTTGGATGCCATTAGACTGGAGGCTCGGCTGCCTAAGGATAAGATTGCGAAGTGTACCATGCTTATTTCTGATTTTCTTAAGAGGAAAAAAGTAACTTTGAGGGAAATTCAATCCTTGACTGGTCTATTAAATTTTGCATGCTCGGTCATTGTGCCTGGCAGAGCATTTTTACGACGACTCATAGACCTCACCATTGGCATCAAGTCTCCTTTTCATTTTATTCGCCTAAATCAAGAGGTTAAAGCTGACTTGAGGGTATGGGAGGAATTTCTGTCAGAATATAACTGTAAATCTTTTTTCCTGGATGAGCAGTGGTATACTTCGGAGTTCTTGAACCTTTATACGGATGCATCAGGTGCTGTAGGTTTCGGAGCTCTTTTTGGCAATAAATGGTGCTATGGGGCCTGGCCGGTGCATTGGACCACTTATAATATAGCTGTTCTCGAATTCTACCCCATTGTCCTTAGCTTAATGTTATGGGGCAATGAGATGCAGAACAGACATATTTTATTTTTTACCGATAATGAGGCCTTGGTTCATGTGATTAATAAGCAGTCATGTAAGGATAAACACCTTATGTTTTTTGTTCGAAAGTTAGTTTTAATATGTTTGAGACATAATATTGTATTTAAAGCCAAACATGTACCGGGGGTCGAAAATTATCTAGCAGACTCCCTATCTCGCTTGCAGATCAACAAATTCCTCCAATTGGCTCCACCTTCCATGGATCAGTCTCCAACAGACATCCCCCCTCACCTGCTGCCACGGAATTGGCAGCTATAGTCACACACTTGACAGGGTCAAGTCTTCAACCTTCTTCAGTTCCGACATACCGAAGGGCATGGAAGCTTTTCCATCAATTTATGGTGACCATTTTTCCAGGTACACCTTATACCATCCCCCTTTCTCCTCCTACTGTGGCTCTCTTTATTGCTTATTTATATGATCGGAAATATGCCGCATCTACCGTTAATACATACGTTTCAGCCATAGGATATAGCCATCGACTGTCGGGGTTCCCAGACACCACCAAAACATTCTTTATCACACAAATGCTAAAAGGGTATGGGAAGCTTGGTTCTCGTCTGGATTGTAGATTACCTATTACAGTGCCTGTTCTGCACAGAATTCTTAGTGCCACGATGCAAATGAGAGAGACGAGATACAATACATGCCTATTCCAAGCTATGTGCTTGTTTGCCTTTTTTACATTTGCTAGAATAGGTGAGATTACGGATTCGGCTTCAGGCAACAATATCCAGCTTAGCCAAGTTACTAAGCTCACTAATTCTACTAATAAAGTAGAATCACTTAGAGTTCAGTTTTGTAATTACAAAAACAATTATAACCAGCGCCCCTTTTCACTGGTGATTTCTAGACAGTCTTCTTTTTGTCCAGTCGAGTATTTAATAAAATACCTTCAGCAGAGAGGTTTTAGGATAGGTGCTCTTTTCGTTATGCCAGATGGCAGTCCAGTGTCACGATCTTTTTTCACTGATAAGCTCACAACAGCCCTTCGGTATGGGGGCCTCGATCCCGCTAAGTACAAGGGACATAGTTTCCGCATTGGGGCTGCTTCATATGCAGCCGAAAGGGGGATGTCTGATGCTCAGATTAGAGCCATGGGACGTTGGAAGTCAAATGCGTTCCAAAAATACATTCGCATTCAATCTTTATCTCAATGATTAAGAGTTAAATTTTAGAGAGTTACTATGGCTATTGCAGTTTAGTGTCTTTGGTGACAGGTTTGATTAGCAAGGGCAGCAGACTTGGTCATTAAAGATACCTCTATATGCTATTTCATGATCCCCATGGATGTTGCAGGGACATCTATGGGGATTATTTCCTGCCAATTTACCTAAGACTTTGGCCTGTGTCTGATCAGCAAGGGCAGCAGCTTCAGGTCAAAGTCATATTTATAATTCTTTGTTCCGGTTAATTCTCTGGGGTTCCAAGTCTGAATAGCAAGGGCAGCAGACTTGGATCACCAACACCAATAACGTGTACATATTCCGTGGTTATGCTGCTTTTCCTTTGGATTGGGGTGCATCAGTTTACATTATCTAATGGCGATTATGTAACAATGATGCTTTGGCGTTTTTAGCCCCCTATCTTTACTGGGCCAATTAAATAATTGAAAAATTGTAAATAGTACCAGGGAGGTGGGAGGGAGATGGAGATGAAACTGAATAAATTAGCGCGTTTTCACACCTTGATGTTCCGTACGCTTCATCGATAATCGTATTTCGTAAACTTGAGTAGTTATCTGATTAACATACACGGTAACCATAGAAACAGTCGGCGTCAGAAATGATTTCAAACACTAGAAAGAAATATGTGTGCTTCAAACACAGGCGCCATTGTTGTTATACGAACAAGCCAAAATATGCCTAACTTCTTTGGCTAAAAACGATACGATTTCCACTTTAGTAAGACAATTTATTGATTGTCTGGTAAACAACAAAACCATAAGTCTCAGGATTTCTTAATTTTAAAGCAATCGAACTATTGGGAAGCGAGAACACTACCAAGAAATATGTGTGCTTCGAAGACAGGCGCCATTGTTGTTATACGAACAAGCCAAAATATGCCTAACTTCTTTGGCTGAAAACGATACGATTTCCACTTTGGTAAGAAAATTTATTGATTGTCTAGTAGACAACAATACTATAAGTCTCAGGATTTCTTAATTTTAAGGCAATCGAGCTATTTGGAAGCGAGAACACTACAAAGAAATACATCCTAATATGCGCTTGTCGCAAAGCCGTCAATAAACCAGCCCGGGAGCTGTCTTGTCCATTAACTAGCTAAAAACATCATTTATCAACACAGATTTCGTACAAATATTTTGCCTTATCTTCAAAATTGTGTTGTTGCTGTATGTCTTGCTTTGTGTATACTTTTCATGGACAATTTTCGAATAATCTATGTAATCGTAGATACCCGACTCAACATTTGCACATTCAAACTTTGGCGCTTGACCGTACGGAACATCTGTTTTGGAAGAGGTGGCTCTTAGCCAATCAGAACGCTCCATTGTCGATAATTTATTCAGTTTCATCTCCATCTCCCTCCCACCTCCCTGATAGTACATGTTGATTATGTAAATTTATTAAAGCGGCTATGGGCAATTGACCATAGCCAATTTAATCCAATACTGGAGTAGTAGTTCATTGATGCCTGGCCCCGTAAACGAGCAACAGGTAAAGCAGTATTGCACACGTTTTGATCTTGTGAAAATAGCCCAAGTGAAAACATAAAGAAAATATTTGCTTGCAAATAGAAATTTTATGTTTTCAAGGAAGAGGCGTTGTACATAATTTGTATATAACAATAAGTTCATGTGTATAGCTTCTTACGTAATACTATATGATACCCGGTGGGGTATAGGGGAATGCAATGTGGCCTACCCCCTCTGCCAGAGTTAAGCATACACGTGACTTTCAAGCAGCGTCCATTCCACGCTTAGAGTCAACGAGACAACATCTCAACTCTTTGCCCACCGCCTCCCCTTGCTCCACCGTTTTTTAGCGTTTTTAGCCCCCTATCTTTACTGGGCCAATTAAATAATTGAAAAATTGTAAATAGTACATGTTGATTATGTAAATTTATTAGAGCGGCTATGGGCAATTGACCATAGCCAATTTAATCCAATACTGGAGTAGTAGTTCATTGATGCCTGGCCCCGTAAACGAGCAACAGGTAAAGCAGTATTGCACACGTTTTGATCTTGTGAAAATAGCCCAAGTGAAAACATAAATATTGATTTTATTATTGTATCATTTCATATGATGAGGTCAGTTCTACAGGAGCGGTCGAAACCGCCGAATCAAAAAACAAAAAAAAATCAAAAACCAGTAGATTGCAATTAGGGGAATAGAAATTATCCTAAAGAAGTGTGGGGGGGGGGGGGGGGGGGGGACTCAGCTTCCCCCGCCCCCCAAATCTAAAGAGGGGTGGGGGGCTCTAGCAGTTCCCCGTGTGTTTTAAACTGAAGAAAATGGGAACTGTCGAGTTGTTTTAGTGCTAACTGTAACTTACTTGTAAACGCTCTTGTCTTTCTGGGATAGGCAGTTGGATAAAGGTCCATTTGTCAGTGGGGCTTCTATATGTCAATTCTTGTGTAGATTGGTTCTTTGATTTGTATTCTACAGCGAAATGTTGACCTCCGCTGTAAAACCAAAATCGAAGACATCTCCATCCTTCTGCTTTTGGACGAATGAGTGGACTTAGCTTAGCCCACCCACATTCGCCATTGGCATCATAACATAATGGATTTCCTGGAAACAAAAAGTGTTTTGCATTATATCCTTTAACCTCTACCTTTTTTAATCCTAGATATAGGTATGATATAATACGAAAATGACAAACGGCTTACGTTGAGAATATACTGAAGCACATCCACCTTTGACGAATCCCAAATCGTCAAGAGCAACGAAGTGTCTGCTCACATATCCAGTGAGAATAATCTATTATGAAGAAAAAAGTCTCAGTACGACAATTCATCCATCCACCCATCAATCCACCCATCCATCCATCCATTTAGTCTTTTATTCATTCGCGCGTTAATTTTGCATTCAAATTCATTCATTCATTTATTCAGTCAGTCAGTCAGTCAGTCAGTCAGCCAGTCAGTCAATCAGTCAGTCAGCCAGTCAGCCAGTCAGTCAATCAGTCAGTCAGTCAGTCAGTCAGTCAGTCAGTCAGTCACCCAGTCAGTCAGCCAGTCAGTCAGTCAGTCACCCAGTCAGTCACCCAGTCAGTCAGTCAGTCAGTCAGTCAGTCAGTCAATCAGTCAGTCAGTCAGTCAGTCAGTCAGTCAGTCAGCCAGTCAGTCAGTCACCCAGTCAGTCAGTGAATCAGTCAATCAGTCAGTCAGTCAGTCACACAGTCAGTCACACAGTCATTCAGTCAGCCATTCAGTCAGTCACACAGTCATTCAGTCAGCCATTCAGTCAGTCAGTCAGTCAGTCAGTCAGTCAGTCAGCCAGTCAGTCAGTCAGTCACACAGTCAGGCAGTCAGTCAGTCACACAGTCAGTCACACAGTCAGTCAGTCACACAGTCAGTCACACAGTCATTCAGTCAGCCAGCCAGTCACACAGTCAGTCACACAGTCATTCAGTCAGCCAGTCAGCCAGTCAGCCAGCCAGTCAGTCAGTCAGTCAGTCAGCCAGTCAGTCAGTCAGTCAGTCAGTCAGTCAGTCAGTCAGTCAGTCAGTCAGTCAGTCAGTCAGTCAGTCAGTCAGTCAGTCAGTCAGTCAGTCAGTCAGTCAGTCAGTCAGTCAGTCAGTCAGTCAGTCAGTCAGTCAGTCAGTCAGTCAGTCAGTCAGTCAGTCAGTCAGTCAGTCAGTCAGTCAGTCAGTCAGTCAGTCAGTCAGTCAGTCAGTCAGTCAGTCAGTCAGTCAGTCAGTCAGTCAGTCAGTCAGTCAGTCAGTCAGTCAGTCAGTCAGTCAGTCAGTCAGTCAGTCAGTCAGTCAGTCAGTCAGTCAGTCAGTCAGTCAGTCAGTCAGTCAGTCAGTCAGTCAGTCAGTCAGTCAGTCAGTCAGTCAGTCAGTCAGTCAGTCAGTCAGTCAGTCAGTCAGTCAGTCAGTCAGTCAGTCAGTCAGTCAGTCAGTCAGTCACACAAAATCAATTAATTAATCAACAGTTGATTAGTTTTTATTTATATATTTTTCGTATTCTTTAATTCTCTACAAACCTCTCCTAATGAGTTTCCTGGTATTTCCACTTGTCCAAATGCCCAGTTCCCAGCAGTAGGATTAGAAGTGTTCCAGAGAAGATTGGTGCTGGTAGCAGTGCGGAGAACAATCTCAAGCTCTGAGTTAGATGTATCAGGAATAAAATACCAGAACTGCATGCAGGCAGTGACGGTTGTGTTCCAATGCTTTACGAGTCTTCCATAACCTTTTGTACTACTTTTGTTTGACTTTAAAAGAATGTAACTTCCTACATCAAAAAGAAAGAAACCCGAACATTTTAAAAGTTAATAGGTTCTGATAAGATGAATAATGACCGGCAATGAACATTCCTTTTGAGACCATAAGGAAAAGTGAGCTTAAAAAATTCAACTTCAAAAAGTTTTTATTTTATCAAGTAACAATACAAGTTTTCAAATGATAATAAAATAGGAGCCTTTTATAAAAAGGCAGAACTCATAAAATACTTTTGGCAACTTCGAGAAACGTTTTACTCGAGAAAAAAAAAATATACATACACTAACACTAGTTCTGGACAATAATTATCCTCAGCTTTTCTCCAAATATCAGCATCATATTTTAATTGATGCAATTAATGTTAAAAATTATTTATTGTGGTTCTCAATGATTAATTTACAGATAAATTTCGTAAAAAAACAGTGGGTACCTTTAGCGGTCATTGACGAGTGGTCGTGATTAGGAAAGTTGTCTTTCTTGGTCTGATAATCCGCTGGTGTAAAGAAATCCCATACAAGAGTGCCATTGGTATTGTTTTCAAAGCCACAAAGCTCATTATCAAAAATGCAAACTCCTTAATGATACAAAGAAAAAGGTATTAAACTAAAAAAAGGGAGTTATTCCAAGAATAAAAAAATAAAAAATCCTTTTGTGCATTAAAACACTGAATAGTAAACGTTTATCGTTAAAAGGGATGTTAATGGGATGATGACTACGACGATGAAGATGATGACGAGGGTCATATTAATAACAATACCGATGAGGACGATAGTGATTGTGACGATGATCGGGTCATGTTGATGGTGGTGGCGGTAGGTGATTGTGATGATCATGGTGTTCGTGGTGGTGATGATGATGATTGTAATCATCATAATGGTGGTGATATTATTTTATGCTTACCTCTTTGTACTTGCATTTGACACAGTTTGTCCTTGGGCATTTCTACGGGGAAATCTATTTGCAAGCAAAATGACATTCAAACTTCCATTCAATTCGGATATTAGCTAAAATACTCATCATTACCAAGGGAAATGCAAACGCCCCATGTAGATTTCGCATCAAAAGACTTTATGCAGTTTATATTTTTCAAAAAGAGAGAAAGAAAAAAATTTAACTATTACTCCCAAAATCACTGTAATTTATCATCATAGCTGATACTTATATTGCCTTCTTACTGTTGCGGCGTTTCAGGGTCATTTATTTCAACAAATTGTATCACAACTAAAACCTATTGTTTTCATGCAGATTTGACCTTAGATATGTTCGGCAGAAATTTGAGAGCCGTAACTGAACGAGGTAAGTCAAGTCTTTCCCTGCATAAAAATCACCCTTTATTCGTACCCCTTCCCGCCACCTGTAACAATGACCAGTCCCTAAAAAGGCAGTGTATACCGCAGGATTCCTGATGTAGTTTATCTTCACAGGACATCTGCTGGCCACAAGAACTGCACGTCCCATCCAGACACTGGTGCTCTGAACATTTTTGACCTACATGTGAAAGTGACACAAGTATGTAAGGAACTGAAAGCTAATATTGATTTCTTCAAAATATGAGGCAAATTGTACTGTCAAATTGGCTTTTCCCTCATCTTTGTGCTTTCGAGATATTTACGTTTTTCTCGATAGTGATTGGTCGGGAAAAACAATGCGAGGCGAATCTTGACCGTAGAGGGTAGGTGTGGTGAACGATTTGACAGTACAATTTGCCTTTCCCGCACCCGGTTAGGATCTATTTTGTCGATCATTCCCAGTCTTCTTACCGTTAGCCTGCCACACTTAATCTGATCACGGCTCCTTTACCATTTTTATGACAGCGATTTTCGTTTCATCAAGATCATTTTTACAGTCAAGAAAAGAGGTATGACCGTGATACTTGGATGTTAGGATGTATTTGTTATTTATTGTAGCCTTGATGGCATTCAATTTTGAATGAGGGCGCTTTTTTGAGAAATAAATTGTTTAGTTTTGAAGCCGTTTGAATTCATTTTTGGCTGTTTGAGTCCTACCTTGTCACTATATTATAGGTGAGAAGAAAAAAAATAGTAAACTTCTTTTAATAGATCTGAAATTTCGTAGATATGTTAAGAGTCAAGAGAACAACATATTTTGCTAGTTTAAGATCATTTTATTCAAAATTTACAAAATTATTGCAATTTCAGTTTTTTTCAATGAAACCATTGCAAAGCTGCCATAAGTAGATTGCTTGGGCTACCTGTGCTTAAACCGACAAAAATTTATTCAAAAACAAACAAAATCACCAACTTTTCACCGCTTAAACTTGTTCCTTCACGATAATAATGTTATCAAGAGCAGAATAAAAAAAGATTGGTTTCAAGACCGTTTTCGGAAATTGTAATTTGCACTGTTACCTTGTTTTTGCACTGTGTTACCTTGTTTTTGCACAGAATTACCTCTAAAATGCACTGTGCATCAGCCAATCAAATTCGAGTAATTTTTTTATGTATATTATTATATATAGTATAGATAGATAACATGCTCACCACAGTGATGCTCGTCTTCGCCATCTGGACAATTCCTCTTTCCATCACAAAGTTCTGTGTGATGAATACACTTCTGATTGGCACAGGTAAAGTAACCAATTGAACAAATGCATCCATCTTCATCAGAATCATCAAGACAGTCACCATGGATATCATTACATCTATGATGTTTGCTGATGCACTGACCATTCCCACAATTGAACTCAGTAACTTTGCATTGAAAGCCTTGAGGACATGATACAGAAAAACAAAACGGCAATATTAGTTTTTTCCCCCGTAAATTAACAAGTATTTTTTTGCAGTTCGAGTTGTAGTTATAGAAATCAAGATTTGTTTCAACAAAATACTAGCCCGCCCTCTTCAGGCCGGGTCATGTGATCATCAACGTTACATACAACATTCAAAAATGGCAAACATAGGGACCAAATCACTTATAATACACGTTGCTTATGGCTCATCTTAATTACCTCAATTTTCTTTCCTTGTTTGTTTGTTATTTTTGTTTTCTGTGTTATGCTGTATCTTACATCCACATGCGTCCACTCAATTCTATTGGTTCGCAGTTTTGTATCATGGATGATTCCACATATGCAACCCATTTGTATATTGTCTTTTAAGCCCCCCCCCCTCCCCGTGTTTATTTATTTCAGGCACGTTTGGGGGGGGGGGGAGGGCGTATTGAAGAGAGGGGCTTAATAGAGAGGGGGCTTATTGATTCTTAGCCGAAATGCAGTAAGTTCTACGCTATCATGATAAAGATCCCAGCACAGTAAACTCAGGATTAAAACGGAAGTATTACTGTCTCACTGTCTCACATAATCTATTGGGATATTAAAGGCATGGTGTATGCATTGTTCAAATTACACGGTATTTTCAATATTTGATTCACTTGTGTTAGTCTCTAAAGTATGATTTTCCATTATTGTGAATTCATTTGTGAAGAGGGAGGGGAGGGAAGGGGGGCTTAATAGAGGATTTACGGTATTTATATAGATGGCCTTCGAAAGCTCTTCTGATAATAAATATTATATTCTTAGGTGGATGAAACAATCGATAAAACCTGTAAGTCGTAAACTTAGGATATAAATCGAATCGTTAGACTTTGTGCATCCATACCTGGCTTTGCAAATACTGGGTGCAGTGTACAGGATCTGCTGATTACTTGAACATCCCTTATTGCGACTGAAATAGAACCGTTTGTCCTAGAATACCCCTTGAAAGAAATCTTAAAAAAGAAACACAGCAATACTCATAAGTATGACTAAATTGTCTTTGTAATGCACAGGTACCGGGACAAATCCACTCGAAGGGTATAAGAGAAGCAATAAGCAGCTCTACTGACAATGATTGAGAATCTGAGGACCACACCCATTAGCAGAGTGGTACGAGACTGAGCATTAGCAGCGCACACAGTCCGTTCTTTCACATAGCTAATGACGTTCTGAAACTATCGATCACCTCCTCCTAACACATGATAAACAGCACTTTTTTTTACAACACCAATTTTCGCCATTGATAAATAGAATGTGGTTTAAAAAATAAGATACCTGGAATTTTTTCTTCGGCTTAAAGGGTATCCTTCCTCTACCCCAAACCACCCCGTGATCTCCTGTTAAGAGCCACAGGAGATCCTTACTCAAGGTGGTTTTGCTGAAGACCTCAAGACGGGACGTAGTGTTTGAAGGAAGAAGATAAGAAAACTCAAGACACAGGCTTATGTTCTCATAATCAGAGTTCCAAGGCATGGACGGAGATTCCAGGGATGACATTCCAGGTGTGGTTAAAGCTATAAAACTTTCTAAATCAACAAAAAAAGAAAGAGTTTACTGGATATAACTTTCTTACAAAACGAAAACTTCAGAAAACCCGCGGCTCTTTCATTAGGTAGACGCATTCATCATCTACCAGAAGTCAGATTTCCCCGCTTTTCTCTATTGTTCCGGTGATACACGCTTGTACCGGAAGTTGGTGCATACATGTAAATACTAGTAGTTTAGCGCATACCAGAAGTAAGACTTTCCCGCCATTTTTTGTTAGTCGGATAATACAAGTGTTAACCGGATGTTAGTCCATTCATCCATACACGCAAATGACTAATAGTTAAGCGCATACCAGAAGTCAGATTTCCCCTGCCATTTTTTATTAGTCGGATAATACAAGTGTTAACCGGATGTTAGTCCATTCATCCATACACGCAAATGACTAATAGTTATGCGCATAACAGTGATATATTTTCACTGGTCCAATTGTGCTCATATATAAGTTATGGGAACGCAGACCTGGCGTAGCTCTCCAAAGAACCACAGAAGCGCAAAAGAAGGGAGGGTGGGTGGGGAAAACGCAAAGCAAGGAGAGCAACCGCGGGTCGCAGGGGAGTACAATGAGACCACTACAATATTATAAGGGCATTGGATACCGCGTATGGCGGCCCTAGAAGGCTGGAAGAGAAGTGATCCGAAATGCAAATAAGGTTCTTATATATTCGCACCTTTGGGACCAGTGAGAATAGAAGTCAGATTTTCCCGCGTTCATTGATTGATTGAAATATACACACGAGCAATGGAAGATAGTGCACGTGTGTGTAAGAATAATACATTCCTCGGAAAACAATGAGTTTTGCATCTTTAAGAGTGGCTGTCCGTAAATATCGACTATGATCGGGGAAAAATAAAATCCCAATTTTTTCTTTCCCTTACCAGAAGATTTCATTAATTGAGGTGATGCTCAGGAAAAAAAATATCAGTGTCGAAAAATTTTTTTCTTGCCGAAAAATGACTCTTTTGGTTTTGCCACTTCCGGACGGGAGGTCACAACGTAAGCTGCTCTGAGGTCAAATTTAGCAACAAACTCACGGTAGTTGAGTCACGCATTGGACATCGAATGAACGCAAATTGGCGACAAAACACATGAAAGTCTGTTTTTATACATCGTCAATGTCAATAATGAATAATGGAATGAAGAACTTGCGAATGCTGTTTTTGGCTTTAAAAACATGTACCTCGACCTGAATTCTGGAAATCTCGATGACTGTACGGACGTTAGTATGTTGTTGTCACCAATATCGGCTTTGCATTTTTAACGTGTAATGTTGATCAAAGTTTGCTTTTAATTTCCACGGCTGGTGAGTTTTCCTCAGTTCTATAATGCATCCTAAGGTACAACTATCGAATACCCCGCACCTCGGACAACTAAAGCGGAGCTGTCTACGCGTCAACGCGTTGACGCGTAGCCACCTTAGTATAGACATATTTTTTTGGCTACGCGTCAACGCGTCAACGTTTTGACGCGTAGCACGCGTTGACGCGTTGACGCGTAGCCACTACATATAAGAATTTCTCGTTCTCTAAAGATATGTATAAGTCTTTAGACACAGGTATACCGAAACAACATTTTTGACGCGTAGCACGCGTTGACGCGTAGCCACTACATATAAGAATTTCTCGTTCTATAAAGATATATATAAGTCTATAGACACAGGTATACCGAAACAACATTTTTGACGCGTAGCACGCGTTGACGCGTAGCCACTACATATAAGAATTTCTCGTTCTCTAAAGATATGTATAAGTCTATAGACACAGGTATACCGAAACAACATTTTTGACGCGTAGCACGCGTTGACGCGTAGCCACTACATATAAGAATTTCTCGTTCTCTAAAGATATGTATAAGTGTACATTAAAAGAAAATTCGACGCGTTGCTATGATGAAATCATAGGATGCTTTTTAGGATGCGGGGTATTCTATAGTTACTCCCATCCTAAATCCATCTCCTGATATCTTAACATGATATTTGGTATACAAGCAAAATTTAAAGTAAGCAAAAATGATGCGAAAACTGGCAAGCTAGTTCCAATTTGCGATAGCATTATCAAGTATTATCAAATAACCGGAAGTTCACGATTTGAATCCGATTTACCAACGGAAAAAAAAAATTCGAGAGAGACTTGGAGCAAGTCTACATATGAATCGCCTCGAAGCACCCCCGGGTTCTTCGATCAAATAAGGAAGCGATAAGAAGAAAGAGAATACTTAAAGTTCACTTATCTCGATGCATACTTTTCCCTTGCTTTTCTCACCTTTCTCTAAACTCCACCGGCACGATGGACTGTCGGGTGATGATACGATCCATCCCGGACATATGCCATTGCCAAAAGTGCATTGGAGTCTGGTGGAATCTGAAAAGGTAAAAATTGTTCTCTAATCTCGTCCACTAATAATTGCCAAATGCTCTGTTTTGTAATGCCATATCGTTTGCTTACCCGAAACTTGTATGGACTTCACTATACGTCTTTCCCCCTGCCAATGCGTTAGGTCGTCAAGGAAATGATACAATAACTATGAATATTATAAAATTATTTGTATTGTAAATCTTTGGTACAAAATGCACATTTAAGTAAAATGCTTTAGACTGAACACATAGAAATATATGCTTATTCCGGGCTCCGTACGTACGGTAAGACAGCACACAAATAGTGCATGGATAACAAAAATAGCTGTTTTATGTTATCTGTATTAGTTTTGCTCAGTTTTGTCCATTTTTCTTTGCGCGGATATGGCTATCATAAATCGCAAATTACGCGCTTTTTCGATTGTAACGTACTGCTATCGTGTCGAACTGTTTATTGAAAAGAAGCCAGACATTTACGATTCATTTCAAAGGAGACAGGTGCATATCAAGTCAGCCCCTACCAATCAGGGCGGGCGTAGAGAGTTGACTATATACTAGTTATACAATGGTTTCGAGTGAATACCGTGGAATATCCCACGAGTCACTAGTTTCTAGTATACACACATACACTCCTTTAGGGGAGTGTGTATACAAAGAAACTACAAGTGACGAGTGGGATATCCACAGTATGCCACGAGAGACCATCGTATGACCATTTTATCCCACACCATAGAAAATACAAATGCATAGATTCAACGCGCAGCGCATGACGGGAAGAAAGAGTGAAATACCGACGAATATACAACGGCTTTCCTGCATTCTGATTGGCTGTATTTCTATGGAGTAGGATAAATGATTATATAAAATGCCGAAACAATGTTTTTTGTAGCTTCTAAAGATGTGAACAATTACGGAAAAACTCAAAAGTGATTTTATATCTTACTTTAATGCTGTAGTTGCCCGGTTGCACGACCGTCGATATGTTTTGATTTACTTTGTGCTCTTCACAGCTCATTTCTAGTCTCCTGTTAACCATTATAGTTCGCTCAAAAGCGTCCACCTGTAATACCAGTGGGCAGGAAGGACAGTCAAGACCTTTGCAGCAGAATTCGTAGACAGCTGTGGACCGAAAAATGTTTTAAAAAATTAGATTTGGGAAGTCTAAAATAAAGACTGAGCTAGAATTGAACAAGTAATGGCTAACCTTCAAAAGTTAACTCTGAACCAAGAACAATCTTTCTACTGATCTTGTTAGTTAATTGAAACTTAAGAACTCTAGAACCTGTAATTTGACGACAAGATAAATAGTTAAAAAGAAAATACAGTGTAGAACGCAAACGTTTCTCACTGTATACTATCAGTAACCAGAGAGAAAAGACAAAATGGGCAAAGTTAAAGACAGTGCCATCAAAAGAACTCCCTTGCTATTTGCATGGTCTGTCCCATTAACATTTGGGTACGAAGATAGACCTTACCTGCTCTCATCCAGTAAAGGAACTCAGATGGGAAAAGTGGCATCCCTTGTTCATCAGGTAACTTTAAGACTACGGTAAGATAATCGTTATGGACCCGCTGTCGCATGTAAGCTTCCATATGATACAAATGACATTTGCCGAACTTTTGAAACTTATATTGGCTTCGACTCCTGGAAAAAATCCCCAAAAGTTGCGATAAACAAGCAAGCACGCAAACAGGCAAACAAACTAGCAAGCAAGTAAACAACCAAACAACCAAACAGACAGGCAAATAGACAGACTGACAAACAGATAGACAGACAAACAGCTGATCTGAGTAAAATTACTAGCCATTCAGAATCGAGAAAATTTGCAAAACTGAGGTGTCATTCTTAGAAGCTTGGTGAAACGGGAAACGGTTATTTCTTTATTTTATTTTCCACTCAATAATAAATGGCATAGTTAATACATACAACATATCAAAAATCTCCCCTGGAAATCGTGATTTATCTCAGATAATCACTTTCATAATTCAATTTTCGCAGGTCTCATGACACCTCAGTTTTCCAGTGACGTCATTCCTACGTCACTATTTCAGATCAGCTGGAAAGAACCAAACAAGCAAACAAGCAAAAAAGAAGGGGCGCCCAAATTAGTGAGGGTGGGGGTATGTTTTAGGGATATTTTTGAAAATTTCCTACCAGTAGCACAGGAGGCATGCAGGCAGGACAGACAGACAGTAAAATATGCAAACAGAAAACAATGATCTTACAATTTGTATCGGGTGGGATACGTAGGTGATTCAATTTTAATCAACAGCTTATGATCAGCTCTCAAATTGTCATCCAGTCCTGGTTCTCCAGCTCTTCTTAGCCATATTTCACATTCGTCATCACATGAAGCTAAGATGAGGTAAAGCCCTGGGGTACCGACCTGAGGATTGAAGATGCGTTTATTATCAACGTCTCTCAAATTGATTGATTGTAAAGCAATGAAAATCTAAGGTATGGACAATGTGAAAGATGAAATTCCAAGGAACATCGGGTAATACATGGTGGTTAGCCAAATCCAAAGAGTTTTAATTAAAACTTCTTACCATCACATAACCTTGCTGTCGTAGACTGTAGTTCGACAAACCAGAAAACGCAACTATGCTAAAGGATGGAGAGACACTGGATATATTGGGAGGACCACCAAACACTTCATTAAATTTCAAAATTGAGCTGTTGCTTGACGTGATGTATTTGTTCCATAATTCATACGATACTCCATGTATATTAGTGAAATTATCTACGAAGATATATAAAAAAAAGCTTTCATAAAACACAGACAAGCAGACAAAGGAAGGAGTGGATATATGGGATGGATGGTTGGATGATAGAAAAGAGACGTCTTACCGTAAGCTGATACATCTGGTTGACTGCACAACGTCAAAGTAGTATTCTCATTTGATGAACGGATTCTAACCACGTTCACTTTAAATTCAACATCACACTTCGCTATCTGTTCGTTTCCTGTAACCATGGTAACATTACATTGGATGCTCTTCCCAGAACTCGTGTCGTACAGGCTGACAACCGGTAGGATGTGATATTGACTATCACTTTTAGCATGACAACTACGATTTAACGTTACAATGTCTATGTAGACATGTCTTTGTAAATATAGCTGTATCCAGGGATCAGATGTCTAAAAACAGAGAGAAAGTTACATCTTACCGTAACAATTGACTAATATTCCTAAGATGTTTAGTCCATAAAGACATGGAAAGTATGATTTCGTGGCATACGACGTTATTTAGGGCAATATAATGCCTAAAGTTAGATATGTATCATCGTATCTGCTAACCAACCGACGTGCTGATCGATATAATCATTTATTATATACATACCGAGAATTACTCAGTAAAACCCCTTGTAATGAATGTTCGTTCGTTCACTTATGCCAACCAATCATAATACGCATATCAGGGTGAGAAAAACGATACGTCCAATCAGAAGCCACGTACGATTTTTCTTCACGTGTAAGAAAAACGATAACTCCAATCAGAAGCCGTCAGCAACGGGCTGCTCTTTTTTGAGACTAAACTACAAAGTTTTAGTTCAAAACATGAATGAAAACTATATTTTAGACGACAAAACCGAAGAGAAAATCGATGAATTGCCTATAGTAAAGCGGAGAAAAATCTGCCTTAGGTGTAAGTCTATTAAAAAGTTCTTAAAAAGTACTTAAAACTTAAACAACAAGGAAAGGCAGCTTCAGTTGTTTTCGTAGGAAGTTGACTTCTAGGTGAGACCTAAACTAGAAAGTTTGAGTTTAAAACATGGATGAAAATATAATTTACATGACGAAACCACAGAAACAATCGATGAAATACCAATAGTAGAGCGGAGGAAAAGCTGACCGAGATGTAAATCTCCTGGAAAAGTTCTTAAAAAGTATTAAGAGCGAGTCCACGTAAGCTTCGGGTATTTTTGGAAATGACAAAAAGCAACCCAACCTGAAACTTTGTGGGATGAAAGGTAGTCACATACAAGTAAACACATGGACATTATTTTTTCTTGTTTTTGCAATGCGAAAAATACGTTTAATCGAAGTTATGTCTGTCTTAAGGTGAACAAAAAACCAAACAATTTTTCGACTTTAGCGACTTGAAGATTTATAAAGAAGATTTAGCGAGGGAAGATCAGTTTTAATCTTACGATGAAGTTTCGTGACTGAAACTTCAGTGAGAGAAAAAGTGGCCTGTAGACCATAACTTGATTATACTGCAAGAGTAATATTTCAGTTAAAAGGTAAATTCATTAATGTTAACTAATATTTCGTAAAAAATCGACAAAAAATGTGTAAACTAGCTGCAGAAACTCTCGACAAGCCAAGGACGTTGATCCGGCAACATTGTCAAAAAAACTAGGATAGTTTGTCATTTTCACTGCATTTTACATTTATCATCTTTTTTAAACTACTTGTGAACAAGAAAAGCGATATTTGAAACTTTGAAGTTTTGTTTTTGATCCCATTTCAAAAATAAAGGCTAAGACACAGGGAGCCCACAGCCACTGATAGAATCAGTGATTAGAACAAAATATATCATGCGTAAATGCACAATCTTGTTTTCGTTCTATCTGCGCCACGAAAAATTCTTGAAGTTTCATCCCTTGTCATTATATTCTACGCTAGCAACGTTAGCAGCTGATAATTTTCAAAAGCAGAAATCATCCATGATATTTTTACTATTTCGAAGTAAATAAGTCATAAATAAATATGAATAGTTATATTAGTTATAAAAGCTTTAAAGAAGCCTGAATGAAAGCAGTCATGTGTCTAGTTTATAAATTAAAATGAGTTTCAGAAGGTTTCCTCTCAATATTTCCATTTAGCAGCTTACGATGGCAGATGAATCTACCAAAACATGTCAAAAAATGTCAAAAATGTGGTGCTGTCTCATTATCAAATTATCTAATTCTATTACATATAACCATTGTAATTATATTCTATTTATAAATCTTTTTTTTCTTTAAACCTGAATTACTATTGTAACTAAAAGACTGGGGGCTAACTAGAAAACCTAACAGTTAACTTAGCCCCCAGGCTCTTCTTATTTCAAAACAAAACTGTAAATCAAAACTGTAAATCATTTTAGTATTACTAATTCTATGTATAAAAATTGTTATATTTAAAGAGAGCAAAATAAACTAAACTAAACTAAAATCAGTACCTTGTTTGTGACAAGAGGAGTTTTCCTTTCGATTTGCACGTTAACTGCGTAAAATAAAACATACAAAATATCAATAATGACGTGGGGGATTGGAACTTAAAGAATTTATTCTTTACTTGCGCTTAAAAACTGATTTTTATATTGCTTAATTATTGAACTGAAAGTTCTATGTATTTACCAGTAGGATGTCCACACGATACACCTCTGATGTAAAACGTAGAACTGTTTTGAACTTTGGAACCTGCGTATTTACAGTCTGCCAGTGAAGACTCGTTGCCATGACATTCTTCCAGAACCATGATGGTTGGCAGTTTTGCTATCACCGGCGGTGACCATGGACTTGCTTTACCAGTCAAACCGAGCATTTTACAGGCTACTCTTGATTCTTTCGTCGTCCAGTGTCTAGAATAAATCTTGCCCCACTTACCGTCAGTTTTGA
Source organism: Anthopleura sola (assembly GCA_023349425.1). Lineage (NCBI taxonomy): Eukaryota > Metazoa > Cnidaria > Anthozoa > Actiniaria > Actiniidae > Anthopleura > Anthopleura sola. The sequence goes on along the minus strand of JALHLI010000031.1, from coordinate 1,129,858 downwards.
CTTCAACGTACCCTTGATTGGGTGTAGAACCTCCCGTTAGACGGATACCTTGAATTTTTCCTATAGAAAGAAACATTGTGTTAACCTTGCATAGTAATACGAGTGATAAAAGCAATACCCGTGATTTCAAAGACAGGCGTGGAAATTTTCGAAAGGGGGTACAGATACATATCAAGAAGCGAAAGTAGAGCAAAAAAATGGTGCCTTAACAAACGAAACTGTCCTAACTTCCCCATGTTCAATTCCTTCTCAACCAGAACTATATCCGGACGCCTAGCCAGAATTATCCTATCTGTCTGGATGGTAAAGTCCCACAGCAACTTAACTTCATGGTTCTCCATCACACTATCAGGAATATGTTCATACCATTTGTCACAACATGGTAATCCGTATTTCTTGCAAAGTTCCCAGTGCAGGAGTCCAGCAAGTGTGTCGTGCCGACGCTTGTACTCTATCTGTGCAAGTTTACTGCAGGCACAAATAATATGTTCTACAGTTTCCTCACATGTGCCACACATTCTGCACTTTTCAGACACTTCTTGATTTTCGATTTTAGCTTTTATTGGGTTAGTTCTTATAACTTGGTCTTGAGCAGCAATGATTAGCCCTTCAGTTTCTCTCTTCAGATCACCGACTCTCAGCCAATTCCACGTCTCCTTATCAGCCATATCATTAATTTGCTGATAGTACTGCCTCTGTAGGGGTTTCGTCATTATTTCTTCCCACCTTTGGCCTCTCTTTCTTTCCTTGTAATCCTTTGGTTGTTCCGCTGATGCATGTTTCCCTATTTTACAAGCTGCAATCAACAACCTTTCTTGGCTGTTCTTTATATACTGTGCAAGGCTTCCTTCTTCCATTCTGATACAGTCTTCAATACTGATAAGGCCACGCCCTCCCTCAGTTCTTGGTAAATAGATACGGTTGACTCAAGACCTGGGATGAAGAGCTCCATACATGCATAACAACTTTCTTACTAGTTTTTTGATCCATTTCTTGCACATTATTCTTGGTCCAATTCACTATTTCTCCGCTGTAGCGAATCGATGATACAGCCCACGTATTGATTGCTTTCATGAGGTTTCCTCCATTCAGCTTCGACTTAAGGAGCTTCCTCAGCCTCCTCATGTATTCAACTCGTAGCTTTTCCTTCATTTCTGAATGTAGGAAATCATCAGCTTCCTGTACGCCCAAGTACTTATAACAATCATCATTTTCTTCCAACGATCTTAGCTTTCTCCCATAAGTACTTTCTCCCAAGTACTTATAACAATCATCATTTTCTTCCAACGATCTTAGCTTTCTCCCATCTGGAAGAGCAATTCCATCACTCTTGATCTTCTTACCTCTATTCATGACCAGCACTGCACATTTGGAAATTCCAAAGTCCATACCAATGTCGTCACTGAATATGCGCACTGTTTGCACGAGGGAATCAAGTTATTTTTCATTCTTACTATAGAGTTTGAGATCGTTCATGAATAGTAAGTGATTGATCTTTTCTTCGCTTTTACTGATCTTATAGCCAGCTTGGGTGTTTCTGAGTATATCGGTATATCATTTTTCCATTCGATGTTAGGGTTGTCCTCCATAATGGCATGCTCTTCTCCAATAAAGCTTTCACATTATCAGCTACACCCATCAACTCCATTGCCAGAAATATGGGACATGAGCCTGCTCACCCATGCGCAATGATGCGTTTCAGCTTACAAAATAGCCGCCGAGTCTTATAGGAAATGTATGGGGAATATAGAGCTTTTCTTTATTTACGGCGAATAGGGTTTTATTTACTCTGAGCTCCACATTGCGACAAACAACCCACCCTACAAGCTACTAAATAAGCGTAAAATGATCATTGAATCATGCGACATATTGGTTCCCGGACTACTTGCCTTCGAAAGGCTTCGAAAGCTCTAGATTCCATACATCGTCTAAAAATCCGGCCACACTTGACCCCAAAATCGTCTTATTTGAAGTCGAAAAAAATTAAAAATAAAAGAGCTCCACCTCGATATCACCAAACGAGTGTTTAATAAGTCCAAAACCGCTCAAGATAGATAGCATGCCTCCAGAATGTTGGTTCCCAAGAAGCTCGAAGTTAGGTTAAATTTTAAGCGATTCCACGCGTTGTTAGCTCGTAGTTTTCAGTTAAAAATGACAAGAAACCACTGAGAACTGCTCCAAACAGCTTCCAATCCCCTAAATATCGCCATTTTGTTTTTACAACCTCCTATTGACTGCTGAGATACAATAAGGAAGCTTAAAGTAACGATTTAGGTTTGAAACTTGTTTGTTGACCTTCATGGGCTTCCTGTGGTGAGGCTTATCAACAGAAAAATAATAGTTGTTCTTTTGATTGTCAATTAACTATTTTTTGGTGAGAATTGTTTTACTAACATCATAGTTGAATATAAATATGTGCTTGGAAACCATGTAGTTATATTTTTCCTCTAGAAAACCACTTCATTTTCATTCATGCGTAACACCGCTGACAATGTCCAATATTTCTGGCAATGCTAACGACTCTTTTATCCACGAATGTGAAACAGAGTCATATGCCTTCCTGTAGTCAATCCACACCATAGCTAAATTGGTCTTTCTTTTCTTGCAATCCCTCAGTAAGGCCTTGTCAATGCTTAGTTAATCTTTCGTCCCCTAACTGTTCTTTCTGCAACCTTTCTGCTCGTCTGGTAGCAATTTGTTCTTGATCAGATGGCAGTAGAGATCTTAGTTTCCATATCAAAGGAAGGCATGTGATTGGACGGTAATTAGACGGGGTGTTGCCTTTATCAGGGTCTTTCATGATGAGCACTGTTCTCCCTTTAACCATCCATTCCGGGGTGTTTCGTGATGTTAAACAGACTTGTAGCTGTGCAGCTATTCTTTCATGCAAACTCACGAAGTTTTTCAACCAGAACCCATGTACATTATCCAGACCTGGTGATTTCCAGTTTCTCATTTTCCTCAGCCGATGTTTGATTTTCTTTGGTGTGATGGTGATTTCTGGCTGCTTGACTACATGCTGGTCATTCTTTGCTTTCCTCAGCCACTCGGCGTCCATCTTGTGTTCTCCTTTATTGCTCCACAGCTGCCCCAAAAACTCTAAACTTTCCTCAGCATTTGGTGGTGCTTGTTCCTGCTTTTGTTCATCAATTTCTTTGTAAAATTGCTTTTGATTTGTTGTAAATAATCTGTTTTTCCGATACTGTGTTATCCTTTCCTCATAGCGCTTCACTTTACTTGCCTTGGCCTTGATCCTTTGTCTCAGCTCTTCCATTACCACTTTCAATCCTTTACTTCTGACATTATACAAGTTCCAGCTGTTTGGATGTTGATTTGTTGAAGTCTGCTTAAGTCCCTTCTCATTTCGCTAATATGTCCTTGCATGTAGTCAGCTTTGTAGTCTTCTTTTCCAGGATGGTTCTCCATTCTTCCTTTTCTTTTTGAGCTTCACTCCCACTCTTTCAGTTACCACAGCAGCAGCGGCGTACACAAGGTCGTTTGTCTCTGTAACATCATTCGTAGGAATAGTTTGCAGCACACGTACTGTCGACGGCTTTGACTTGGTCTAACAGCTTTTTCCTAAATACTCCGCCAAGATCTGGTAATCTTTCTCGGTTTGTTTTGTGTTGTATTTCATACAGTCGAGATTTTATTGCGTTTTGTTCGTTTGTCATTTCCATTTCTTCAGATATTATTTCTCGTTGATTTTCTTCTGTACCATCGTCGTGTGTGGTCGAGCAATTCTCCTCTGTCCCAGTGCTATGGTCTGTTCCAGGACTCCGTTCTTCTCTAACTAGGCGTGCTCAACTCATATGCGACTCTACCGACAGTCTACATAATGAAACTCAAAAACTTAGACACATGTTTCACAAGAACAATTACAGTGATAAATCTATTAATAGCAACACTCATAAACAAAGTAGACTTAATAACAACCCTAATGACACTGTTAATACACCGAAAGCCTTTACTTCACTATACCATACATTAAAGGTACGTCAGAGATCATATCACGCATTTTGCAGCCACATAACATTCACGTGGCTTATCGACCCATATCTACATTGCGAAAGGTCCTGACCAAGGTCAAAGATCGTGACAGCCCAAACGATCGAGTCGGAGCTATTTATAAGATTCCATGTAATGATTGTGAAGCAACCTATGTTAGGGAGACTGGTAGATCGTTCAATATCAGACGTGAGGAACATCAAAGTGCTGTTAGAAAACAGGATGATCATAATAACATTGCCTTGCATCATACCAAGACTGGCCATACAACTAACTGGGAATCTGGTAAATGTCTATCTTAATGCAGCAATAGAAAGCAACGACTTCTACTGGAGAGTTGGTTTACTAAGTTTGAGCAGAATCCACTAAACTGCTCAATCAAATAACCGACAACGTACAATAGGCTTGTAAACAATAACGAAAACAATGCCGAAGCAGCGACGCGTACGAATTAGAGAACACCGACGCTATCTAGATGCGCTCTAATTAGACCAACACCGCCACTGATTACGCAAAACCAGGTAATTGTGCAGCAGCAGCAGCAGCAGCTAAACTACCATCTCAGAGCTAAAATTTTTAGTTTTCAAGTCTTCAAACGCAATTTCTTCAGTTAGTTTCACAAATTCATATATTCCTTTTTACAATATGTTTTACAATTTTTAGCTTTATATACATTAGTCTAATTTTTATTTTATTATTCATACTTTTATATTCCATTTTATATATTGTCCTTTTTTTACGTTTATTTTATTTTAAGTTAATTCCAGGACCTCTCTGAAAATCACCTATGTGAGAGAGTTTTCCTGAAGCATATTTTAAAATTTTATTTGGTGCAATAAAGATTATTATTATTAGCTCTGAGATGGTAGTTTAGCGAGTGTTTCTTTTATGGAAAAATTAATTTATCTCGCGGTGATTTTGAAAGGAATAAGGTTTTGAACCTGAAAATATATTACATGCCTAGGGATACTATAGTTATTTAGCAAAAGATTACAAATCTGGAAAGGTTTTCCTGATATTAAAACAACGATTATTCTACTTCCATGTTTCGAAAAGCAGTGCGCACGTACTGACAACGATCTTAATAGTATCATATATTCTCTCTGCTTCCTTGTTATGATAACGTTAAGATATGGGGACGAACACTCCGGTTCGTATTAAAGTTGATATATTTGACATATTTTCTATAGACGTGCCTACAGTACAGACGGATGAATGGATGGATGAATTGTAAAAAGACGAAATACTATAATTGATGTACACGTCACAACGTAAATGTAAATAGAACAAAGTATAGAATAATAGACAATAAAAAAATCGATTAAAGGTTGGGTGAAAGGATGAATGGATAACCATCATATCTACTGACCTAGCTTCTTGAGTCCATATACTTCCACACGTAGTGCTTTATACAAACGATACTGCGTTGGTATAAACCTTATAAATCTGGCGTCAACTGGACTGTCTAGGATATTTGTCTTTACAGTAGTCCTGTCTACATTACCAGGAAAAAGCTGATGAAAAAGAAATAGTATAATGTAAGTGCTCAATGAATAACTGATAAATAACAGGTATTGAAGAAATAACAATAACAATAACAATAGTGTTTTTTTTGGTCAGAGGCATCGATATTGTACTTCTTCTAGCTTCGTTAACTTTTTTTCTTTTCTATAATTTTGTCTTGCTGTACTTTATTTTTTGGTACCAATCATCTTTAGTAACGTTTCAAAATGTCGTTTGATGAAGAAAAATTAAAAGATCTTCTCAAGACACTTCTAAATAAAAGAGATAATAACCTCGAAGCTCTGCTCGATCAGAAAATCCAACCATTGATCAAATCTCTGGAATTTATTTCAAAGAGGAAAAGAGTATAAAGCTCGAAAAGACTGTAGATTCACTTCAAATAGAAAAACATCTTCTTAAAACGCAAGTCATGAATTTGACTAACGAACTTTCTCAATGGAATCAAGACATCAATGATCAAGAACAATATGGAAGGCGTGATTGTTCACAAATCAAAGGTATCCTGACCACGAAGGATGAAGACACCAATGAAATTATAAAGAGTGTTGGCTCTCTTATGGATGTCGAGCTCGATGACGACAGCATTTCAGTCACTCACATCATTATCAAGTTTACAAGAAGACAAGTAAGAGACGAATTCTATAATGCAAGGACCACCTTGCGCGGTAAGTACACAACAACCAATCTACCTGGCTTTGAACGCTACCCACAAGCAAAGATATTCATCTCCGAAAGCTTAACTGAAAAGAACAGACAACTATTTAATAAGTGTCTTGAAGCAAAGAAAAAATATCATTGCAAGTTTATCTGGACTTATATTAAACTTTCCAAAATTAGTTCGCACCTTTGGAAGACAGAAGGAGGATTTACTACAAGTCTAGTCTGATCCTTGTGAGTTTTACTTACTTTAATAAAATAGGTATTAAAAGATTGAGGTAATTTGTTTGAATAGAAGTCATGCATAAACAATGCATTTCTGAAGAAAATAAGATCAAAAAATTTAAGAATATTCAACTTTGAGAAAAGAAGATTGGTATGTGCTCTATAATCAGAAAAAGTCATTAGACGAACAACCTTTTTCTGAAGAATGAATAAAAGTTAGAAGAGAAGATTTGTAGGTGTTACACCAGACATTAGCACCTGATTAGATTGGATCTGCATGACTTGTTCCACCTCTATATTTCCTTTTCATAATCTCGATATCACAGAATTACTTGAGCTCTGCTTCAATTCCAATACCAGTTGTTTTTGCTCTTCCTATATAGAACGAATGAGATTAGACGCAACGAATTCACCGATCCTCGAATTTACATCTTCGTTAAATAATCTTCCTGATAACATCTTTTAACTTTTATTATCAAAAATAGTAGAAAAAGAGAGGAAGCAAAGTGAAGTGATATTTAAGAGACGAGTTTTTTACATGACTTCTAAAACCCATACATAGTCTACATTTTTGTGCAGCTTAAAACATGTTCTAAAGTAAAAAAAAGTAAATTATTCAAAATGTTTTCAGTTACTTTTTAAACATTTCAAGTTTTTAATGTCCTTGAAAAACAATGCAACTGTGAGAGAACAATAAAACATTGTGTTCTCTAAGGGAAAAAAGTGTCATAAGCGTTGATTAAGATGCTATATTTCATAAACAATTTTTTGTTAAGTAAGAAGCATTGGAATTTCACATTCGATTTGTTTTCTAGTTCCCGAATTGGAATGCTTACGCGTCATTTCGAAGATGAAGTGCTTTAGAAATGTGCAAAATATTAAAGAGCAAAGCAAACATTAGAAAATGCCGTACCTTCGAGTACTAAATATTCTACTAAATGGGCTATAAAGATTTTTGAGGAGTGGCAGAAAGACAGACTTAACAAAGATCCTGTGAAGGAAAGTTTTCCATGGGAAGTTATAAGGATATAACAGTTATTCAAGAATTAACTTCACTTGAACACCTAAGTGCAGAGTCCCTCGATTTTTGGCTTGTGAAGTTTTTACAAGAAGTTACAAAACAAAATGGAGAGCCTTACCCCAAAAAGCCAATAGGCAATAGTTGGTATAAATAACTTAAACAAGATTTTGCCTGATAAGCTATTCAAGGCGGCTGGTCTACCTCGTAAAGCAGCGCATAGTTTATGGGTCACATAAGCCACAAATCTTTTCCAACAAGGGGTAGAAGAAAAACTCTTTAGGGAAAGAACACTGAGGACACAAGTCCAATGCTTTATTACGCTTTGAGCGACCAGCCGAAACGCTAGTGCTGCTTTGGGTCCAGTTAATCCCTTTAGCTCAAGACAGGAAGATTTACCTTCCTACGATTTTGATTTTGATTTTGCTAGCGATGACATTTTTTCTGGTATCGATATGACTGTCTACGAGACAGACTTTGTCGTTCATAGATGATGAACTGTTAGCGCAAATTCCCATTCCAGACACAGATACGAAATACTCAGATACTGCATACGAGACAGATTTGTCGTTCATAGATGATGAACTGTTAGCGCAAAATCCCATTCCAGACACAGATACGAAATACTCAGATACTGTATACGAGACAGATTTGTCGTTCATAGATGATGAACTGTTAGCGCAAATTCCCATTCCAGACACAGATACGAAATACTCAGATACTGCATACGAGACAGATTTGTCGTTCATAGATGATGAACTGTTAGCGCAAAATCCCATTCCAGACACAGATACGAAATACTCAGATACTGTATACGAGACAGATTTGTCGTTCATAGATGATGAACTGTTAGCGCAAATTCCCATTCCAGACACAGATACGAAATACTCAGATACTGTATACGAGACAGATTTGTCGTTCATAGATGATGAACTGTTAGCGCAAATTCCCATTCCAGACACAGATACGAAATACTCAGATACTGTATACGAGACAGATTTGTCGTTCATAGATGATGAACTGTTAGCGCAAATTCCCATTCCAGACACAGATACGAAATACTCAGATACTGTATACGAGACAGATTTGTCGTTCATAGATGATGAACTGTTAGCGCAAATTCCCATTCCAGACACAGTTACTGGGGCTAGTGAGAGGACAAATGTGTTTAACAATTGCACCTTTATTCTCCTAAACGGGGAAAAACATGTTATATATCCGATGTATCAGTGTTATTTGTGGTCAACAAATAGTAGGATTATTCTGAAACTTTTTCATAAATTAGTTCTACACATTAGCTAACATATAATAAAGTTTTGTTGTACTTATTATAGAAACTTTATGGAATATGTTTTTTCATATCATGTCCGTTGGTGGTTCTAATTGTAAACAGGTGGTTCTAATGGTAAGCACTTTCTGGTTGTTAGCTTTTAATGGCTAGAATGTGTATTTAATGGATTTAATCCGCGATTTCCAGCCTCAAAAATTCAATGTATAGGTTTCAAGTTGTGTTAAGACAATATTTTACTGTTCGTTTTATTACAGTAAGTCATCAACGCAGAATTGCTGACGTGGCAATTTTTGTGATAAACACATAAAAAATTACACAAGCACTTGAACTTCAAAACTTTACCTAAGCACAGTAACTGTAGTATTTTTGCTGTCATATCTCAAGAGCTACATATGAACTCCGAAGTGACTTTTATAAACCTTCAGCGAACATGCGAACTGAGAAGTGTTTACAATTAGACGCACATCACAAAAACACATGTAATTTTCAGTGGCGTGGAGACGCGCTCATTTTAAACACCAACTCAAGTATTATTTACAAAACACAAGTTCCATCCTTTGACTTTTAGCTAATATAAAAACCAAGTCCTACTATTGCGATTTTAGAGTGAAAATATACGACTTTTCTTACCCATTACCTTAAAGGTGCGCTTAAATTACGAATTTGTAAACAACAGCCATCAGCTTACCTTAAGTCGAAATTGAATTTCGGCGTGTATGGAACGTGAGAATGCCCAAAATAGCATGGAATGATTGACAAGTAATCAATATTTTATCGGGCAAAATCTTTTTCGTAAATCTCAAATTTATGGTATAAAAGAGAAACATTAATGGAAAAGTGTTTACAATTAGAACCGTTTACAATAAGAGCCACATACTGTATGTTTATGTAATTTCTAACATACTAATTTTTGAGTGTCCTACAGCGGCTCCACTCGTGTTTTATCAGAGAACAGAACAAAGCTTAACCTCATCTATTTGTTAGAAAAGTTTCTGTTTTCAAGTTCTAACTTTCTCTTAACAGTAAAGTACAGGACAATGAACTAGTGAGTTCGATGTAAACATCACGTTTTTTGATATTTAATCAATTTCAATATTTCGCATACTAGATGGATAAAGTGTTCGTTCTTACCTTTACTTTACCACCACTTTGGTACATGGTCCAATTGTTATTGTCAATAGATGTTGATATCTTGTATTCTGTTGTCCATGAATACCACATAACGTGACCCTGTGTGGCTAGAGCATGGATAACATACACTTCACCCAAGTCTATCTGTAGATAGTCATTAGGGTCATCATTGGTCTTTGGTATCCATCCCCCGTTTTCTTTCAGTCGTGCATTGTGTGGATCGAGAAAGTAAGAATATGTTGAGCTTGCCGTGAATCTGTTATCTGGTATGATGCTCCTGTAAGATACACCAATGGGATACAGATTACCTGTAGAAAGAAAAAGGTGAAATACATTAAAAATTGTCATAGCAATCAGTGTTGTTTCACGTGTATCACCAGGTTAGTGTTCTTTTATTTGCCAATGTATCATGCGAAACTCAACGTTATTCACCTCTGAAATTGTTCAAGTTCAAGAACATTTTAGTGAGATTTCTAGGCGAAGACAATGTTCTTTTATGAGTTTTTCCTTTTATAACCAATCCTAAACCACAGGTAGCCCAAGCGTAGAACTAGCGGGCTGTGATGTCATCTGTTTTAATGAGCGGAATGATTAAAATTTCATGTTTTGAAAAAATGCTTTCAGGATAGCTTAAATTGCCCTATGATTTTGAAAAAAATCAAACAAAAATATTTTTGGTCTAAAATGATTGGCAATTAGCCTTTCCGGAATTGCAGAACGCTGTGCATCATGGGTCTGTTTTAGGGAATACTTACATGGCGTCCTTTTCGCTTGCTGATAGTGACAAGTGATAGGAAACCTTAACTATCATGTTAGTTTTAAAATTTCTTTCATTTTTTATAATGTCAACGGACCGATGAAGCGTCCCTCAAAACAGCCCCATAATGTAACGCATTTCTACAATTCCGGAAAGGCTAATTCGCGCAGATTTATGTTTTCTAATTTAGCACGTATTTAGATCATGCCATAGTTTAACGTTTCCGCTTGTTTTCGCTACATATTTAGGACCACTATCATTTAAAGGGGGAAAACAGAAATAAAAAGAATAATATTATATGATATTAATTAATTAATTTACTAATTGATTTTTACATTTTAAGTACTTTGCTGTCTGAACTCCTTCCAACCGGGTATTGGGCCTTGGATTTTTTCTCCTTTGCACAGGAAGTGCAGATATTGTCGCTTTTTGGTAAATTATGATATCCTTTGACGTCGAGAGTCATTTTACGAATTTACCTCTCGACTAATGTATTACACTAGAGGTTAACTACATTTCAAAAGGTCTGCCCAATCTCATATTCACTTTTGCCAAGGCTCAAACGCACTTTCTATACAATGGTAATTATTTTAATCAGATTGATGGCGTAGCCATGGGTCCCTTTCTTGTTGTTTTGATTGATAACAATAGTCTATCTTCTCTCATCACCTCCTTTTTTTTAGTAAGAAAACATTTAGACGGATCTTTTCTTACTTCAATATTTACTTACTTCATTTTCTCACTTCAATATTTGCCTGATTAGCATAGGAATTTCGCTTTTTAGCCAAATTTACACCAAATCCGTTCTGAATATCGAAAGAGCATGATAAAAATAGCTTATTTTAAAAAATTGAGATTATTAGTGTTTTTACATTCCAGTAATTTGAAAGCTGATATCTCGGAAACTATTGTATGCAAAGAGCTAAACATTTCGTACATTACTTATATCAATGAGATCTTTTACACCCATTTTCATTGAAGCGTGACCCGCTCGTTTATTTCGGCCGACGGAAAAGTTAAGTTACACTGAAAATGGAATATGTCTGATAAACCATGATATTGAAAATCGTGGTTCTTTTCTTAGGTTGCGCTACATTCTAAGTAATGATTATCTAACACTTTTAAGTGTTAGATAATTGAAGTGTTAGATAATTTAAAAATTGCCCAACAGTTAATAGAACAATAACATGATTTTTGGAGGGCATATTGTTTATTTGTGGCCCGAGTAGCATATATAGGGACACAAATAAATAATATGCACCACAAAAGTCCTGTCATTATCATTATCATTAATATACAAGACCAAAGTCTACAAAGTCTTCAATATCAAAAGTTAAAATTTTAATAAAACATTTTCATTCAAAAATAAAGTTGTTATACATACAAAACAAGAAAACATCAAACGCACGCGCTTTGAAATAGTTTCCTTAAGATCTGATTGGCTGACAGCAGTCGTAAGACATTCTCTCAACTAATCAGATCGAGGCAGGGCGATAATTAGCACTTAATGACTGGTCCCGAGGGAAACAGTTAGTTTTGTTTCCCGAGAATCTCAATGTTTCCCGAGGCTCCGGCCGAGTTCCCTTCCAGAGGATATTAGAAAAATTTCTTCTATAGATATTTTTAAAAAACATTTAAAAACTCATCTTTTTAATATAGCATATTCTTAAAGCTCATCTTTTTAATATAGCATATTCTTAAAACTCATCTTTTTAATATAGCATATTCTTAAAACTCATCTTTTTAATATAGCATATTCTTAAAACTCATCTTTTTAATATAGCATATTCTTAAAACTCATCTTTTTAATATAGCATATTCTTAAAACTCATCTTTTTAATATAGCATATTCTTAAAACTCATCTTTTTAATATAGCATATTCTTAAAACTCATCTTTTTAATATAGCATATTCTTAAAACTCATCTTTTTAATATAGCATATTCTTAAAACTCATCTTTTTAATATAGCATATTCTTAAAACTCATCTTTTTAATATAGCATATTCTTAAAACTCATCTTTTTAATATAGCATATTCTTAAAAATTGAAATGTTTTAATTTATACAGTTATTATAATCTATGTGTACTCTTACTTCAAGTAATGTATGAATTAATAAAATATATATGATATATATACAAAAAAAGTAAATGTATAAAATGTAATTGTGTTTTTCATGTTTTTGAATTTTTTGATATTTTGTCTTTTTTGATTTCTGAAGTGTAAAGCGCCGATGAGCTCAAGGATATCGGCGCTATATAAATGATAATTATTATTATTATTATTATTATTATTATTATTATTATTATTATTATTATTATTATTATTATTATTATTATTATTATTATTATTATTATTATTATTATTATTATTATTCGAGGGAAACGAAACTAACTGATTTCCTGAGGGATCAGTCATTAAGTGTTTTATTATATACTCTAGTCAAACGTAGAAAAATTTCTCTCCATTTTGAAAATTTTTTATTTACAAAAAAAATTTATTCCCCTCTCACGCTTTGATCACGTGCATTTATTACCCGCGCGGGAGTTATTGAGATTTATTTCCCTCCAAGTGATGTACTCTCGACCAATAAGAAAACGAGTTTGACTAGGATATATAATAAATGCATTTGCAGCCAGCGCGCTTGGCGTTTGGCCCGCTAGACTGAACGTTTTAGTGAGGGCAGTTTAATATTTGGTCTTGTATATTGATGATAAAAACTATCATAATATTGCTTAGATAGTACGCGCTCTCTCATTGGCTAATTAACTCACAAATGAAAGTTTCTCTACTACATTTTAACCATATCAAAATCATTGCATACATTTGAGGACATTTAATATTGGTGACTGGTATATAAGACGCTCACTACTGCGCTTGCGCATATATTAACATATCCAAGATGGCGGGCCTAAGGAAAAGAGTCTCACGCCCCCCAAAACGATTCATGAATGAATACGACGAATACAGTGAAGAGAAACCCTCAAAAAAGCCTCGAAAGCAAAAAATAGACAAGACCCTATATGACATAGAAGTCAAAGAAGTTGACAAGGCAAAGAAGTGATTGAAAATTCATTTTGTAGGGTATAGTGACAAGTTCGACGAGTGGCGTGATTTTGACGTTGAGGAGTATTACTTTCCTTTAATTCGCCATGAAAAGAACTTTGTTCCAAGCAACGTATCCCTTAAAGACCGAAGATATGTGTTTCACAGTCAACTCTATCGTACTGTAAAGAGAAAGCTTTGGTCTGGCCGTAGGGACGACCCTGAGATTCGGATAGAAATCACTGTTGATCAGGATGTATTTTCTACCGGACTAGGTCAGTTAATCAACAGCGTTGTACAAAGAGGGAGAGAAGTTTATGCTATTAAAGACAACTGAATTCTAGATGAAACCTTAGGTGGAAAATGGGACGAAAGAATTTTTAATTCCGATGGTGATTTTGCTTATGTGGAAAACAATACTGTTCGATACTGGTTGGCAAAGAAAGGGTCAATAGAGGAATACAAATACATTGGTGACAAATATGTCAAATCTGAAATTTAATCTGTATAGAAAAAAGATTAAGACAAAATAATGAGTTCAAATCTTTGGTAGTGAGAAACTGGATTAATAACAGGTTAGTTGCAAATAACTACATATAATAACAGAATATTCGGGCTATTACGATTTTTCTAAGAAATATAAGCTTATATTTTTAATAACTTACGTGTTGATTCTGTAAATAAAAAAAGCAGGATCATGGCCAAATCCAGAGTTTGTACCGTCATTTGTGTCGCTAAAATCTTCTCCAACTGCTACTACAGTCACACAGAAAGTCAAGAAAAGCAAGAGGATAACAGAGGGATATTTAGAAGCAATTTGCCCCACGCAAAACTCAAAAAATATAGACATAGGTTTGGTACCAAAATGTGGGTAATTTATTCTAGATTCATATTCTGGCGGTAAAAATTGGATTGGGACATGCGCATTAAAGTTAAACCCAGTATTCCACGACTTGGTTGACAAAAACTTAGGAACGCCTTGTTAAAACGTCCCCTACCGGCATCAGAAAATTCAAGTTTGTCCCCATGAAATCGCAACGAAATGACTTTAAACTCTTACCAGTTACAGTATGAATATCAGTGTTTGTATTTCTGGAGGTAAAAATGTGTTCTAAGTTATAATCTTCGAGAAATTGGCTGGAAAGCTTCAAAATTTGCATTGTTTTCGAGTCCGATGTATTGCTGTCTGCCAGTAACGCCTGCAGAAATTTGATCCTGAGGCTTTTGTCCGCAGTGATTTTGATATGTAAACTCTGCACAAATTGGGCAAATTCTGTTTTTCAAGATTAGTTTTAATTATTTGTAGTAAATTTTTATTCAATAAAGTTGTTTTTTTCAGATACAAAGACACAAACTCGGCACAAAATATGCCTATTGTATTGTTGAAATTTTCGGCCGGCATTGTCGGATATTCTTGACTAGCTATCCTTCTAGTTTACACGCGCTCTTGAACAATTTGTTATAAACTAAAACTCTCCATAATATCCAAACCAAAGACATACATTATCCAACTAGAATGGTGTTCTGAAAAGGATATGGAAGTAAAAATCGAGGAAATACCTTGCGAAATGCTGGATGAAGTCCTCCGAAAAGATTTTTCGCCGACGCAACTTCTAGTTCAGATCGAAAAGTGGCGAAAACTACGGCCGGGAAACCTGATTTTACTTAGAGATTGAATAGAAAGGTTCTAATATGTCCCTCAAATGATCGCTAACTTCACTATATTACCGTATCGTGAGTATGAGATTCTTTTCTGGTAAAAGGGTCGCTTTTGTCGGGTACTCGCTAGCTATGCAGAATTTTCATTTAGTGAAGTGATTCTTCGGCAAGAGTCCGTTAGATGATCACTAATGAATGAATGCTTCGATGATTTGTACGTAGAGCTCAAAGTTATGCAATTTTCATTTACTGAAGTGATTCTTCGACAAGAGTCCGTTAGATCATCACTAATGAATGCTTCGATGATTTGTACGTAGAGCTCAAAAGTTATGCAATTTTGTTTAGTGAAGTGTTTCTTAGGCAAGTGTCCGTTACGTGATCAGTAATGAATGCCTCCACGATTTTATTACTTGCTTTTAACTCGCAGTGACTTTAGTGTCGCGATCAGTCCTTCCCTAGAGGGACGCTGCATGAACTGATGAGCAACTATCGTACTGGTATTCATATTGTAATTGTTTTAAATGCCAGGTTATCTTAAAGCGTCCTTTCCATAACCATGTCACGATCCTACTCGGGACTGTCATGTGATTTGCAGATATGCGGACTGACATTCTTTGATATTTATACTATTATTTTGATTCTTCCTTGGTAGACACTCTGTAACAAGCATGAGGAGTTGAAGAAGAAAGTCACGTGATACTCACCCGAAAGCTAACACGTAGCAAAAATTTTCCATTCACGGATATTCAACAATGTATGCTCAAATATTAATATTACCACCATATATAAGGCAATAGCTTCTAAAAACATAAATTATATGCAAATCATGCTCAACCCAGCCAAGCCTTAATACTTGAGGGATGGGCGTCGGTAATTCGATCACATAGGCTTTCTCTTATAAATTTCGATCACAAATTAGCTAGCCTAGTGCCAAGACAAAATCTTAGAATAATTGTTCATCTATCTACGATCTGTCTTCCTAGGTCACAGTTAGTGATGGTTGTGAAAAAAGAGTACCTTAATCAACTCTCCTAGTTTACAATGGGTCACAACTGTCGCCCTCTGCTGGCCCCGGGGCCCCCATTCACAAAGTGCCACTTCTGCATCGTTGTCACCTACACCCTCGTGTTTAACCTTGATATTTACCAGGGATCCACAAGAATTTCATGGGACTGGGAGTTGGACCTTTCATTTGACAAAAATCTATTGGCCTGCGGGAAGGCCCCACCGTCAAGTGTATGCTGGGTGGATTGGATGGGGAACCCTACTGGGGTCAGCAAGGAGCTGACAGTTGTACCCGAAGAAAAGCTGCAAAAGATAATCAAAGGAGAGCTGCGTGGAGATGCTTCGACCCTGTTCTTTCGAAGTCCAGATACATTCCATGCTGGGGAATTTTATATGCACCTTTTGCATTGGGAAAGAATTACTGATGAACCTGCCAGCCCTGAACAACTTCAAGTACTAAGCTGGAATCGGGATAAGGTTCGTCTAAGTTTTGAGGTTTGAGGTTTGGGGATTATGATCTTGGTTTTACTGAGGGTAATTCCCCGCGAGTTTGGCTTATTTAGGTGGGAAACTAGAGTTTGGGAGCGCGGAGATCGATTCCCCCATACCTGTAAAACAATGAGTGCGGTTGAGAGTGTTGTAGAATAGAGTACTATATTTCGGGTTATTTCCCTCGGTAATCATGATATTACAAAGGAATAGCATCACATTTCGGGTGAGTAGTGATAAAACGTTTAGTATAAGACTTCAGTAAAAACTCCCCCGCGTTTTCCAGGATATTTAACCATTAATCACCCTGATGCAATGCTCCTACTTATAATAATAAAATAAGATCAGTGGAAGGGTCGATGAATCGGTGAATGGATAACCACCATATCTACTGACCTTGCTTCAGTTCATATACTTCCACACGCAGTGCCTTCCAACTATAATACTTCGTTGGTATAAACCTGATAAACCTGGCATCAACTGGACTGTCTAGGATATTCCTCTTCACAGTATTCAGGTGTACATTACCAGGAAAAAGCTGATGAAAAAGAAAATAGTTATCGAAAAGAAGAAGAAAAACAGAACAATGAATTAATATGCATGTGGGTGTTATATGTTATATATAACTTAAAAAATTCTGATTGGCTGAGAGGAGTGTGATTTATTCCTAATAGTGTAATATAAAGGTCTTCATGGAAGTTTTATTTTAAAAAAATGGAGATATTTCTCTAAATAAGCTAATTATTTGAGTCTACAAGCAAAAACATAAACGTAAAACACGAACACATAACGATCAAAATAATTTTGCTTGGAAGACAGAACGTTTGAAAAGTTGCCTTTCATCAATGGAATCGCGTGCAAAAAGGAGGCATTATTTCAGCCACAAACTTGAAAATCGATTGGAAATTTCCTCTGCGAAAGAAGAAAACACTAGAAGTAAACAACCACACAAACAAGCTTTTGTTGAAGATCTCCTGATGAAGATAAGCATATCAGACAGCAGTTCATCCCAGATATTCAAGTAAATTTATTAGGTCATATTATAAACAAATAATAGCATGGTATATTTCACACAAATAATTGAAGTATAAAATCAAATTTTGAATAATATAAAATCTATAATCCAACACTGCACTGCTACAGTAAGAAAGTGAAATGCTGCGAACATGAGAAACGTTATTTATGCGACATAAATGTATTCTACACACAGCACTGATGAGAATACTGTCAATATTTTATCGATACGCAGACACAGAGAACTGTAATACACAGAATGTAAGCTTCAATATATTAGTACTAACTTCGACTGGTAGTATACGCATTCCTTTTAATCATCTTCGACTTAAATAAATTCTTGAAGAAAGTAGGTGGTTTTTAAACATTTTCCTTGTTTCTACGGACTTTGATCGGCCTGAATATTTCGTAATCTACGAGCTTCACATTGAAAATAATCATCCACAGCACTACAAATGCAGACAGACTGTCTAAAATCTCTTCGATGGCTGCTCTCGTATATCCATAAAACAGACGTATTTAAAATCTGTCCTTACTGTATATAGTCATTTGAAAAAACGTTGTCACTGACCGGCTCTGCGACTACGCGCTGTGGAAATTTTCCAAAGATAATTTTATAATATACTGTATATACTTAATATTGTATATTACTTATGAAACGTCTAGGTGTATACATTCATGTTCTACTAAAATTCTAAAGATAAAATTGAATTTTGCTGAGAAAATTGGAGTTAAAGTTTATGCAAATCACGACGATTTTGTATCAGATACACAACCTCCTCCACGGACAATGATTTCTATTGTGTTTTCCTCATTAATTATTCATGAGTTTTATAAGTAAGAGTTAAATACCGAGAATAAAGGCAAAAACCTAAATAAAGCGCGAGAGCCGTAGACCCGAGGACTTTATAGCCTTATTCCTGACATTCGAGGTGTTAATCTGTCCTTATTGTATATACCTAATGAGCTTTTCACAACACGGCAAAACCCCAGAGTTTTAGTGAGCATGCGTAGATCTTAAATTAGCACTTCGATTAACGTTTTCGCGTATCCCACAATGATAAATGATGTCACGAACTTTCAAAATAATCTCAATCTTCAAGTCGTTTACAACATTCGCGTCCGTGTAGTGTCGCCTCCGGCTCATGATTGTATAGTCGATACAACACGGCATCTTATGTTACAAACATTACTTAGAATTCGACGTTTAAACAAATTCTGAATTATACCACATATAGAGTTATTATTTCTATTGTGTGAGCCGCAACGAAGTTTTCGAGGACTGAAATTATAACAAGTTTGACGGGTCTCTCAAAAAATAGAAAATAAACCTATGGGCTTAAATTTGCGTTGGAAGTGTTAAAAAATATTTAAAAAACAAATGTTTTAATACAAATTGTTGGACAAGACGTTTTGAATACTCCGATTCAGATAAAATTGGGGGTAGCATGGAAACGAGGCTTACTAGCCCCAAATCCAAGATGGCGGATTTAAAGTTCGAAGACGAAACCGAAGTTTGTGAATTAAAACCTGAAGATATTCCAGGAGTAACGGTAAAAAACAATGAGATTGGAAAGTAAAGCAGATACAGTTTTGGCTAAAATACCAAACAATAAAGCAGAAGGGGAATAAAAATAGGCTCGTAGAAAGGTAAACAATGAATCAGCTGATGAGACACGTGTGTTAGTATGTACAAGGTTCGAGTAAGCTTTCTGTTGTTGTTTTACATTATCTTCTAGATTCAGTGGACTAAAAGGTTCGCTTTCACGAGAACTGGAGGAAGAATCAAATGATAAACTGAACTGGAATTGATTTGATAATGTCTCTCGTGCTGTTGATTCTCAATATTTGCTGGTTTCTTGCTGCTACTCGTTCACTTCGTTGGTCGCACATCTTGGGTTTCCATTTGAAAACAGAGTGCACAGACCCCTTTTTAAACTATCTTCTATGCCCTGTTAAGCTTATCTTGAAGTCAGAAGGAACAAAATGTTCACATTAACGATATGTATTCCTTTTTCATATTTCATTCAACATTAAAATAAATTATCTATAAAAATGTCAAAACATTCATATGATTATGAAACTGGAATCTTGTTTTGACTTCGCTTGAGGTTCGCTGGCCGTCAAATATACTTTTCAAAGAACCAAGTCTTTTTACTAAGTCTTAGCCTTTTTTCTTGAAATGGGATCAAAAACAAAAAATCAAGGCTTCAAATGTCGCTTTTTTGGTTCACAAGTAATAAAGAAAGATGATAAAAATCTAGAATGCAGTAAAAACGACAAACTATCCAAGTTTCTCTGACAATGTTTGCCGAACCAACGTCCTTGGCTTGTCTGAGAGTTTCTCCAGCTAGTTTACACATTTCTTGTCTTCTATGAAGTGTTTTCTACGGAACTGAAATATCATTCTTGCAGTATAATCAGGTTTTTCTGGTCTACAGGCCACTTTTTCTCTCACTGAAGTTTCACTCACGAAACTTCATCGTAAGATTAAGAATATTCCCTCGCTTTCCATCGCTAAATCTTCTTTAACAAGTCGCTAAAGTCGAAAAATTGTTTTTGTTCACTTTAAGACAGACATGACTTCGATTGAACGTATTTTTGGCATTGCAAAAATAAGAAAAAATACTTCTTGATCCATCTTTGACTATATTATTGCAATTTTTCTGTGCATTTGTGAGTAAGCAAAGCGCGCGGGAACCCTGTGCAAAGTGGTACATGGACGGACGTATGTAGGTATGTTTGTATGTATGTATGTATGTATGTATGTATGTATGGATGGATGGATGGATGGATGGATGGATGGATGGATGGATGGATGGATGGATGGATGGATGGATGGATGGATGGATGGATGGATGGATGGATGGATGGATGGATGGATGGATGGATGGATGGATGGATGGATGGATGGATGGATGGATGGATGGATGGATGGATGGATGGATGGATGGATGGATGGATGGATGGATGGATGGATGGATGGATGGATGGATGGATGGATGGATGGATGGATGGATGGATGGATGGATGGATGGATGGATGGATGGATGGATGGATGGATGGATGGATGGATGGATGGATGGATGGATGGATGGATGGATGGATGGATGGATGGATGGATGGATTTCAATTTTATGTAAATTTTTGGTATTTCGCATAGTAGATGGATAAAGAACTGGGAATAATAATGTGTTCTTACCTTTACGTTACCACCACTTTGGTACATAGTCCAAGTGATATTGTCAATAGATGTTGATATCTTGTATTCTCTTGTCCATGCATACCATATAGCGTGACTCTGTGTAGCTAGAGCATGGATAACATATACTTCACCCAAGTCTATCTGTAGATAGTCATTAGGGTCATCATTGGTCTTTGGTATCCATCCCCCGTTTTCTTTCAGTCGTGCATAGTATGGATCGAGAAAGTAAGAATATGTTGAGCTTGCCGTGAATCTGTTATCTGGTATGATGCTCCTGTTAGATACACCAATGGGGTACAGATTACCTGTAGAAAGAAAAAGGTGAAATACATTGACAGCTGTCATGGAAACGCCGAGAAACGAGTACAGTTGACTATATACCTGTTTTTGCTTGAATATATTCTTGTGCATTCACGTGCTTGAATATATTTTTGCATTTTTATACAGATTAGCGTCTATCTCATACACTCTCTCTATATATGTTTTCTCTCTCTTTACACACACACAAAACAAAAAGCAACCCCTACCACAGCCCCCAACACACAAACACACATTTACTACTCCCCCTAGCTTGGGTCCGAATACCTGTTATTGTTCGAGTTAACTCGGTCATACTTTGCCCGAGTTAATTCCCACATATTTAAACAGAATTTACAACCGAAAGTGTAATCAAGCGTATGCGTTGGAAAGCCTTCTTCTACGAACAGAACAAAGATAAGAATAAAACCGACCACAACAACAACGACGACAACGTTGACAGCAACAACTTTGGTTTTAAATCAAGAAAAAGCCCTCCTCAAAACGAAGACCTAAACAACTTTGAATCTGACGTATACGAAATGATCAAGAACATTGAATTCAGACAAACGCGAGACGACTTCCAAGACCATCTACAACAAGACATCAGGAAAATAAACAACTCCACGAAAACATTCATACCTGCTGACAAAACAACCAACTACTACGAAGTAGACAAAGCTACACACGACAAGCTTCTCAAGGACAATATCACATCGACGTACATGAAAGCAAATTCTAACACGACTACTACTATTAACAAAGAAGCTAAAGTCATCGCTACTAATCTGAACATTGACGACCGCGCAGAACGTATGGCTGAACGTCAGGCTTTTATAACACTCAAAGACCACAAAGACAACTTCCTGAACAAACCTACATGTAGACTTATTAACCCTGCAAAAAGTGAGATCGGACGTATCAGCAAAGAAATACTCGCGAACATTAACACGACAGTGAGACAGAAGACTGGCCTAAACCAATGGAAAAACTCATCATCCGTCATCAACTGGTTCTCCTCTATACAACACAAAGATCAACACACCTTCGCCGTATTTGACATTGAAAACTTCTACCCTTCCATTACTGAGAAACTTCTCACAGACGCAATCAACTTCGCCAAACAATTCACTACCATCACAGACCGCGACATCGACATTATCATGCATTCACGAAAATCCCTTCTCTTCGACAATAACACCGCCTGGATCAAGAAAAACAACGGCTCATTCGACGTTACTATGGGCAGCTACGACGGAGCGGAAGTATGCGAGCTTGTGGGCTTACTTATTCTCAACGACCTCTGTAACACATACGGGAAAGAAAACATTGGACTTTACAGAGACGACGGACTCGCCATCTTTAAAAACACCTCCGGTCCACAAGCAGAACGTACTAGGAAAGACATAACAAGACGCTTCAAGACATATGGACTTAACATTACCATACAGACTAACATGAAAATTGTTAACTACCTGGACGTCACCTTTGACCTAACAAATGGTACTTACTGCCCCTACAGAAAGCCTAACGACGAACCACAGTACATCAACACAAAGTCTAACCACCCGCCTAACATAATAAAGCAACTTCCAGCATCCATCAATCGCCGTATATCCGACAACTCATGCAACGAACACGAATTCGACAAGGCCAAACCAATCTACGAAACTGCTTTGAAAGCCAGCGGATATACAGAAACATTAATCTACAACAAAGACAATCAACCAGCACGCCCACGACGCAACAGACAAAGAAACATTATATGGTACAACCCCCCATTTAGTAATAACGTAAAGACTAACATCGGCAGAACATTTCTCAAGCTCATAACTAAACACTTCCCGAACCAGCACAAATTCCACAGCCTCTTCAACAAAAACAATGTTAAAGTCAGTTACAGCTGTATGGACAACATGAAAACTGTAATCAACAAACACAACATGAAAATAACAAACGCCGACAACAACATCAACGCAAGCACCGGAGAACAATGCAACTGCCGTAAAAAAGAACTATGCCCGCTAGACAACAAATGCCTGACTTCCAGTGTAATCTACAACGCACAAATTACAACCAACAACGCAACCAAGAACTACATCGGACTGACAGAAGGAACATTCAAACAAAGATTCACGCAGCATAAATCTACATTTAAACACAGAAAACACACCAACAGCACCGAACTTTCTAAACACATCTGGCAACTACAAGACAATAAACAAGAATTCAACATCAAATGGACAATAATTAGCCGCGCAAGACCCTACAACAACATCTCCAAACGATGCGACCTCTGTCTTACAGAAAAACTGATGATCATTAAACACAGCAACGACAACCTCCTAAACAAAAGATCCGAACTTATTTCCAAATGCCGACACGAGAACAAATTCTACTTGAAGAACACTTGACGCTTTGATATTTTTAACTTCTCACCTATTGTATTTAGTATAACTATCACCTATTGTAATATAGCACTTAGCCTATTGTCTTAGCATGTATTTATATCTAGTTGATAGGGATGTCTTTCATTAAATACTGTCTGACGAGTGCGTAAGCACGAAACTCGGAGTAACAGCAAATCTTGCCTCTTCGTTATTACATTTATACTTTGCTCTACACCATATGTGTATTGAGCACTCTTTGATGGGATCAGCTACTTCCTCATATGATTATATATATATATATATATATATATATATATATATATATATATATATATATATATATATATATATATATATATATATATATATATAATTATTTATTTAAATACTGTCTGACGAGTGCGTAAGCACGAAACTCGGAGTAACAGCAAATCTTGCCTCTTCGTTATTACATTTATAATTATTTATTTATTTATTAATATACTAGGCTATCTATATTTATCATATATTTGTAATTACTTCTGAAAAGCCCTGTAAAGGGATGAAGCTAATAAAGTATGTATGTAAGTATGTGAGATCACATATTGCAATGCACGCGGTGCCACTTTGTTATGCAAAGTAAGTAAAAAACTTGCATAAAACAGTCTGTTTTCGTTGCTCTATCTCTTCAAAGCTATCGAGGAGTCAAGGGGGCTGACCAGCGTAAATCTTTATATTTCTTTATATTTCTTTCTTTATATTTAGATAGGAATCTATATACAAATAGCGAGTATAATTCACTTTCATTATTTCAAAGACATATACTTTAGTAATAGTTGTAATCATGCATCCACCAACGAGTCATGTGTGTCTTAGGAAAATATTAAAATAATCTTTAAAAAATGTTACTGACGCCTCTGAAGAACGTTACTTTAACGTTACGTTAACAAATATAATCCCAGCAGATTTGCATTACTTAGTGTGTTGGATAAACAAATTCGTTTGTTTTATCATCAGAATTCTAAAAGTTGCCGAAATTCAAGAGCTATGATTGGTTGAAATTGTCACATCATAAGTGACCACCATCCTCTGATCTTTCTATAACAGATGATAACTAGCGGTAAGCTAGTGTGAGCTGCGTCGGTGTTTCTAATGAGACAGTATGGATAAGAAGTTAAATTTTACACCGTAAAAAATAAGAGAGATCACTTACTGACGTTTCGGACGCTAGTCCTTCGTCCGAGTAAATATAATCTATAACATATGTTTACTGAACAAATGAATGAAATTGAAGCTGTTTGCTACCATCAGTAACCATTATTAATTGTTTTTAAAACAAATAATTAACAAGTTTAAAAATCAACAAATATTGTTTTTACTTACGCAAAGAAGCCACCTGATAGATAGATAACCACAGGACTGTTATAGGTAGCATGTGTAGAATCCACATCTTTACAGGCATCTATTTAATAAAATTATCTTGTGAATACTGAGGTAATGTATGAAAACGACCAGCATATCAGGTATAAAATCCTATTTTAAAATTATTATAATATCATGTCATGTAATGTCATATTATATTCTATTATCAATTTAGAATTGAATATAGAGTTTCGCGTGCTCTGATTGGTCGAGCGACCAGTGATTATGAAACGATATTCACTTCGTCTTCGATAGATGTTGAATATTTGCATCGATGACAAGATGTGTCAGAGCACAGAAAATAAGAATTGTAATTCACTGAAACTCAAGGTGAAATCGTTGTTTATTTATGTAGTCATAATCGGTATTATTCTATTGAATTGCTGTATGTTTTAGGGCACAATATCATTCGTTCAACTCACACTGTTGACAAGTGTCTTTGTCTATCAAACAATCGATGATTGGATCGAGAATACATTCAGTGACTGTGATATCTTTGAGGAAGCTATGCATTTATCTGTAACTGTACATGTATATAGTGGTGATAATAAAGAGTCAGTAAATGACTTGAGGTCTCATTATACAAAGTTTAATTACTATAAGCTTAATAGTGCAATATGTGAACACTGCCATGCTGTAAGACTTGTACGTGAACAAGGCAGGACTAAAACCTTATTTGGCAGTGAGCAGTTTCGATCGTGAAATAGATATAGTTATTTCATCAGACATGCTAGTAAGGTAGTCTAGGTTAACAAGTAACTTAAGGTGACTGCCTACTTTTGAACGCTCGAGTTGAGCCCACGATGAATAAAATACGAAATATTATTGAGGAACCATACACGTTTTGAACTTCAACAGTGCAAAACCTTCAAATTTTGCACGGGACTCTATACTTTTTATAAGCTTAATTGAAAGAACTTCTAAAAATCTACATAATATCAAATTTTAAAGAAAAGTTAATTTTCCTAACGCATGAAAAATATAGATTTTTGTAGGAGTTTGACTTTATAAGATTTTTGAGAGCACTGAAAGGGCGAAATATGACAAACTGACGTATTTCTTTGTCTTGTATTCAAAAAGAACCATTTGGCATTGTAGAATAATTCACTAGCTGTCATTTGTCTATGATAGAGTTTGCGAAGAACTATTATCTTATGAGTCTTTTTTATGAGAATTTTTTTTCTGATCACTTCCGGTGGCGCAATTTTTGCTTCAAAAAACTCGCGCGTAGGCATCCATTAAATGCTGATTATCTCGAAAACGAGCTCGGGACTCCTCATTTTTCTTTTCATATTCGGAATCAGCATTAAATTTCACTATAAAAAATTGTTGTTTAAAAAAAGTTTAACATTTTTCCCAAAAGTAACCAGTCACCTTAATACTCGTTAAAACGCGTTAGTATAGGAAATTACACCGTTCGAGAAGAATTAATGAAAAATACCGCGCGTATTTGATGAAAGTGAATTAATACCACGAGTGCGTAGCACGAGTGGTATTAATTCACTTTCATCAAATACAAGCGGTATTTTTCATTAATTCTTCGAGAACATATATAGGTGTAATTTCCTGTTAATACCAAATCTATAAAAAAATACGAGTTTCTGAGAATAAAATACTGAAGTTTGTTTTTGTTCTTGAATGGATGTCAAGCATTCCGAAAGCAAAGTTCCCGGATGTGTGTAATTAATTACGCGCGAAGTTCCCGGATATGTGCAATTAATTAATTGCACAGTATTAAGAAAAATTTCACAGTTCGTCAGCCAATCAGAATCGAGTATTTTTTATAGATGTGGTATTAGTAACGTAATCAAAGCTGCTGTCGCACAATTAAAGTAGCATAAAAGGTTGTTGTCAACAGGAAAGGGAAACTTTCGTGCGAAAAAGGTAAGGATTAGCTTGGTGATTTGGCGAGTTTTGGAATGTTCATCATTGAGCTCTAGAATACTTGCACAGGCAACCCAGTGAACGCTCAAGGAGCGTCTAGTTCCTACTTATACTCCCTTTCAGTCAAGTCGCGTAGGTTTGACGCCGGGCAACGGCCACGATATTTGAATTGCCTGTATTACAGTGAGGTCACTCGAACCGTGAACAGTAGGGCGTTCTTCAGACATTTTTTTGCATTCTTTAGTAACCGACCAATCAGGTGCTAGATCGGATTGAAGAATTGAAAGGATTGAAAAAAATGTTGAAAACTAAAATAAAAAGACGAATAATTTCACTCAGTATCACAAAATAAGCTTGCTCAACGTGAAATTAAGGTTTTGTTCGTTATCAAACAACGCAATATGTAGTCATCCATAACTTCACGGGAAAACTATGCGAATCGCGGATTGAAAGCGAGTAAATTCTTCAAAACAGTCTTCAGATAGCTACTGAATAGCGTTATGGCGGTTTTAAAAATGATTTTGAAAATTTATGAGCCCATTATGCTAAGGCTAAGAAAGACAATGAAGTTTTCTGGTGGCCGCTCGTCAACGTTTAAAGTCAATGAGGCCTCGATTCTCTTACTAAAGAAACAAAATCTTCTCAGGTATGATATCTGCTACAGGTAATGAGTAAAACTTTTATGTTTTGAGCATGGTTATTTTGTGATACTAAATAGAATATTCATGCATGTCCTTCCTATTCAGGTTTTATATCTCAGACCTTTACCAAAAGCTACAAAAAATCTCTAATGAATGAACGAATGAACGAACGAACGAGTGAACGAACGAACGAACGAACGAACGAATGTACGAACGAATTAACGAATGAACGACCGAACGACCGAATGAACGAATAAACGAACGAACGAACGAATGAACGAACGAACGAATGAACGAATGAACGAATGAACGAATGAACGAATGAACGAATGAACGAATGAACGAATGAACGAATGAACGAATGAACGAATGAACGAATGAACGAATGAACGAATGAACGAATGAACGAATGAACGAATGAACGAATGAACGAATGAACGAATGAACGAATGAACGAATGAACGAATGAACGAATGAACGAATGAACGAATGAACGAATGAACGAATGAACGAATGAACGAATGAACGAATGAACGAATGAACGAATGAACGAATGAACGAATGAACGAATGAACGAATGAACGAATGAACGAATGAACGAATGAACGAATGAACGAATGAACGAATGAACGAATGAACGAATGAACGAATGAACGAATGAACGAATGAACGAATGAACGAATGAACGAATGAACGAATGAACGAATGAACGAATGAACGAATGAACGAATGAACGAATGAACGAATGAACGAATGAACGAATGAACGAATGAACGAATGAACGAATGAACGAATGAACGAATGAACGAATGAACGAAAAAAACGCATAAAGTCGCTTAATTTTTTTAATTCTTCCCTATTACAGAATTTTTTCAATTTTTTCTTGAGCTTTTGAAAACGTAAACGAAAACCAATATTTCAAATTTAAAGTAAATTCGCCATACAGTTCTGAGTTTTTTCAGTTTGAATATGAAAACGATAGCAAATATTATTGAAACTAGTACAGTTCGACGCTTGAGAGTCATCTTATTCTAACGACAATTCCTATGTCATCGTTCCTAGAGCGCTCCCGCACCCAAGAAAAAGCCGTTTCAAGCCTCCTTAACAATTGTATATAACTTCTAGATGTCATAATTGACCATGAACTTATTTTCCGGATCATATATATTTTATACACAATTAATATTGCAGCATTAGGAAACATACATCCGTATTTGATATAATTTCTTTCGATGCAAAACTTCAGTCGTACAACACGTTTATTCTTTTCACACCTTCAGTATATATTATTAATTCTACTTTGGGGCATTTTTGCTTAAAATGTGACTCAGACAAACTCTATAAGTTGAATAAAAGAGTCTTAAATAATGTGTTTCAGAATAAGACAAGTGATTATGATTGTTTGCCACATTACTTTACAAAGCATTAAATAATTTAACTCCAAATTAGTTCTGAATATGATATAAGGAGATCTCGTATTACGATGCCCAAATAGCTACATAACTACAACTTGTGGTCTTTAAAAATCCTTTAGATAGGTAGAACCTAAACTTTGCAATTGTCTCAAGGACAAAATGAGACATTTTTAGAATTTGTTTTCGTCAAAAATTGTTTTTGTTTCCTTTATTTTATCATTACTTAGCCTTCGTGTGCTATATACATATATATATATAGTAGTTCAAGCTCCACTCAGGACATAATTTTCTCTTGCACATTTCCTCACTTTTTCCCTTTCTTCATTTATATTAAGGCCTGTCTAACTAGCTCCTTGTTTTATTTTATACTAATGTGTTATATAATGATTATTATTATCAATATTACCTCGTACAAGGATGCTGTGTCTCTTGAAGACGCACCGAGAAGCTTCTCTTCTAAAGACTGCAACCAACTGTACAGAAAGAACTTCAACTGTTGAACCGTTTCTTTTTCTCTAGGAAAGTAAGATAACAACTGATAGAAATGGACAAACTGTACCACACTAGATCAAAAGGAAACTTTCTTATATCTAGGGCAGCTGAACTTATCTGATGGGGCGTTGTTGGGTGATTTGACTTTAACAGGAAGTTAATATTAAATATTAGCCAATGCTATTGAGCATATACACCCTAGTCACCATTCCCCTTCCGAAATTGCATACAAGTGGTTAAGGTATTACTGCCCTACGGGATATTATAACAGCCATGCTTAATGTAATTAGTCTGTTTTCCTTCTTTCCCGACAACTTTCAGTTTATTAGCATATATATATAACAGTCATGTCATTTCTTTTTTTCCTGTTTTCTTCTTTTCTTCTTTCTTTTTACTTTTTCCCTTCTTTCTTGTTTTTTTCTTTCTTTCTTCTTTCTTTTTCTTTCTTTCTTCTTCCTTTTTCTTTCTTTTTACAATGAAAACTAAATGTTTTTTTTCTTCGATTAACTACATTTTAATGAACAACTTGAGTTGATTCTGCCATCCAGAGCTATGAGCTGTTTAGTTGCTCTTTACTATGAACTATAACTCTGACAGTTGTTTTGATGGCTAGTTTTGCTGGAATATGGAATATGTTTGCTCAACATGAACTTTTTTAGCACGTGCTGACAAACACCGAAAATATGAATAATGAGAAAAACGATAGAACTCAAGGAAAACGACGTAAAGCTGATTTTAATTGACAGTTCGTGTTGGTTAGTTATTCTAGTCGATGAAAATGAATACCTAAGTTCTTATTCCTAACTTCTCTGAACTGTAGCTAACCAAGCGGGTTTATGATCTTTTTTCATCGTTATAGTAAAGTCTTAGGCAAAATGGAATATGCTTGCTCTATATGAAAATTTCTAACACCGGCAGACAGACACCAAAAAATATGAATAATCATTTTGGTTCTCTTTGGTTTAGCTCAACTTTCACGGAACTATCGGCTTCAGCTTGTATGTCTGAAATATAATGAACAGCATTTGTTCGCAGTACTAGCGATGAACAAAATACATGAGAACAAGTTTAAAATACAGTAATTGTCAAAAAGGTTGTCCTTTGAAAAGTTCCACGTGATGATTTGTTTTTTCATTTTAATTCATTTTCATTTCTTTTTCTTTTCTTTTCTTTTTTTCAACACTGGTGTTTGCTACTTAAGAGCAGAGAGAAGCATTTTTCCCCCGGCCAAGTTAATCCAGCGTTTGGTAATTTATGTTTTAATGTACAGCATGATTCTGCGATACAGGATCAAAGTTAACAAAGATGACGCCAAACTCGAGTTTGATTGACAGCTGCTGCTGCTTAGTTATTTTAGCCTATTAAAATTACTTTTTCAGTTTCTAATTCCTAGTTCCCCTAAAGTTCATCATATTCAACCTGCAGCTAATCAAAAGGGTTTATAACCTAATTTTCGCCAGTGCAGTAAAGTCATTGGCAAAATGGAATATGCCTGCTCGATATTAAAATTTCGAACACCAGCTGAAAAGCACCCAAAAATATGAATATTCAATTTGGTTAAAATGTCACTGAACCATCGGCACAAGGTCGTATGTCTAAAATACCATGAACAGTTTTTGATCGCAGTACTAACGATAGAATTCCTTGAAAATACATGAAAACAATTTTTGCATCCCGTGAGTCTAACAGTCACATGAGTGTTAACGTTGGTTACAAAAGCCCTAATCAGGAAATATCAATAGTCAAAATTATCCTGACAACAACAAAATAAAGAACGACGAGAAAGACTTAAAACTAAAATATTAATTTGAAGAAAAAGGAGGTATGTCCAAGAGAGCATAAATAAGAGAGGGAAACTTCTTAATACCACGCTCGCCATGTGAATTCCCGGTTGGGCTATTTTTAACAACCATAGTCGTTTGGTTTTTAATTTTTTAATGGCAAGGACGTGTGTGCGCGCGCTCAAAAACAACACTTTTCTCGTCGATTTTTCTCACTTTTTTCGACAACATCTATTAGATAAAGCGAAAAGATTAGGATTGCCTATGTTCTGTTTTATGATAAAACACGACTGAAGCTGTTAAACACTAAAAAAGACGCGAAATTTTTATTTTTTTCAAAAAACCTTTCCATGTTTACTTACTTCCAGGTTTGGATGAAGCACACAATTATTGACTCACTGGAGTAGGGAATTTACATGGCGCGCGCGATATTAAGAAGTTTCCCTCTCTTATCTATGCTCTCTTGGTATGTCATGAAATAGAAATATTGACAACGAGAGTGCTCCAGGCTGAGCAAAGGAAAACATTAATAAATATTTGATACGAAAACCGTTTGTCGAATGGTTACGGTTATTTTTTTCATAAATATAGATTAAAGTCCGTTTGCAGAATTGTTGCGTTTAATGATTAAACTAAGAAAGTTGAACAAAACACTTATCCGTGAAACAACACTAGATTTATTTTTACGTAAATATAGTCAAAACTATTACAATGTCTTCTGTTTTCTATTGTTTTTAAAGTGCTATTTAGTAACAGATACAGCTAATTAGACTGAATGTTTCATGAATAATAGTCTTCATACTCTAACCAGACTATTGGAAAATAGAATACTTTTGCTCAATATAAATATTGACAATTAAAGCACCAGCAAATATAATATGTAATTTGGTTCTCAGACGAAAGTTATTCAAATATTGGCTGAAATTTCACTATAGTCATTTTTGAATATGTAATAATATGGTCAAAACATTTTCTCAATATTCCAGTTGTTTGTGATCAAAGTACTACGCAACTTCTTAAGAGAGAGTTGATGTAAAAATCGAGAATCGCGTGACAGCTGCAAAAAAATCTTCTTATTTCCCCAATAGAACCCCTTTGGTACACTATTCTCAAAATTAGCATTGAAACCTTTTTTAACAGCTTTTACTTTTTACCAAAATCGAGCGAATTTGATATTCTGCGTATTAAACCCCCCGCCGACTACTAGTATGTGAAGAATAAAACATTAGGCATTTTTGATGGCCTCGCATTAAACGACAAAGTATATTGCTTGAAATTGGTATTTGGTCTACTATCAGAGCATTATTTCTTCATTTCAAAACACTAAAAACCTTTTGAAAAATCCAAGTTTGAAATTTTAAAATGCACATCAAGTGAGATTTACTCGAAGCGACTGAGAAAAAACAACAGTCCTACTCGTTTAGTTCGCAAGTGTCAAAAAAACTTCGCGCCGAGCTTGTCTCTGTTCCTCTCCCTAGTCCCCCTGTGGTGGGTCGCAGCACCGTGATAATTTCGACAGTGATCATATCATCATATCTCGGATTCAAACTTAATTTTTACACACTGACGATGAAGTGAGCAACGTCGAAACATGTCTTGGAATAAACCTTTCAGATTTAAAATATACAATGTTGTCTTGATTTTAATGTTGATTTTTACATTTCATCGCTTCTAAAAACGTTGTTTTTCTCTACCATGGACTGTGAGAAATACTAATACCGATACTAGTATATTGTTTCGTATGGAATGCACTAAAAATATAATAAATAATTATTTATTTATCTTATGTTAGACAATATGACATAAAACCCAAAACGCATTTCGGTCTTTGAATACACTATTTAGTATGCAGTATTTAGTATGCAACGCTTTTTTGAAATAGCTGTATACAAAATCGTATTCTTGTTTTATTAAGAGACTTGTTTTGTACTTACCTCTGCGGTTTCGTAGATTCCTTTTTATAAATCAGTTGTGGACTGCTTTTTCTGGTTTGTCTAGATCTTTCCCTGAGCAAATCTTTTCCTCGGTTGCTCTGTTAGAAAAACGGAAGTTATTTATTACTGCGTAATTGTGACAGTTTTTTTTTTGAAGCGTCTATCATGGCCATTGCCGATACACGTGTGCCGTTTTGATGAACAGTGCGAACAAAAACAGTTTCAGACTTACACATATTGGAATGGATGTTTTTTTTGACGCATGGGAACTAGGACTTTTGTTTTTTCTTCGTAAAATTTTTCCCCTCCCTCCCCCTGTGGTGGTTCGCAGCAAATGACAAATGACTGACTGGCTCAATTTTACCCGGTTTTCCAAATTTCAAAAAATATTGTCACAGTGTGAAGAGAAAAAATTAACAAGAGCTCAAACCAAACGTAATTTATTTGAAAATCAGTCATCGATTTTAAATTTTAGATCGTTTAGTAATTAGGGAGATATTCAGCTCCGAGTGGAGGTCATACCTCACTGGTGAAGGGTGCTGTACATTGGCGACAATGCAGGTTGCATACATCTCCCTCTACATTCATAACACTTCTAGTTTGCAAGTGCTACAACTAAAGAAAGAAAAAAAGCAAGAATAACCAAGTAAGCAAACAAATATATCTATATATAATTTAGTGTTTTGAGATTTTTGATAGCTTTTAGTTCAAAATTGAAATAAGTTTTATCGAGTAGAACGTGGTTGCGCATCATCAGCACAGTCAACTATCCAAATAATAAGATATATCGAGTAGAATGTGGTTGCGCATCATCAACACAGTCAACTATCCAAATAATAAGATCTATCGAGTAGAATGTGGTTGCGCATCATCAGCACAGTCAACTATCCAAATAATAAAACCCACAAGATCTATCGAGCAGAATGTGGTTGCGCATCATCAGCACAGTCAACTATCCAAATAATAAGACCCACAAGATCTATCGAGTAGAATGTGGTTGCGCATCATCAACACAGTCAACTATCCAAATAATAAGACCCACAAGATCAATCGAGTAGAATGTGGTTGCGCATCATCAACACAGTCAACTATCCAAATAATAAGACCCACAAGATCTATCGAGCAGAATGTGGTTGCGCATCATCAACACAGTCAACTATCCAAATAATAAGACCCACAAGATCTATCGAGTAGAATGTGGTTGCGCATCATCAACACAGTCAACTATCCAAATAATAAGACCCACAAGATCTATCGAGTAGAACGTGGTTGCGCATCATCAACACAGTCAACTATCCAAATAATAAGACCCATAAGATCTATCGAGTAGAACGTGTTTGCGCATCATCAACACAGTCAACTATCCAAATAATAAGACCCACAAGATCTATCGATAGAATGTGGTTGCGCATCATCAACACAGTCAACTATCCAAATAATAAGACCCACAAGATCTATCGAGTAGTACGTGTTTGCGCATCATCAACACAGTCAACTATCCAAATAATAAGACCCACAAGATCTATCGAGTAGAATGTGGTTGCGCATCATCAACACAGTCAACTATCCAAATAATAAGACCCATGAGATCTATCGAGTAGAATGTGGTTGCGCATCATCAACACAGTCAACTATCCAAATAATAAGACCCACAAGATCTATCGAGTAGAATGTGGTTGCGCATCATCAACACAGTCAACTATCCAAATAATAAGACCCACAAGAGCTATCGAGTAGAATGTGGTTGCGCATCATCAACACAGTCAACTATCCAAATAATAAGACCCACAAGATCTATCGATAGAATGTGGTTGCGCATCATCAACACAGTCAACTATCCAAATAATAAGACCCACAAGATCTATCGAGTAGTACGTGTTTGCGCATCATCAACACAGTCAACTTTCCAAATAATAAGACCCACAAGATCTATCGAGTAGAATGTGGTTGCGCATCATCAACACAGTCAACTATCCAAATAATAAGACCCATGAGATCTATCGAGTAGAATGTGGTTGCGCATCATCAACACAGTCAACTATCCAAATAATAAGACCCACAAGATCTATCGAGTAGAATGTGGTTGCGCATCATCAACACAGTCAACTATCCAAATAATAAGACCCAATCATCAAATATGTTTAGTCCATCTTCGAAAATAATGTTTAAAGTAGAAGTTCTGAGAAAATTGCTTCCAGAACTTTTGTAATTTTTGAGTTATAAATTTTTGCGTGCAAAGCTTGATTTTCGCCATTTTTCTTTCGAAAACTTGTCAACATGGTCATATTTAAAATTCATCATCTCGAAAACGAGCTCGGGACACTCCATTTTTCTTTTTCTTTTTGGAATCAGCGTTAAATTCTTTGTAAAACATCTTTCTAAGAGCATTTTGTAATTATTCCTTGCTGAAGTAGTCAGTCACCTTAAGCTTAATCTATCTACTCGAGTTTACAAATAAGTCTAATTTGGTTTGAATCCCGTGTGTTCGCTTTTGAAGGAAAAATCACCTTCTTATTTTGTCATGCATGTCCTATTCTTACCACTTTGTACATAAATAAACTAAGAGAAGATAGACTGCTAAGCTAAGCTTGGTTTGAATGCAGGTTTGGATGTGAAAATATGTGGATTCGTGGCGGAAAACGTCCACGAAAACTGAGCGAAAAGAATAAATTTGGCGAGCGAAAACACTCAAATCTTCAGGTGTTTAACTTGGAAGAAGTAAGGTACAAGATATCTTCAAAAGTAAGTAAATTTGTTCAGGCGTTTATGGAAAATGCTGATAACCAAAGAGTATAAGGACAAAGAATTTCTGATTCTAGTGAAAGAACTTAAGAGTGTTGAATTAGTTTGTTTACCTGATGGCAAAGCCGCTAGCCAATCTCCGTTGCCTTTGTGAATCTAACAGTATAATCCTGCTTTGTTGATGAAAACTTCTGGCCACAGAAACAGGAATTTGGGATTAGAATTCTGTCATTTTTGCTTGATTTTGTAAGCAGAGCTCGAGTAGCAGCAAAGAGACCATCGAGGACAGCGAGCAAAAACGTCGCCGAGCTACAGCTACAACACTTGAGTGGTTTCCCTCATCTCATTGGCTGCTACCAGCGGGCTAAAATAAATTTTAAGCGGGAAATACACGTTGCGATTTGTCTGCCCGGTTCACCTTTAAAGTTATTACAATAGAGGAAGAAAAGTGAAAAGATTTAAAAAATTAAGGATAGGTTCTCAAATGCCAAGTATTTCAATTTATCAAATGGGGTCTAAAACTTCCCGATTTTGATGCCTTCTGAATTATAAATATATAAATCTACTTTATCCTTCTGACTCTGAAGATGACTTCCGCTGAGGTTGTCGAAACTTCAGTCACATCAAACAGTCCTTCTTAGGACTACATTCACTTGATTAGTGTGAAAATTGAGTGTAAAAATATAAACGTAAAAATGAAGGACCTAAGGATCTCCATGATTATAAATAATAGTTGTGTTACATGTCAGCGTCATGTAAGCTAATCTGAAGTGTCTATCAAAGACAACCAGAAAGCTGCAAAAAGTGTCCGTCTACCATCAAAAATACATAAAAATACACTAAGGTCTTAATTCATTCTTTTATCAAACTCATACCCTTGAAATATCAATGATATGGAAGTCATGGTGTTACTTCACTTGAAGAGAAAACTGATTTGTAAACAAAAAATGCATCCCAAAAAATATTTTCATGCAGAGCGTCACGTACTAAAGCAGGCCCGTAGGCTGGGGGGTTCGGGGGGTTCCGACGAACCCACCGCCCCACAAGCTGAAAAGGTCTGGTGCTCACCTGGTATTTTAATTAACTTTTTTTTTTGTTTTAATTCTGTTTGTTAGATTTGAAATCGAAAAAAATGCCTTGTTCGTGCCGAACATTAACTCTCACTTAAATTCATTAGAATGCATCGTAAAATATGTGCCGGGTTTCCTGTGGTAAATCAATATATTTTGGCGGGAAAATAGATGGAGAGTTTGTTTGGTCCCCATAATGAAAAAACGAACCCCCCCTTTTGTAACGCAGCCTACGGGCCTGTAAAAGGTTATTAAAGTCCTATAAAATATGCCTGAAATGCTACGAAATATTTATCACTGTTTATATGTTATTTACCAATGCATATTTTCAAGACCGACAATCACAGAGTTAATTACTGTAAGTTCGAACTTTGTAGAGTACAGTATGGACTCCTTTCATGTACGTGACGTCGGAGGAGCTCAATTTGGAGGGCAAAACAAAAGAATTTTATTCTCCTGAGAATTAGAACCTATTGCTTTGCCCTCAAGATTGAGCTGCATTCAGACGTGCAGCAAGGGGTATATATATAGTACAGGGATTCCCAATTACGCGCGAGAACTTTTTCTTCAAAAAGTTGTTTGTTGGTTCTCTCCTGTGCTTCGAGGGTTTTTCCGGCTTTTTTTTAATGGATTTTTTTCTATAGTAGGCAGCCACCTTAACATATTTGAAGTATATATAAACCTTCATAACATAAAGACGCAGGGGCGGATCCAGGATTTTTAGAACTGAGGGGGGTGAATGTTACAGTGTACCTCGGCGTCATTGCCATAGAAACCCCCAATCCCTCCCCAAAAAAAAAAAAAAGGAGGAAATAGTTAAAAATTGTGTCGCGTCTCAAATCGACAGAAAGTAAATTTGACCCCCCCCCCCCCCCTCCACCCCTTGGACTCAACACTCAAATCAAGAAATACTTCAATATTCTACTATTCACTTTATGTAGAATCAGTACTAAAAATCGCTTGGTGTAGAATCAGTTCTAAAAATATTGTTTCAGGGTTTATAGGCACTGTGTATTATATAGTAATTAGACTAGAAATACCACTGGCTCCACGCCCGGGGGATAGCATTACCCCAACCGAAAGGCATGGTGGATCACGTGATAGTCTAGCACACCACCGCTTGGGGCTCCTTTTTTTTCTTTTTTTTTTTTTTTTTTTTTTTTTTTTGCAGCACGGTCATCGCATAATTATTATTTTTGGTCCACTTCGCGTAGTTATTTCAAGCATTTATTGACTGCAATTTTGATCTTTCATCATGCAGTTTTGCTTGTCATTTAATTCATGAAAAAGGGGCGTGAAGGGGTAAAATGGAAGCTGGGATTCGCCTTATTTCTTTTTTTTTGGGGGGGGGGGGGATTGGAAAAATGGGGTTTCATGCACTGGGACTGGGATTCAGCCATTACTGTCAAAACCACACGAGAAAGATCTCGATGAACGACATGCTTGCTGGTTGATTTTACTTGGGAAAAGATAGATAAGTACAAATTTCTACAACCAATGGTAGATTCATTAAATTTCACCATTGCTTTCATTCATGTCGTCTATTACAACTTATTATTCTTAGTTTAGTTCATTTCTTACCTCATTAAACAATTATTGAATTCGGTTTTCGCATGATATCGTAAATTATCAAGACCATGACCGTGTTATCTGCCGAAGCCGTAGGCTGAGGTCTTTATATTTACGATATTATGCGAAAATCGTACTCGATAATTGTTTTATTATACATTTCGTAAACTAAGAATAAAGATTTAATTCTGCTGTCGAAAAAAAAGCAAACGTATTTTCATTTCCATGGTGACCTTGAGTGAACTCAACATGATAAATGTATTATCCGCTACAGATAATATTATTTTCCTCTTCATCGAAATTCAATACATTACAAGATACACTTCAGCCAGTTTGAAGATCGAAATTTACTTCAAAAAGAAAAAAATTTAATGGCGACTTCTATTCTTGAAACACAACATTTACTATTGAATTAAAGAAATAAGAATTATAAACAACCTGATTCCATCCCAGCATGGACTGCTTTTGTTTCCAAACATTATCTTTTTATTCCTAATAATTTTGTGTTATTTGTGTATTCTTTACGATCTTTTGAACACGACTTCTTGATTAAAAACAGGCGAAAAACAACTCTAATAAAACGTACTAATTATTAACCCTTTTCCTCCCAAAGTTTGGGCCAGCAAATTGTCAAATTATGTAGTCAAGATTAAGCCCTTTTGTTCAAAGTGCACTATTTAAAAGAAAATAATTAAAACTTCCGTTGAAGGAAAATGGTAAATTCAACAGCTTGCCTACCGGTCAACATATTTTTCTATGCATTTATTTGTAAAGGCAGCCAACTTCAGTCGTCCATATCTTCGGCGTTATTCGATAAAACCACTTCAAACTTTCCATTTTTACTAATTTTGGCATGCTCTTCATAAATATTTTATTTTCGTTTTTAATGGATTAAGATTTAAAATGACGTGACGCAGGACCCGATTCTATCACCTCTATTCCAGTATTGACATCAGTCAGTAGCATCTGCAGCTCGCCATGCACTTGTCGTGTTTCATCCTTTTCGGGATTTTTCTTCACAACAATTTTCCTACAGAAAGTAAAAAAGTTACTCCTGATGGACTTGTGGGCGAGGGATTTAAAGAAGATGCTTTTCGTCGAATCACCACTCACCTCATCGAGACACACATAGTCAACAAACTTGGCTCGTGTGCCTTCAGATGTTCCAAACACATTGAATGTTTGTCGTTTAACTTTGGGAATCGTATCAATGGCAAACACGACTGTCAGTTACTAAGAACAGACAAGTACAACTCAGGATCGTCCTACGTTACAAGTACAGACTTCCACCACTTCTATTCTGTGGTAAGTACACATAGATTACTTCATGATTGGTGAGCGCGTACGAGTTTTATTCACGAGTTGTGAAGAATCGCAAACGAACGAACGGGTCCTCGAGCGATCGCGTTTTTTTAAACTAACATTTAAATGCGCAAAACTTACTTTCGTCAGCTTATCAACTATATTTTGCTATATAAATCATAAATTATCATCAAATCATTATATTAAAAAAAACAGTTTTTAAATTTCACAAAATTTATTCAACTTAAATTTGTACAGATAAATAAGAATCAGGCCTTCAACATGAAACTTAGACAGATTTTTTAAATTTTACAAAACTATGAAACTTGTTTTTGATATAAGTAAGCTTTGTCGAAGAACTTCCTTACTTACTTTAAGTAAGCTTAAAAGTCCAAAAAAGTACAATGTGGGAGCAGTTCTAACCTACAAAACTGTGTCTCAGATTTTTGACATCTTTTTTCAGATCGCGCGCAATGACGCTTTCAAATCCGGATGTTTGAGTTTTCGATAGTTATGACTGCAAAATATATATCTTTTCAGGAAGAAGTAAGACAAAATATTTGGTGATTTATCAAATCCAAAGTTTCAGTTCGATCTGATGTAATCCGAATGAGTTAAAACGTTTTTTAAAGTGTTTCAACATTTTTACGTGGCCGTTAAACAAGAATATTTGAATTCAGCTAAGCCTACATTCTTAGCGTTTTCGAGTATATGACAAACAAAATATCTAAAAACTAGAAAATTTTATTCGACTGATTTTGAGTAAATCGTAAAAAAAATTGAATCCGAGATTTTGCGTTACTACACGTTAACCATAAAGTTGCTTAGTTTGGCTTTACGAATAACGACAAAATGTTCCTTTAACTTTTAAATTCAAACCTTGAAAACTTTAAACAGTTTCTCCTTTTCATTTTTGAGAATGAATTTTTCTAGGAAACCACGGTTTTTAGACTGAGTTCCTAATACCTTATTATGGGAAATTAACGCTTCATGAAATTAGAACGAATTTCAAGAAATCGTTTCTTTTAATGTTATTTTCCATATCATTAATAAAGTGGAACGTTAATTTTCACGACATGAATTTCTGGCAATTTTATCTGTTGTCTACTTTTGAAAAAATATTTATTTAAAACTGAGCTTTACAACTAGTCACTTAATAACAACAACACTTCAGGAGTTTGTCGGAAATTATCTTCTCGTTTTCTATTCTACAAGCTCTTCATTTTCACTTTCAGATGAGTTATCTTTATGTTCATCAAGTTAATTAACTTTTCGCGTTCATATTCTTTATTTCGACGTATTTTTGCCCTCAATTCAAGTTAATCTAAGCCGCGCTAATTTCCAATACTTTAATTTCGTGGAGCGTTAGTTTCCTATAATAAGGCATAGTAGTTTTATCGAGCTTTAGCGCTTTTCTTGATATTACAAGAACAGCGACTTTATTTATTTTAAACTTTCGTGAACCTTGTTTCATTATATAAACAACAGTGTCTCAAAGTTCCTTCTGGATTGAACCATTATACAAGGTCAAACAAATTGCTAAACTTAATTAGCCTGTATAAAATGCAATTGAAAGTTGTGTTATGATTCCAGCTGACTTATAATTAGCACTCTTCAATTCAATCACAGCTTCAATTCAAGCTTCACTCAAAAACTGTGGTTTCTCTAAAAAATTCATTCTAAAAACGCATGAAGAAACTCTTTAAAAGTTTCAAGGTTTCAAATCATAATTTAAAACATTTTGTGGTGATTCAGAAGTAAGATTGTTAAAAAATATAGACCGACTAAGCATGTAACCATGGATACACATAAGCACTCAAAATCTCGGATTCAAAATGTTTCTACGATTTGCGAAAAATCGGTTAGATACAAATTTTTTCCCTTCCTACTTTGTTTTCAATATATCACAGTTTAACAAAATAGGTTTGGTTTCTTTTTGGTACCGTCGTAATCGCTCAGAATTTAGGTTTAGGTGAATTCACCGATTCGTGTTTATCGCCGTTATCGTAATGTGATTTTTTTCTAATCTTAAAAGTTATAAACTTCAATTTTAGGTAGAGTATTTTGTGTGAATTTCATAATAATCTAACTACGGAGAGTTAAGGCTCCGACACACGGTGCAACATTGCGTGCAACATCACACTAAAATATTAAAATGGAAAACTCTGTTTGATTTTATCATGTTGTTTGTATTATCCTCGTAAATTAGAAAAATCGAGATTTTCTCTGATTTTGCTGCTGAAATAATACTGTAATCATAATGTTGCAAGGAATGTCGGACCATGTATCTGAGCCTTTAGTTTAACGGCCGCTAAAAAATGTTCGGTACGATTGTTTGAAAACAGGAAGCTATTTTGGTCACCCCAAAACTTCGGAGAAACCCAATATTCTTTGTGTGTGTTGAAAACAGAAAAAGAAATTTTGAAAACTTGATTTCTTGCTTTAAGAAAATGTATATTTTTATATAAAAATTTTAAACAATTGAGCGCAAAATTTTGCTCTCGCGTAAAGTGATCTCGAAGGTATCCTGAAAACTTTTAAAAAACAATCTTCACAAAAATTGTCTTTAATATTTCACTCCAAAACTAAAATAATAAGTAATTTTCTCAGAATATCTATTCTAGACATTTTTTACCAAAAAGTTACGAGGGATAAAGTAAAACGCGGCCGACGAGGCGAAAAAATTTAATTTATCTGCTCACTGATCTCAACCGATTTTTGTGATTTCAACGTTTTCAACAAACAATACCTAGTAGATCTTTTATTATGGATAACTATTCTTGGAAAATATTATTATAACTACGAGTATTTTGGTATCTATAACTCTAATCTTATTTTTGACCATCATAAGAAATTTGTAATATTTGTCGAACGAAATCTCCAGCACAGATGCATGTCTTTGACTATCTCTATAGCAACGAGAATAAATAGCATAACTAAAAATACTTCACTTGTGACGTCATAGCCTTATTTGGTAAAACACAAGGAGTCAACAAGATACTTAATTTAGACACAAGAACCATATGGAGGAGAAAAAAATAAAGTTATGAAAATACTCCACAATACTGCAATTGAAAAAAAGAAACTACGAAATGACTTGATGGAAATAAAATGAATTTCACTTCTGACGCACAATAATCTGCTCATAATCAAACTTTCTTTTTAAAACAAAATATTTAGAAAAGTTTGAATGCCAAGCTGTATTTTATGTTTCTTTCTAGAACAAGTGTATGGATCCCTCACCATGTCAGAACAATGGATCGTGTTACCCTGACTACGATAACAACGACTATCATTGCGTCTGTAAGCCTGGAATTGAAGGACGAAACTGCGAAATAGGTTAGTATTTTATTCAAAGATGAGTTCTTAGAAAGAATGTAAGTTAAAGTTTACGATCCTGGATGTAATACAATTACAAATAGGTAAACAGGCTAAAGGGGAGGAAGGACGTGTGTTTACATTCTGCTGTAACAAATCAACAAAAACTTTTCACTTTTATGATTCAGTCTACAGCAACTGTTCATCGCTTCTTTCTGCTGGCTCCACTGCAGACGGAGTCTATCACATCAATCCTGATGGACAAGGCTCCTTCCCAGTCTACTGTGACATGACCACTGATGGCGGAGGGTCGACTGTGTTCCAGAAGCGCTTTGACGGCTCGGTAGAATTCTATCGCGGTTGGCATGACTACAAAACCGGTTTTGGTACCCTGACTGGTGAGTTTTGGTTGGGCCTTGATAAGATCCACCGACTGACCAAAAGACAAGTCACATCATTACGTGTTGATGTGGAGGACTGGATGAGCAACACGGGTTATGCTGTGTATTCATCGTTCTCTATCGCTGATGAGAGTGATTTTTACCGCTTGAGGGTAAGCGGATACTCGGGTACTGCTGGAGACTCTCTGACAAACGGGACATTAACTATAAG
Organism: Anthopleura sola; assembly: GCA_023349425.1. Lineage (NCBI taxonomy): Eukaryota > Metazoa > Cnidaria > Anthozoa > Actiniaria > Actiniidae > Anthopleura > Anthopleura sola. Next base: position 1,085,983 of record JALHLI010000031.1, on the reverse strand, counting down.
GATCCACAATAACATGAGATTCAGTACATTTGACAAGGACAATGACAATTCGGATGATAGGAAGTGCGCAGTGACCTTCGAAGGCGCCTGGTGGTATAATGATTGCTTTTATACAAACCTCAATGGAAGATACCTCGACATCCAGAATGGTGGTAAAGTAATGGCCTGGTATGGGTTAAAATCGGATTACAGAAGCTTGAAAACCTCGCAGATGAAACTGAAATAGTGAGTATATTTAGCAGTTATTCGCCGAAGGCGAAGTGATTATCGATGAATATTTACCGAGCGGCGAGTCTTCGAGCTGCGAGGTAAATATTCATCGATAATCACTGAGCCTGAGGTGAATAATTGTTTTAGTATAAATAAAAAGTTGATTATTTCAAAAAAGAAAGAAGGAAACAACATTGAAAGTGAAAATATTTTATTTTCTAAAAGCGCGACAGCCATTTTGTCCGAAAAGGTGATTATCGGCTGATAATCCGAGATAGAAAACCAATCAGAGCGCGCGATTTTGTATAATCAACTTTGTATTTATACTAAAACATGATATTCTGATGATTTTTAGCGGAGATTCCTACTCACGTTTATGTTCTATTATCATCCTATAGATATGAAAGAAGCCCGTTAAGATAAAATAAAAATGTCAAGAAACGAATAATTATGTACTGCCAATCGTGTGGTGTAACCAGAAGTCCACACAAGCACTATCACTAACAAGACAAGAAACTGTCAATCGTGTGGTGTGACAAGAAGTAGATTCCAGTCCACACAAGCACTATCACTAACAAGACCAGACACTTTCAATCGTGTGGTGTGACAAGAAGTAGATTCCAGGGCACACAAGCACTATCACTAACAAGACAAGACACTGTCAATCGTGTGGTGTGACAAGAAGTAGATTCCAGTCCACACCAGCACTATCACTAACAAGACTAAACACTGTCAATCGTGTGATGTGACAAGAAGTAGATTCCAGTGCACACAAGCACTATCACTAACAAGACCAGACACTGTCAATCGTGTGGTGTGACAAGAAGTAGATTCCAGTCCACACAAGCACTATCACTAACAAGACAAGACACTGTCAATCGTGTGGTGTGACAAGAAGTAGATTCCAGTCCACACAAGCACTATCACTAAGAAGACCAGACACTGTCAATCGTGTGGTGTGACAAGAAGTAGATTCCAGTCCACACAAGCACTATCACTAACAAGACCAGACACTGTCAATCGTGTGGTGTGACAAGAAGTAGATTCCAGTCCACACAAGCACTATCACTAACAAGACCAGACACTGTCAATCATGTTGTGTGACAAGAAGTAGATTCCAGTCCACGCCAGCAGTATCACTAACAAGACCAGACACTGCCAATCGTGTGGTGTGACAAGAAGTAGATTCCAGTGCACACAAGCACTATCACTAACAACACCAGACACTGTCAATCGTGTGGTGTGACCAGAAGTAGAGTCCAGTCTACACCAGCACTGAATTGCCAAAAAAAAAGTTTAAAAGTATTAAGTAATTTAGATTTTCAACGATAACTCTTGTAGCACGTGACTAACATGTAAAGGAAATCCGTTCCTCCAAAGGTGTTTAAAAACTCTAAGCGAAAACACTGGTCTGCTTTCAGCTAGTCTTTTTCTGTATTCTTTGTTTAAATATTTCATATTGTAAACCGAGCTGAAAAGCTATGATGGGATAATTCAATAAAAAGTTTGCACGTATGTCCCTTAGTATGTGTGGTTACTCGACCATCGTTGAAGGTTTTCAAAACTCCCCGATATTGAGCCGAGAAAATGCTCCAGAGTAGTTGTTTATGATCAGCCTACAGAGTAGTTGTTTATGATCAGCCTACAGACATTACTTGCTAACTGAAACAAGGCGTAAAACGTTAAGCAAAAAAAGAAAAGGAATAAAGTAAAGGATGGAAATGATATGAAATACTTGAAAAGGAAACAAAGCAAAGTAAAAGAAAATAAGAATGAAAGAATGAAAGTCAAAAAATGAAAAAAGGTATGAAAGAAAGAACGAAACTAGAAGAAGAAAAAAGGAAGGAAAGAAGAAATAAACAAAGAAAAGAAAAGAAAAGAAATGCGTTGTTGAAACTGAGCTCAGCATCAACCCCAAGGTATGAAGAAGGCATGGATCTAGTAAACCTGAAAGTTTTGGTGAGATTTGTTATCTTGTCTAGAAAACATCCAACTGAAAATTCTAGTTTTTTAAAAAGTTTGGAAAAAAAGCTTTTGCTTCTGTCTGCGAATAAAGTGCTTTTCGTGAGTGGCAAACATTACGGTGGATTCATAGCCGTACTGTACTGAGCGAGCCGTACCGTATCTTACAGTAACCGTGACTACGCGTTGTGATTGGTGAATTACTGGAAGACAATGGGAAGCCATTTAGATGTCTTGGCATGTTGTATCGTGTACGTGCTGTAAGTCAGTACCGTATGTTTCCCACGGCTCATACTAAAACCGCTCTAAGTTTTAAAAATATAAAATGCACGCAGTACGTATGGTTTCTTTTTCCTCAGGAAGTTCATGACTCACTATTGTGATCAATGAAAGACATTCAATCGAAGACATTCACAGCTGTTCGATAATTTCCATGCAGTTTAAAACGACAGATTTGTTAGGAATTCTTTTAATAACAAACTTTGCAGTTTATAGAAAATGCTTGTCTCTGTTATGGAGAATTCTGGGAAAATTTATGGTCATGTTATTATTAATATTATTATTATTTATTTATTATTACGAGCTACTGACGTAAAATAAGGACGCTTTCCCTTTACCTTTACCTTATTACCCACACGTTGGATGTTAGAGATGTCACGAAATCCTAAGGCTTCTCAAGCCTGTAACATTTACTATTGAATTGAAAAAATAATAAATTTAAACAACCTGATTCCATCCCAGCATGGACTGTTTTTGTTTCCAAACATTATCTTTTTATTCCTAATAATTTTGTGTTATTTGTGTATTCTTTACGATCTTTTGAACACGACTTCTTGATGAAAAACAGGCGAAAAACAACTCTAATAGAACGTACTAATTATTAACTCTTTTCCTCCCAAAGTTTGGGCCAGCAAATTGTCAAATTATGTAGTCATGATTAAGCCCTTTTGTTAAAAGTGCACTATGTAAAAGAAAATAAATAAAACTTCCGTGGGAGGAAAATGGTAAACTCAACAGCTTGCCTACCGGCCAACATATTTTTCCATGCATTTATTTGTAAATTATTTTTATTTGTAACTTCAGTCGCCCATATCTATTCGATAAAACCACTTCAAACTTTCCATTTTTACTAACTTTGGCATGCTCTTCATAAATATTTTATTTTCGTTTTTGTTGGATTAAAATTTAAAATGACGTGACGCAGGACCCGATTCTATCACCTCTATTCCAGTATCGACATCAGTCAGTAGCATCTGCAGCTCGCCATGCACTTGTCGTGTTTCATCCTTTTCGGGATTTTTCTTCACAACAATTTTCCTACAGAAAGTAAAACAGTTACTCCTGATGGACTTGTGGGCGAGGGATTTAAAGAAGATGCTTTTCGTCGAATCACCACTCACCTCATCGAGACACACATAGTCAACAAACTTGGCTCGTGTGCCTTCAGATGTTCCAAACACCTTGAATGTTTGTCGTTTAACTTTGGGAATCGTATCAATGGCAAACACGACTGTCAGTTACTAAGAACAGACAAGTACAACTCAGGATCGTCCTACATTACCAGTACAGACTTCCACTACTTCTATTCTGTGGTAAGTACACATAGATTACTTCATGATTGGTGAGCGCGTACGAGTTTTATTCACGAGTTGTGAAGAATCGCAAACGAACGAACGAGTCCTCGAGCGATCGCGTTTTTTTTAAACTAACATTTAAATGCGCAAAACTTACTTTCGTCAGCTTATCAACTATATTTTGCTATATAAATCATAAATTGTCACCAAATCATTATATTAAAAACCGTTTTTAAATTTCACAAAATTTATTCAACTTAAATTTGTACCGATAAATAAGAATCAGGCCTTCAACATGAAACTTAGAAAGATTTTTAAAATTTTACGAAACTATGAAACTCGTTTTTGATATAAGTAAGCTTAGTCGAAGAACTTCCTTACTGACTTTAGGTAAGCTTAAAAGTCCAAAAAAGTACAATGTGGGAGCAGTTCTAGCCTTCAAAACTTTGTCTCAGATTTTTGACATCTTTTTTCAGATATCGCGCGCAATGACGCTTTTAAATCCGGATGTTTGAGTTTTCGATAGTTATGACTGCAAAACAGACAATATCTTTTCAGGAAGAAATTAAACAAAAATCTTTGGTAATTTATCACATCCAAAGTTTGAGTTCGATGCGATGTAATCCGAATGAGTTAAAACGTTTTTTAAGGTGTTTCAACACTTTTGCGCGGCCGTTAAACAAGAATATTTGAATTCAGCTAAGCCTACATTCTTAGCGTTTTCGAGTATATGACAAACAAAATATCTAAAAACTAGACAATTTTATTCGACTGATTTTGAGAAAATCGTTAAAAAAATTGAATCCGAGATTTTGCGTTACTACACGTTAACCATAAAGTTGCTTAGTTTGGCTTTACAAATAACGACAAAATGTTCCTTTAACTTTTAAGTTGAAACCTTGAAAGCTTTAAAGAGTTTCTCCTTTTCATTTTTGAGAATGAATTTTTCTAGGAAACCACGGTTTTTAGACTGAGTTCCTAATACCTTATTATGGGAAATTAACGCTTCATGAAATTAAAACGAATTTCAAGAAATCGTTTCTTTTAATGTTATTTTCCATATCATTAATAAAGTGGAACGTTAATTTTCACGACATGAATTTCTGGCAATTTTATCTGTTATCTACTTTTGAAAAAATATTTATTTAAAACTGAACTTTACAACTAGTCACTTAATAACAACAACACTTCAGGAGTTTGTCGGAAATTATCTTCTCGTTTTCTATTCTACAAGTTCTTCATTTTCACTTTCAGATGAGTTATCTTTGTGTTCATCGCGTTAATTTCATTTAAATGGAAATTTTGGCTTGACTTTCGCGTTAATTTTCTTTATTTCGACGTATTTTTGCCCTCAATTCACGTTAATCTAAGTCGCGCTAATTTCCAATATTTTAATTTCGTGGAGGAGTTTCCTATAATAAGGCATAGTAGTTTTATCGAGCTTTAGCGCTTTTCTTGATATTACAAGAACAGCGACTTAGATTTATTTTAAACTTTCGTGAACCTTGTTTCATTATATAAATAACAGTGTCTCAAAGTTCCTTCTGGATTGAACCATTATACAAGGTCAAACAAATTGCTAAACTTAATTAGCCTGTATAAAATGCAATTGAAAGTTGTGTTATGATTCCAGCTGACTTATAATTAGCACTTTCAATTCAATCACAGCTTCAATTCAAGCTTCACTCAAACACTGTGGTTTCCTCTAAAAAATTCCTTCTAAAAACGCATGAAGAAACTCTTTAAAAGTTTCAAGGTTTCAAATTATAATTTAAAACATTCGGTTGTGATTAAGAAGTAAGATTGTTAAAACATATAGACCGACTAAGCATGTAACCATGGATACACATAAGCACTCAAAATCTCGAATTCAAAATGTTTCTACCATTTGCGAAAAATCGGTTAGATAAAAAAATTTTTCCCTTCCTACTTTTGTTTTCAATTTTTTCACAGTTTAACAAAATAGGTTTGGTTTTTTTTTGGTACCGTCGTAATCGGTCACAATTTAGGTTTAGGTGAATTCACCGATTCGTGTTTATCGCCGTTATCGTAATGTGATTTTTTTCTAATTTTAAAAGTTATAAACTTCAATTTTAGGTAGAGTATTTTGTGTGAATTTCATAATAATCTAACTACGGAGAGTTAAGGCTCCGACACACGGTGCAACATTGCGTGCAACATCACACTAAAATATTAAAATGGAAAACTCTGTTTGATTTTATTATGTTATTTGTATTATCCTCGTAAATTAGAAAAAATCGAGATTTTCTCTGAGCCTTTAGTTTAACGGCCGCTAAAAAATGTTCGGTACGATTGTTTGAAAACAGGAAGCTATTTTGGTCACCCCAAAAACTTCGGAGAAACCCAATATTCTTTGTGTGTGTTGAAAACAGAAAAAGAAATTTTGAAAACTTGATTTCTTGCTTTAAGAAAATGTATATTTTTATATAAAAATTTTAAACAATTGAGCGCAAAATTTTGCTCTCGCGTAAAGTGATCTCGAAGGTATCCTGAAAACTTTTAAAAAACAATCTTCACAAAAATTGTCTTTAATATTTCACTCCAAAACTAAAATAATAAGTAATTTTCTCAGAATATCTATTCTAGACATTTTTTACCAAAAAGTTACGAGGGATAAAGTAAAACGCGGCCGACGAGGCGAAAAAATTTAATTTATCTGCTCACTGATCTCAACCGATTTTTGTGATTTCAACGTTTTCAACAAACAATACCTAGTAGATCTTTTATTATGGATAACTATTCTTGGAAAATATTATTATAACTACGAGTATTTTGGTATCTATAACTCTAATCTTATTTTTGACCATCATAAGAAATTTGTAATATTTGTCGAACGAAATCTCCAGCACAGATGCATGTCTTTGACTATCTCTATAGCAACGAGAATAAATAGCATAACTAAAAATACTTCACTTGTGACGTCATAGCCTTATTTGGTAAAACACAAGGAGTCAACAAGATACTTAATTTAGACACAAGAACCATATGGAGGAGAAAAAAATAAAGTTATGAAAATACTCCACAATACTGCAATTGAAAAAAAGAAACTACGAAATGACTTGATGGAAATAAAATGAATTTCACTTCTGACGCACAATAATCTGCTCATAATCAAACTTTCTTTTTAAAACAAAATATTTAGAAAAGTTTGAATGCCAAGCTGTATTTTATTTTTCTTTCTAGAACAAGTGTATGGATCCCTCACCATGTCAGAACAATGGATCGTGTTACCCTGACTACGATAACAACGACTATCATTGCGTCTGTAAGCCTGGAATTGAAGGACGAAACTGCGAAATAGGTTAGTATTTTATTCGAAGATGAGTTCTTAGAAAGAATGTAAGTTAAAGTCGGTTCACAATCCTCGCTGTGAAACAATTACAAATAGGTAAACAGGCTGAAGGGGAGGAAAGACGTGTGTTTACATTCTGCTGTAACAAATCAACAAAAACTCTTCACTTTTATGATTCAGTTTACAGCAACTGTTCATCGCTTCTTTCTGCTGGCTACACTGCAGACGGAGTCTATCACATCAATCCTGATGGACAAGGCTCCTTCCCAGTCTACTGTGACATGACCACTGATGGCGGAGGGTGGACTGTGTTCCAGAAGCGCTTTGACGGCTCGGTAGAATTCTATCGCGGTTGGCATGACTACAAAACCGGTTTTGGTACCCTGACTGGTGAGTTTTGGTTGGGCCTTGATAAGATCCACCGACTGACCAAAAGACAAGTCACATCATTACGTGTTGATGTGGAGGACTGGATGAGCAACACGGGTTATGCTGTGTATTCATCGTTCTCTATCGCTGATGAGAGTGATTTTTACCGCTTGAGGGTAGGCGGATACTCGGGTACTGCTGGAGACTCTCTGACAAACGGGACATTAACTATAAGGATCCACAATAACATGAGATTCAGTACATTTGACAAGGACAATGACAATTCGGATGATAGAAAGTGCGCAGTGACCTTCGAAGGCGCCTGGTGGTATAATGATTGCCATTATACAAACCTCAATGGAAGATACCTGGAGAACCAGAATGGTGGTAAAGTAATGGCCTGGTATGGGTTCAAATCGGATTACAGAAGCTTGAAAACCTCGCAGATGAAACTGAAATAGTGAGTATATAACATGATATTCTGATGATTTTTAGCGAAGATTCCTACTCACGTTTATGTTCTATTATCATCCTATAGATATGAAAGAAGCCCGTTAAGATAAAATAAAAATGTCAAGAAACGAATAATTATGTACTGCCAATCGTGTGGTGTAACCAGAAGTCCACACAAGCACTATCACTGACAAGACCAGACACTGTCAATCGTGTGGTGTGACAAGAAGTAGATTCCAGTCCACACAAGCACTATCACTAACAAGACAAGAAACTGTCAATCGTGTGGTGTGACAAGAAGTAGATTCCAGTCCACACAAGCACTATCACTAACAAGACAAGACACTGTCAATCGTGTGCTGTGACAAGAAGTAGATTCCAGTCCACACAAGCACTATCACTAACAAGACAAGACACTGTCAATCGTGTGGTGTGACAAGAAGTAGATTCCAGTCCACACAAGCACTATCACTAACAAGACCAGACACTGTCAATCGTGTGGTGTGACAAGAAGTAGATTCCAGTCCACACAAGCACTATCACTAACAAGACAAGACACTTTCAATCGTGTGGTGTGACAAGAAGTAGATTCCAGGGCACACAGGCACTATCACTAACAAGACCAGACACTGTCAATCGTGTGGTGTGACAAGAAGTAGATTCCAGTCCACACAAGCACTATCACTAACAAGACCAGACACTGTCAATCGTGTGGTGTAACAAGAAGTAGATTCCAGTCCACACAAGCACTATCACTAACAAGACCAGACACTGTCAATCGTGTGGTGTGACAAGAAGTAGATTCCAGTCCACACAAGCACTGAATTGCAAAAAAAAAAGTTTAAAAAGTTTGAGTAATTTAGATTTTTAACGATAACTTTTGTAGCACCTAACTAACATGTAAAGGAAATCCATTCCTCCAAAGTGTTTAAAAACTCTCAGCGAGAACACTGGTCTGCTTTCAACCAGTCTTTTTCTGTATTCTTGTTTAAATATTTCATATTGTAAACTGAACTGAAAAGCTATGATGGGATATTCAATAAAAAGTTTGCACGTATGTCCCTTAGTAGGTGTGGTTACTCGACCATCGTTGATATTGAACCGAGAACATCATTCAGAGTAGTTGTTTATGCTCAGCCTACAGAAATTTCTTGCAACAAGGCGTAAACAAGGCTTAAACAAGGCGTAACAAGGCGTTAACAAGGCGTAAAACGTCACACAAAAAAGAAAAGAAATAAAGCAAAGGATGGAAATGATATCAAATACTTGAATAGGAAACAAACTAAAAGATAAGGAAGAAGAAAGGAACGAAAAAAAAGAAAGAAAGAAAGAAGGAAAGAAAGAAAGAAAAAAAGAAAGAAAGAAAGAAAGAAAGAAAGAAACAAACAAACAAAGAAACAAACAAACAAAGAAACAAAGAAACAAAGAAAGAAGGAAGGAAAGAAAGAAAGAAACAAAGAAAGAAAGAAAGAAAGAAAGAAAGAAAGAAAGAAAGAAAGAAAGAAAGAAAGAAAGAAAGAAAGAAAGAAAGAAGGAAAGAAGGAGTAAACATTAAAAAGAAAAGAAAAGAAACAAGAATTTTTTTTTCGTTGGAACTGAGCTCAGTATCAACACCGAGGAATGAAGAAGGCATGGATCTCGTAAACCGGAACATTTTAGTGAGATATATTATTCATTTTCTAGAAAACATTCAACTGAAAATTCTATTCTTAAGACTTGAAAAAATCTTTTCTTTGCTTACATTTGTTTCTGTCTGCGAATAAGTTTTAACAATTTTAACAGTTTTAACAATGCCATATGTATGGCTTTTCTGTCTCAGCAAGTTTTTGGCTCTCGTTGCTATGGAGTCTTTCAATTCACCAAGTCTTTTTCGTTGTGATCAATGAAAGACGTTCAACTGTAAACATTCTTAGCTGTACGATAATTTTCATGAAGTTTAAAAAGACAGAATTATCAGAAATTATTTTAATAACAGCTTTGTAGGTTACAGAAAATGTTTTTCTATCTTATGGAGAATTCTGGGAAAATATTTGGTCATGTTTCAACTATGACATCGAGAATCAAGAGAGATAAGTCGACATTTTTTAGATTCAGTAATCTTCTTAAGATATCAGATTGGTGACTTCCTCCTAGTTCGCTACTATTGACCTCTTTCACGTGACGTCAAAGCAGCTTAATTTGGAGTACAAAACAAAAGAATTTCAATCTTCTGAAAATTGGAAACCTATTGTTTTGTTCTCAAAAATTGAGCTGCATTCCGACGTGCTGCTAGAGGTCTCCAGAGGGAGTCTAATTTAGATAAGAAAAATAGATGAAAGGAAATTGTGGAAACTCACCAATAGTCCTCCTGTTCGCTCAAAAATCCTTTCATTAAGACTATGAAACTTCAGATTCTTGATAAGTATGTTTTTCTGCCGAGATAAGAGACAAGTCAGTTTCAGTTTAGGCTGCTTGCAATTGATAAAATTATGAGGACAAACTATTTCCTAAGAATCTGAGCTTTCGTGGAAATAGATGGAATTTTGAGCGAATAGGAGGACAATATTATGAAAAACCAATCTAGAAAATTAACCCGTAACAGAAATCTCGACTGAAAAATAAGATTTTGAATACACCGTTGGCGATAGCCGAAATATTTGAGTTACTACATGTGCTAAATTCAGAAATAACCGTGTGTTTTTTACGCGTTTCGATTTAGCGAACGAATTAAAAAAAACCCTCAAAATTCATTACTCAAAGCTATGTTATTCAACTTAATTACAAATCTCATTACTTTCTCATTCATTGGATTACAAACCTGAACAGCTTCTTTTGTACACAAAGCAACCCTGGAGAGCAAATCTTCAATTGACAATATACATTGCTGTATACATGCTATTTAATATTCAATGAAGTTTGATGTTAGTATGCCTAGTGTGATGTCTCTTCATCACATTATCTTACAGTAGAATAAAAGACAAAACTACATAAATAATTCAAAATTCTAGAAATACGAGAAAATTCAATTCCATTCATCGCCCCCTAACAACAGACAAACACGATTACTTTTACCTTCCTCTTGTTGACTTCAGCATCATGCACTTGTCGTGCTTCATCCTTTTCGGGATTTTTCTTCACAACAATTTCCCTACAGAAAGTAAAACAGTTACTCCTGATGGACTTGTGGGCGAGGGATTTAAAGAAGATGCTTTTCGTCGAATCACCACTCACCTTATCGAGACACACATAGTCAACAAACTTGGCTCGTGTGTCTTCAGATGTTCCAAACACCTTGAATGTTTGTCGTTTAACTTTGGGAATCGTATCAATGGCAAACACGACTGTCAGTTACTAAGAACAGACAAGTACAACTCAGGATCGTCCTACATTACCAGTACAGACTTCCACTACTTCTATTCTGTGGTAAGTGAGGATTTCTCCTTGATACTATTACTCTTTCAAATAGCTTTTATGTGCTTGTAAATAGTTTGTTGATTTTGGATCATCTTTCTGGGAACACACGGTAAACTCACGATTATAGCGGGCCATTAGTACTAACGCCAATATCCTTCAAGTTATCATTCCATCCGCTTTCTATTTAGAAACCTTCCCCGAATATAGAGTGTCTGTCTGTCTGTGTGACGGTCTAGAATAACCGGACAGTTGCAGGATTTTCAAATTTCTCATATTTTGTCAGAAGATTCCCTTTCGTAAGCTCTTTCAAAAAGTCCAGTTTAAAACTTCAAGCAAAAACAACTTTTTTGAAAATTTGCGAATTAGTTTTTGCAAGTTTGAAAATCGACTTTCGGTCTGCCCTGGACAGGTGTCAACAGCTCAAAATAATAAGACCCATCTTTAAGAAGGCATGGCTCGATCAAAAATATTCCCACTGATCTGATACTTTTTGAACATTTGAATTAGCTATTACATTCAAAAACCAATGTGAAATATTTTCTAGAAAAATTTTTTTTTCGTGTTCTTGGCAATTTTGCGGATGCCATATTCTAAGCAGCTAGGATGCGAAGCAAATTTTTACCTAATTTGAATGCCCTTAATCATCACTTGGTATACAATTTTTTCTCATTAAAACTATTTGCTCTGAAACCTTGTTTATTGTACTTTATTTCTTGAAAGTATCGGCCTCGGAGCGCAAACACTTCCCGGCAGCTAAACGACTCTTCGATGTATCATACGCAGGTCAAATTTCGTCTTCACTTGAAGCGCCCGCTCTATAAATATTAATGAACTTTCTCCAAATAATACCCGGTTTTGAAACTGAGCAGAAAACACCTAGGCGATATGTTATTTGAGTCCGAAAATACTTTTTTCTTGAAAGTCTAAGGTTCCATAAATGACTGTGTGAAAACCCTGTTCTTGGCCCGAAAAAAAAAACTTTTTTTCGTGGCGAAGCGAAAATGTGGACGGAATTTTGCTAAAATTCGTAAAGTCTCGACATCATGGCTTTTTAAAAGTTTTAACTTACATTAATTTGCAAATAAAGACGAACGTCGTGAGGCTAAGCCATCCTTGCTACCCCTATCACTTAGTTCAGTGAGTATTTGCCTTCCTGATTCAATTTATAATCACTGGTAAATGAAGAAGAAGGAATAATATTTTAAAACCATGAAATTCCACGAAATAAACTTGGAATACTGCTTCGCGACTACGGCCAATACAGAATATATTTTCTCTCAACTAGCCGCAAATATAAACCTGTATTGTCTCCTCAAAATCGCAACAAGTTATAAAAATTGTAATTCAGATTTTATATGAACTCCCGTATTGGAAATCACCTTTGTTGAATATGTTAGCGTGGTTAAATAAAGTTTATAACGAGTCCTTCGTTATTAATATTTAATGACTGAAATCACTTGATTGAAATAAAATGAGTTTTTATCTTCTGACGCACAATAATCTGCTAATAGTCAAACTTTCTTTTTCAAAGAAAAGGTTAAGAAAAGTTTGGATGCCAAACCGTATTATCTTCTTTTTTCTAGAACAAGTGTATGGATCCCTCACCATGTCAGAACAATGGATCGTGTTACCCTGACTACGATAACAATGACTATCATTGCGTCTGTAATAAAACAAGAGGAAGAAACTGCGAAATAGGTTAGTATTTTATTCAAAGATGAGTTCTTAGAAAGAATCCTCGCTGTGAAACAATTACAAATAGGTAAACAGGCTAAAGGGGAGGAAGGACGTGTGGTTACATTCTCAAAAACTTTTCACTTTTATGATTCAGTTTACAGCAACTGTTCGGCGCTTCTCTCTGCTGGCTACACTGCAGATGGAGTCTATCACATTGATCCTGATGGACAAGGCTCCTTCCAAGTCTACTGTGACATGACCACTGATGGCGGAGGGTGGACTGTGTTCCAGAAGCGCTTTGACGGCTCGATAGACTTCTCTCGTAGTTGGCAGGACTACAAGACCGGTTTTGGTATCCTGACTGGTGAGTTTTGGTTGGGCCTTGACAAGATCCACCGACTGACCAAAAGACAAGTAACATCATTACGTGTTGATCTGGGGGACTGGATGGGCAACACGGGTTATGCTGTGTATTCATCGTTCTCTATCGCTGATGAGAGTGATTTTTACCGCTTGAGGGTAGGCGGATACTCGGGTACTGCAGGGGATTCTATGGCAAAAGGGACATTAGCTAGCTACATCCCCAATAACATGAGATTCAGCACATTTGACAAGGACAATGACAATTGGGATAACAATTGCGCAGCGTCCCACGAAGGCGCCTGGTGGCATAATGCTTGCTCTGAATCACACCTCAATGGAAGATACCTCGTGACCCAGCAGAATTATAAAGGAATGCTCTGGTACAGCTTCAAATCGGATTACAGAAGCTTGAAAACCTCGCAGATGAAACTGAAATAGTGAGCATATAACATGATATTCTGATGATTTTTAGCGGAGATTCCTACTCACGTTTATGTTCTATTATCATCCTATAGATATGAAAGAAGCCCGTGTAACCAGAAGTCCACACAAGCACGATCACTAACAAGACCAGACACTGTCAATCGTGTGGTGTGACAAGAAGTAGAGTCCAGTCCACACAAGCACTATCACTAACAAGACAAGACACTGTCAATCGTGTGGTGTGACAAGAAGTAGATTCCAGTCCACACCAGCACTATCACTAACAAGACCAGACACTGTCAATCGTGTGGTATGACAAGAAGTAGATTCCAGTCCACACAAGCACTATCACTAACAAGACCAGACACTGTCAATCGTGTGGTGTGACAAGAAGTAGATTCCAGTCCACACCAGCACTATCACTAACAAGACCAGACACTGTCAATCGTGTGGTGTAACCAGAAGTAGATTCCAGTCCACACCAGCACTATCACTAACAACACCAGACACTGTCAATCGTGTGGTGTGACAAGAAGTAGATTCCAGTCCACACCAGCACTGAATTGCCAAAAAAAAAGTTTAAATGGATTAAGTAATTAAGATTTTCAACGATAACTCTTGTAGCACCTAACTAACATGTAAAGGAAATCCATTCCTCCAAAGTGTTTAAAAACTCTCAGCGAGAACACTGGTCTGCTTTCAGCCAGTCTTTTTCTGTATTCCTGTTTAAATATTTCATATTGTAAACTGAGCTGAAAAGCTATGATGGGATATTCAATAAAAAAAATGCACGTATGTCCCTTAGTAGGTGTGGTTACTCGACCATCGTTGATATTGAACCGAGAACATCATTCAGAGTAGTTGTTTATGATCAGCCTACAGAAATTTCTTGCAACAAGGCGTAACAAGGCGTAAACAAGGCGTAAAACGTCACACAAAGAAAGAAAAGAAATAAAGTAAAGGATGGAAATGATATGAAGTACTTGAAAAGGAAACAAAGCAAAGTAAAAGAAAATAAGAATGAAAGAATGAAACTAGAAGAAAAAAATAAGGAAGGAAAGAAGGAATAAACGTAGAAAAGAAAAGAAACAAGAAAAGAAATGCTTTGTTGAAACTGAGCTCAGCATCAACCCCAAGGCATGAAGAAGGCATGGATCTAGTAAACCTTAAAGTTTTGGTTTAATACATTCTTTATTGATAGAAAACATCCAACTGAAAATTCTAGTTTTTTAAAAAGTTTGGAAAAAAAGCTTTTCTTTATGATCAATTACACGTGCTTTTGTCTGCGAATAAAGTGCTTTTCGTATGAGTGGCAAACATTTCGGTGGACTCATAGCCGACATTCAATCGAAGACATTCATAGCTGTTCGATAATTTCCATGCAGTTTAAAAAGACAGATTTGTTAGAAATTCTTTTAATAACAAACTTTGCAGGTTACAGAAAATGCTTTTCTCTCTTATGGAGAATTCTGGGAAAATTTATGGTCATGTTTCAACTATGACATCACGAATCAAGAGAGACCTTCCAGTGACCCGTCCGTCACTCTGTCCAGGTGATCTGACTAGGCGCGCAAAGCATGATTTCCTGATCTGAGAAAGAATCAATCCCATCATCCACCGCACGCTATATTCACTTGAGTTTCATTGCGGCTATCTTGAAAATAAGCTAAATATGAGCGACTTTCTCGCCAGTAAATATTTTCTTGTTCAAAACGAGACACTCTAAATAACAGATAAAAGGATTTTCTTCAAGTTTAAAGCATCCTGGAGATTGGTAAGGACCAAAGAGCAGCGTAAGATGTGGAAATTTTAGTTAAAAAATCCTTGGCTTAATGACACTTCTCCTGAGCCCCCCCCCCCAATAATGGAAGTATGCCCCGAAACCCCCTAGGTCTTCCAGTATTTGGTGGTCGTTAGCCCCCCCCCCCCCCCCCGAAAATTCAGGCGAAATACATAAGAGTGGAGCAGTAAATTCATTTTTTTGTAGAAAAAAATTAATGGATTGCTAAATTTTTTTAGAAGCAACTGTTTAATAACCTATAGATAAATATTATAATGTGTAAATATTTATGAATACATGCACAGGCAGCCCAAGCTCTATTTCTGTAGTGTTGTGATGAATATTTACAGTAATATTTTGTAATTATGAATAAGAATGACTTACCTTGATAGCTTGTTAAATGTTTTGATGTCTGGTCGATTTTGAAGCCATTTGAGAGCGTTTTTACTAAAGAAAATCCAAAGGCTGCACACTCACGGCGACACCGACCTCTACTCGGAGCTCAATAAATCCAAGAAAAAATAAGCTACGGCCATAATTTCACGACAGAATCAAAGTACACATGCCAGTGCTTCTCTCCAGTACGCTCAAAGTAGCATTCTTTCTAAAACGTGAATGCTAGAAGATATTTTCTTCCATAATAAATTCACTTCTGACTCTGTAGTTTGGCTTGTGATGGTCGCTCGAATTGTATTCTGGTTAGCTTTTTACAGCGCGACGCTCAAAAGTATGACCACATTTAATGTATTCGCATACTTCTATACACGGGATTTTGTACTTTAAACCGACACAATTGATGCGAAGCTGTCTGGTTTTACCAAATAAGGCGTGTAAAAGCTCGTTTGGAGCAAAAATCCCGTGCATAGAAGTATGCGAATACATTAAAAGTGGTCATACTTTTGCGCGTCGCGCTGTAAAACCCTAACGGGGGTAGACAGCGTACATTTTCGGCAAACAAACCCTAACCTACCAGGGTCCCCTAGTGTCCTTTTGTCTAATGGCTCATTGTTTTCTCTCAACCAATCAAAATTCATGAGGGTACACGTGAGATCGTATTTATAAATTCTAATAGTTTTCCCTGAGGAAGCCATTCAATGTATTTTTGCGCGCGCTGTAACACCATACGCCCAGAACAGATGCGCACAAACAATGCCTGAAAAGCATGAAAAGCCCTATTGGGGAGTCCAATAAAATGTATATACGTAATGCCGCGAACGTCCTTAATACGGAAATTATAGGCCTTACTCAATATTGAGCTGCATTCCGACGTGCTGCAAGGTGTCTTTATAGGGAGTCTAATTTAGATAAGAGAAATAGATGAAAAGAATTTGAGAAAACTCACCAATCCTGTTCGTTTAAAAACACATTCCGTTTCCATGCAAATTCAGATTCTTGGTAAGTATATTGTATAAAGTTTTCGTCCGAGGTAAGAGACAAGTCAGTTTCAGTTTAGGTCTATCTTGCCATGCAACTGTTTGCAATTGATAGATTTTATCCAAACCGGGCAGAACAAAATTATAAAAAAATTTCCCAAGAATCTGAAGTTTCATGGAAATTCATGGATTTTTGAGCGAACTAGAGGACAACTGATTGATGAAAACCACTGCTAGAAAATTAACCCTTAACGGAAATCTTCACTTAAAAAGGCCTTAATGTTTGAGCTACTACATGTGCTGAATTCAGAAATAACCGAGTGTTTTTGACGCGATTGATGGTTTTCAACTATTCCCGATAGAGCCAAGAGGCAAAGCTATGGCGGTCGTGCTTGTGGACTTTAACAATAAACACTTGCTTAGTATGTATATTTAGGTCTACTAGCTGACGTAACGTGAAAAAGAAGAATACGATTGAGCGAGTTTTAAAAGAAAATTACACAAACACAAATTGTACTCTCATTACTTTCTCATTCATTGGATTTCAATTGATTTCTAAACAGCTGCGTCCATACGTAAAGCATCCTGGAGAGCGAATCTTCTATTAACACTATACATAGCGGTAAGGTGGTATGCCTAGTGTGATGTCTGTTCATCACGAACAAGAGAATTATTACCTTACAGAGAACTAAACGTAAAACTAGATAAATAAGTTAAAATTCTTTCTTTGATGCGGCTTTACATATTCTGCGAACCCAGAACATTCCAATGGTTTGTTGAGAAATGATTTCTTTATTCCCGTCAATCAAAACTATTAGCGGCACTCGACTAATTTGTTTTGATTAGCGCCAGTGAAAAAACAATTTCACAACACGCCATTGTAATGTATAAAGAACAGAGAAACACTATTACTTTTACCTTCCTCTTGTTGACTTCAGCATCATGCACTTGTCGTGGTTCATCCTTTTCGGGATTTTTCTTCACAACAATTTATCTACAGAAAGTAAAACAGTTACTCCTGATGGAGTTGTGGGCGAGGGGTTTAAAGGAGATGCTTTTCGTCGAATCACCACTCACCTTATCGAGACACACATAGTCAACAAACTTGGCTCGTGTGCCTTCAGATGTTCCAAACACCTTGAATGTTTGTCGTTTAACTTTGGGAATCGTATCAATGGCAAACACGACTGTCAGTTACTAAGAACAGACAAGTACAACTCAGGATCGTCCTACATTACCAGTACAGACTTCCACTACTTCTATTCTGTGGTAAGTGAGGATTTCTCCTTGATACTATAATTCTTTCGAATAGCTTTTATGTGCTTTGTAAATAGTTTGTTGATTTTGGATCATCTTTCTGGGGACACACTCACTAAGTTAGTAAAGTATTTGCCTTATTGACTAAATATACAGTCAATGGTACATGAAGGAGCAGGAATGGTAAAAAAAACACGGAGTTCAACGAAATAAAATGGTCAATATTCTAAAACTCAAATACTGTCAAAAACTGGATCACAAAATATCTCTGTTTCAAATTGCTTTTCCGAAATCATGAAGAATTCTTAGATGACGAGTTCCTCGTTTTTAATAATTAATGACTGAAATCACTTCATTGAAATAAGAAGTTTCACTTCTGACGCACAATAATCTGCTAATAGTCAAACTTCCTTTTTCAAATTTAAGAAAAGGTTAAGAAAATTAAAGTTTGAATACCAAGCCGTGTTTTATTATTGTTTTTCTTTCTAGAACAAGTGTATGGATCCCTCACCATGTCAGAACAATGGATCGTGTTACCCTGACTACGATAACAACGACTATCATTGCGTCTGTAAGCCTGGAATTGAAGGACGAAACTGCGAAATAGGTTAGTATTTTATTGGAAGACGAGTTCGTAGAAAGAATGTAAGTTAAAGTTTACAATCCTCGCTGTGAAACAATTACAAATAGGTAAACAGGCTAAAGGGGAGGAAGGACGTGTGTTTACATTCTCGTGTAACAAATCAACAAAAACTTTCCACTTTTATGATTCAGTTTACAGCAACTGTTCATCGCTTCTCTCTGCTGGCTACACTGCAGATGGAGTCTATCACATCGATCCTGATGGACAAGGCTCCTTCCCAGTCTACTGTGACATGACCACTGATGGCGGAGGGTGGACTGTGTTCCAGAAGCGCTTTGACGGCTCGGTAGAATTCTCTCGTGGTTGGCAAGACTACAAAACCGGTTTTGGTAACCTGACTGGTGAGTTTTGGTTGGGCCTTGACAAGATCCACAGACTGACCAAAAGACAAGTAACATCATTACGTGTTGATCTGGGGGACTGGATGGGCAACACGGGTTATGCTGTGTATTCATCGTTCTCTATCGCTGATGAGAGTGATTTTTACCGCTTGAGGGTAGGCGGATACTCGGGTACTGCTGGAGACTCTCTGACAAAAGGGACATTTGATAGAAGGATCCACAATAACATGAGATTCAGCACATTTGACAAGGACAATGACAATAGGGATACTAACAATTGCGCAGCGTCCTTCGAAGGCGCCTGGTGGCATAATGATTGCTATGATTCAAACCTCAATGGAAGATACCTCGTTAACCTGAAAGATTTCAAAGCAATGTGTTGGTATACATTCAAATCGGATTACAGAAGCTTGAAAACCTCGCAGATGAAACTGAAACAGCAATAAGTTTCGTATCGCGATTTTCCTATCGTGCGGTAATTCTGGGCCGACAATACGGGATTTATATTGGCGGCTCTCTCCCAATGAAACTTATAGGAGAATCGCGATACTGTTTATAGATACTGAAAAGATAGTTACAAAATGTAAATATATATGTATAGATATAGTTTAGGTTATACCACGAAACACATCCAATCTCGTGCTGTTCGGAGCTTCACCTTCACTTCTTCAAGCAAACCTGGTCAGAGCATGGATGGAAACGCTGATGTGCCCTTTCGAACTCGATCTGGTTAACTATCTATCACTTTGTGATTGTATAAACCGACAGTACTGGTGGTAAAGCACTGCGTTTCTTTATCAAAGTAGTTTTTACTCCTGTTGAGTGTTGTGTGTTGTGAATAGTGAATGTACTGGAAATGCGTGTGGGGCGAACATCTTAGAACATCCCTTATAGGGAGTGATGGTTGTAAAATATACAAGTTATAAGTACCATAACGAACTTTTGAAGGTAATTCAGCGTTTTTGAGCAGTTATTATAACGTTCCAAAGTAAGCAGTCACCATAAGAAGAGAGAAGTAAAGACCCTGAGGCTAGACATGCTTGTATGACGTAGCGGTAAGAGCTCTCGCTTCTCACCAAGGCGATCCGTGTTCCAGTCCCGCCATGCTCAGTGTCGTATGTGAGTAGAGTTGTTTATTGGTTCTCTCCTGTGCTTCGAGGGTTTTTCTCCGGGTTTTTCGGATCTACTCCCTCCACAAAAATTAACTTTGTTGGTTTTCAAAATCCGAGTAAGTCAATGAATCAACTGTCAAATATCATTGTGTTTACAATATCTGCATTTAATAACATACTTTATCGGTTTTACGAGTTCTCACACTTTACAGTACCCTAAAGGATAACAAAAGTTGCTGATATTTTATAAAGTATCGTATTGCATTATTTTCTATGAAATAGAAAAAGAGTTCAAGAGATTACAATCTTTATCGAAAAGAAAATATATACATTTAACATACATATCGAGTAAGTGGATAAAGCGAGTTTTCCAATGCATCATGGGATACATTGAGGGTGTTATAAATCAACCTTTCTTGTTTTTACCGCGTTTTACAAAACTGGATTTTTCGCATTTATTTTCCAAGTTTTTCCTGCCTTTAATTGCTCTTAGCTTTAAATTCTACTTTAAAAGAACCAAGAAAAAACATTGAAACGATGCAAAGTTGCATACACATAATCCTATAATAGTCATCACAAGAGCCCTCTCAGTGCTACAGACACCTTTTCCTTATACATACACTTTCATATTGATATTAAATAAGAAATACGTTATCATCTGCAGCATATATCTGGTTAGCTTCTTGCATAATTTGAATGGCTGCGTCAAATTCCTGCTTATCGTACTTGGCGTCAGCATTTTCTTTGTTTATTGACTCTCTGAGTTGCGCAAGAGGCAGGGATTGAACATGAGCAGCAGAGAAGGCTTTCAGCAAGGAGGTTTTAAATTTGGCCAGTCTGTAATAACAAATAATTCACATTTAAGTAACTTGTCAATGACAGTTTGGAAGGATTTCAAGAAGTCGAGAAACATTGTAGCATTTTTAGCCAACTTCCCCTTCCCTCCCCTCCCCTCTCTCTTTCCCATTTGCAATATGTCATGATACTAAGGTCCTAAAGTAACTCAGCTGCTCTGAAATAGTAACGTAGAAATGACGTCACTGCAAAACTAAGGTGTCATGAAGCCTGCGATAATTAACTTGTGAAAGTTTATATCTGAGATAAATCTAGATTTTTAGGAGAGATTTTGGATATTTTGTATATATTTACTATATTAATTATTGAAGAGGGAAAATAAAGCAAGGAAATAACCATTACCCGAGTCGCTGGACCACTAAGGATGACACCTCAGTTTTGCAAATTTTCTCGATTCTCATTGGCTAATATTTTTTCTCAGATCAGCTGGCCGTGTTAGAGGGTAA
The DNA here is from genome assembly GCA_023349425.1 of Anthopleura sola. Taxonomy (NCBI): domain Eukaryota; kingdom Metazoa; phylum Cnidaria; class Anthozoa; order Actiniaria; family Actiniidae; genus Anthopleura; species Anthopleura sola. The sequence continues at coordinate 1,064,439 of JALHLI010000031.1, read as the reverse complement.
AACATTACTTATTACTCCTGTCCCACAATTACTACCTCAATCTGCAATTCCTTCTATTAAAACACAGAATAAGACACCACCAGCCTTACCGTTCATCTGTTATCGTTCCCTCACTTGTGTCCATTTGTTCTGTGGCTTGGCTGTCATCAGCACTTGGTTTGGATGAGCGACGCTTCTTGATTTTCTCTACGACCTCTGTAATACATGCATTAAAGATAACATTAACTGTAATCCTTGCTAGAATGGCATTAACAGAAACCTTTATATATTAGGTGGCAAATAGAAGAAAGGAAGAAAGGAAGAAAGGAAGGATGAAAGGAAGAAAGGAAGAAAGGAAGAAAGGAAGAAAGGAAGAAAGGAAGAAAGGAAGAAAGGAAGAAAGGAAGAAAGGAAGAAAGGAAGAAAGGAAGAAAGGAAGAAAGGAAGAAAGGAAGAAAGGAAGAAAGGAAGAAAGGAAGAAAGGAAGAAAGGAAGAAAGAAAGAAAGGAAGAAAGGAAGGGATAGAGGGAGTGACGGATGGACAGATAGATTGATACATTGTTAGATGGATGTACACCGGTAAGAAGAAAAGTAAAGCTATCTTATAGTTGTTGTCAGATGACATTATCATGCCAATAAACTACCAACCTTCTTGTCCTTCTTCATCTCCACTATCAAAACCAAATGGATCATAGCCTTCCTCTCCTTCTTTCTTCTTTGGGACTTTTTGCTTCTTTGCTTTCTTAGGTGTCTTTTTGGTTTTTCTCTGGGTTCCTTCTTCCTCTGTGTCTTCTTCTTCTGTGCCACTTTCCTCTGTGTCTGAATGCTGCTTCTTCTTGGTTACCTTTCTTTCCACCTGTGTTAAGCAGATTATCAGTATCAGGGCCGTATGTATGCTAGATAACCTTTAATGGTTAATTTTTGCAATTGTACTTATTCCAAAAAAGGTTGGAGTCAAAGGAAATAGCCAATAGACCCCTTGCAGGTGACGTCAAAGCAGCTCAATTTGGAGGAGAAAATAAAAGAATTTCAATCTCCTGAAAATTGGAACCTATTGTTTTGTCCTCTAAACTGAGCTGCATTCTGACGTGCTGTACTAGACCCTTCCAAAATTACTATAAGAGGAGGACGCATGTAAGGATTACAGAAAGGAAAAACACAAGAAAATGTTCATATTGTATCAAGCAAATTGTGTCAGATAGCCCACCTTGTGGAAGTAAGCAAACTGGACCATGTTGATGGCAGCTTCTGCATCATCCTAGAAACACGAAGACTCATAATTATTGATTCATTTCTTCATTCATTTCTTCAAGCATTCTTTTAGTCATTCTCTTTACATCTCTCCCATAGAACAGACCGGTGCACAACCAACCGAGCCAACTGGGAGGCGGTTCTTTCTCTCCCCCCCCCCCCCCAACATATATTATACATAAATTCATATATTCACTCATTCATTCTCCAACTATTTTTCAAGATGGGAATTGACCAAAATCAACTAATTTTTTCACATTGACAGGAATTGAAATCAGCTGAGAAAAACCTCTCGTATTTACAGCACCTCACCTCAGTAATATTCTTGCTCATTCTTGCTTTAGCATGAGCTGTGGAGAGACGAATCAAGGTCTCCAGTGTTCTTGCTGTTACAGGGGTTGTCTACAGATAATGGAAAGAAAATTATTTCAATTATTTATATTCAATTATATATGTTCTTTACAGGGTTTCCAGTCATCTGGAAAAATAAAAATCCCAGACATTTCCCTGACCATGCTGGGCGCTTTTTTTATGAAACGTTATATTAATGAGTTCGAAGCCCAACTGAGAATTCCGAATTTAAATCAGTTTTGTGAAGCCTGACAGAAATTCTCTGACATTTCACTGACTTTTGGGTAAATTGCAAAAATTCACTGACCAAAATCAAAATTCCCTGACAATTCCCTGACCTTGATAAAAATTCAGAATTCACTGGCTTTTCCCTGTTTTTAACGAGGGGTGGCATTAGTCTGAGAAAATAGACATCCTTTTGCTCTCTGACTTTGCCCACCCCCCCCCCCCCCCCCCTGCAAAAATGACACAGTCAGGGAGTGAAAGGACATCCATTTTCTCAGAGTAGGTACTACAATGCAGTCTCTCACTAGTGTGTAGTTCACTCCTGGGGTCAAAATAATTATAAGGCTTTATCAGTTTCATCTATCCAAAATTTCTTTGTTGGTTGGTATCATAATTCAAACATAAATTGTATCCTCAACCATAAATTGACATTTATTTTGCCAAGCTTTCGGGCTTAATTGCCCATCCTCAGGGCTAAATGTAACAAACAACGACAGTTACAATCAACTGTTTAACTCACGCTTAATTAATGCTTGATTGCGCGATGAGCGTGAGTTAAACAGTTGATTGTAACTGTCGTTGTTTGTTACATTTAGCCCTGAGGATGGGCAATTAAGCCCGAAAGCTTGGCAAAATAAATGTCAATTTATGGTTGAGGATACAATTTATGTTTGAGTTTCATCTATGTTTATATAAGAAACTGTGCTCATCATCATAACAATGATGTTCAATAGTGGTTTTATCCAAGGGCATCATTCATAAGAAGACCTCTCCTTAGGAAAGCAAGAAGTGACCAGAGTACTTGCCACTCCCCAAAGCAACCCAGGTTTCATCATGAGATTAGACCATGTGGGACAGCAGCCATAGTTCAATGTAGCTCGACAGTAAACTTACCTTTGCCTTTTCGTTGGACACATTTTCTTGATCTCTCAGTTCTGTGTAGGCTTTGGATATCTTATCAGCAGCTTCTTTTGTTAAAGCAGGCTGGAATAACAGCATTACAATGTTTAATCACATTATATTTAGGTTATAAAGAGTTCAAAGTCAAGGACAGCCACATAAGAAGACAGGGCTGTAGCAGGGGGAGTGGCCTGAGAGATCGCCTCCCAATAATTAAGGTCTGTTACTAATACATAGGGAATTTTAGATAACAGCATCCCCAATACTTTTGACCTATCCCCCCCTCCCAATCAATTATTTTTGGCCCTGCTATGGCCCTGGAAGACACATGAATATGGATACAGCTCAAACAAAGAATCTTATTCTCAAGAGAATGACACATGGTCTGAAATGGGAAAACAATACCTTCAAAGATAATGTTTCTACCCATTCAAATGATTCATCAGCACTGCACACATACCTTAATGGCTTTAGCAACATGGATGTACTTCTTCATAAATGCAAGAGAAATAAACCTGTCTTTCTTAGACTTGCGAGGACCATACAACATGGGGTCATGTTTCTCAAATATGGGTGTCTCCTCATCCTCTTCCTCGGCATCTGGGTCTCTGGTGGCCAGAATATCTGACGCTTCTCCAAATGGAAGAGCTTCAAATTACAAAAAAATACAACAGAATAAGTAATGAAAAGAACAGAATAGAAAGGATGGGTGAAAGAAGCTGAATAACCATTTTACCTTGGGCATAATGTCTTCACATTTCATACCATGTGTCATTCCCTAGAGTATTATTTCTTTGTTTAATGGTTGTGCATGAGAAGACACATGAATATGGATACAACTCAAACAAAGAATCTTATTCTCAAGAGAACAACTTGTCATCTGAAATGGGACAACATTACCCCAAGCCGATGAGGTCTATTAAGCTAGATTTGCAAGGCATGCTGTAGGATCAGTGTTCTTGCCAGATAGCAGCATTGCCGTGCTTTTTAAAAAAAATGATGTAGTGGAAATAGTTTTAGGGATCCAGAGGGTGCAAAGACTTTTTCTTATACAAATAAATTCTTCTTGTGTTTAGTTATCATTCACCTTTTCAATAAAAGATATCAAATTCCATAGGGTATCAATTCCTAACCTAATCACAAGTGTTGACCCCCTCTTCTCAAAAATGACCCTCTTTTGGATTCTCTATGGGTCCTGTGGACCCCAACTTTAAATATCCTGGTGAGAACACTGCAGGATGTACTTTGTGGACTGATTGTGATGGTGCCTAGTGCTTTCATTCAGTTTACAATCATAATACATGGATACACAGTCTATTACCTTTCATTCAGTTTACAATCATAATACATGGATACACAGTCTATTACCTTTCATTCAGTTTACAATCATAATACATGGATACACAGTCTATTACCTTTCATTCAGTTTACAATCATAATACATGGATACACAGTCTATTACCTTTCATTCAGTTTACAATCATAATACATGGATACACAGTCTATTACCTTTCATTCAGTTTACAATCATAATACATGGATACACAGTCTATTACCTTTCATTCAGTTTACAATCATAATACATGGATACACAGTCTATTACCTTTCATTCAGTTTACAATCATAATACATGGATACACAGTCTATTACCTTCTCCTTCTTGTTCACCAGGCTTTCTGTACCGGTGTATTCTCAAGACATGTTCAGAAATCCTTCTATCATTATCAGGGTCCATCTGTAACACATTAATAACAAACCTTTATTCATTACATGTATATATGCTTAATTCAATAAAGTTAGTCATCAAAAACCTACAAAGCTAAGATCACTGAGGATCATGGGAAACATTCCATATCCAACAAGTAAAGCTTTCTGATATAAAGTGCAGCTTGAGGTTGTTATAAATTGTAGGAGCTAATCATCCTTGCTTGCAGCTGAAGAGCTGAATTGCGAAGGACACAGCTCAACGTGGTCTAGTCGAAGGCATACAAAGGCGCCTTCGGCAGCCACCATACGAATCATGTCTGACCACAGAGCATAGCTCAGATCAAATTAGGGTTGGTTTTTACGGAAGGAGGAAAACCGGAGAACCCGGAGAAAAACCCTCGAAGCAAGGGAGAAAACCAACAAACTCAACTCACTTAAGGTGCCGAGTCTGGGATGTTCAATGGAGGTGAAACTATAACTGGTCAAAGTTCACAAGTCCATCAATAATTATTAAGCAGTTGAAATGTGTAAAATACATCTACCCATAATCCTTATCAGTCTCAGCTTTGTAGCTTTTTGGGTGAGTAACTTTATTGAAACAAGTATTCTTGAATGACCATGGAAAAATTGTGATCATGTCTCATTAAATGGCAATAATGATACTGATGATATTGATAAAGATGATTATATATACTGATGAGTGTTCCTTGGCATACCTGATCCAAGACAATAAACAGCAAGTCAAAACGAGACAGCAAAGAATCCTGCATGCCGATGTTATCCATAGGGTTCTTGTACTCATCATACTGTAACACAAAACCCAAATGTATTCATTGAGCAACATTATCACACACCAGCCAGGGGTCTTGTAGCAGGAACAAGATGCATAGACATATATTTCAGAGCTGTATATTTCAGTAGTCCCATCCCAGGGTTCCCAATAATCTGGCAAAATAAAGTTCACTGACTTTTCCCTGACATTTCCCTGGCCAAACATCATTCTTCACTGACCATACTGTGTACTTCTTTTACCAAAAATAGTTAGTTTAACCACAGGAATTTCAACTAAGAATACCAAATTTAAAATGATTTTTTGAAGGCTGACAGAAGTTCCATTACTTTTTACCGACTCTTAGGTAAATTGCAAAAATACATTGACCAAAATCAAAATTCCCTGACAATTCCCTGACCTTGAAAAAAATTCAGAATTCACTGGCTTTTCCCTGACCTTGGGAACCCTGCATCATGCATTTTTATTTCGAATCTCATGGACAAATTTGACCTAAGCATGTGACTGTCCCCATATTTGTCCCTTTTCATACACCCACATCAAAGTGATATTATATTCTAGTTTCTTACCCTTCCATAAACAGGGTTAGCCGCAGCCAGTACACTACACCTCGCATTCAGCTTGGCATGGATTCCAGCCTTGGCAATAGTCACACGGCCTTGTTCCATAACTTCATGGATGGCTGTCCTGTCAATATCACTCATCTGAAATATAGAAGAAAAAATATTCAATTACAATGAACTCTGGGCTGATCTAAGTGAATCCTGGACTGATCTAAGTGAATCCTGGACTGATCTAAGTGAATCCTGGGCTGATCTAAGTGAATCCTGGACTGATCTAAGTGAATCCTGGGCTGATCTAAGTGAATCCTGGGCTGATCTAAGTGAATCCTGGACTGATCTAAGTGAATCCTGGGCTGATCTAAGTGAATCCTGGACTGATCTAAGTGAATCCTGGGCTGATCTAAGTGAATCCTGGGCTGATCTAAGTGAATCCTGGACTGATCTAGGTGAATCCTGGGCTGATCTAAGTGAATCCTGGACTGATCTAAGTGAATCCTGGGCTGATCTAAGTGAATCCTGGACTGATCTAAGTGAATCCTGGACTGATCTAAGTGAATCCATCAAGTTTTACCTTGTCAAACTCATCAATGCAAACCACTCCCCTGTCGGCAAGCACCATGGCTCCTGCCTCAAGATGACGGTCACCTGTCAATCAAAACAAAATATATTATCCTTTATTTTAGATCTTCTGAAGCTACACCACCCAATATCAACTAAGCACCCAAGACCAACAACATTAATACTGACCTGTTTCAGGGTCAGTGGTGACGGCAGCTGTCAGACCCACCCCTGATGAACCTCGACCTGTGGTTGGGATGGCTCTTGGTGCAGAATGTAGAACATATCTAGAAACATACAAAACATGTTAATGTCCAAGAATCTCGAGTATTTATTAACAGCGGTTGGTTGGTCAGTATTAATAAAGTCATTCAAATAACCGTTATTAATATGAAATTGGCTGTTGCTTCCCAGGATTAACATACCATTCCAACTGTATGGAAAACCAAGCACAAAAAAATTATTGTTTTAATTTGTACGGCCCTCACGCAAGTCTTAAAAGTCATTTAAAAAATACTTTAGTACGCGCGCTCTCATTGGTCGAGAGCTGTGTTTTCATCACGCTATGAAGGCACGGAAATGACGTAACAAGCATTTTTTAAGTATTTTTTAAAAGAAATAAAACATTTTCTCTGATGCCTTCATAGCCTGGTGAAAACTTTTATTTCTTAAATATTATATTACACAGAATTTAAGGAGGTGGATGGCAAAGATTTGCTTTACTATTATATACATCACATATAACGGTACTTCAACTTTTTCTATTTAAATTCTTGGAGAGCATGTTTTTGTATTGGGAAGAGAGTTGGAGCTAGGGCCTCTTGGCTAAGCATAAAAGTGCACCGTGATGTCAGTTTGTACCAGACCCTTGATTAAGATAGGATAACAAATGATAACTATACATACCGGAGCATTTGTGATTTGGCAGTAGAGGGATCTCCAATCAAAAGGATGTTGATGTCTCTGTCAACAAGAACAATACATCATTTTAGTGAGGGCCAAAAAATATAGACAATTTACCAATGTTTGGCTCACCCTCTGAGTCTGGTGCCATTTTCAAGAATCTTTTCTGAGCCTCCAAGCAAGAGGCAGAGAACAGCTTTCTTGATGTACTCATGACCATGAATGGATGGTGCAAGGGATCTGGATAACATCTCAAATACATCCTGAATATACAAACAAATCTATCTGTTAGTCAAGTATGGACAGATGAAATGAGAGAAAGATGGATGAGATGGGTGGATAAAATGGATGGATGGATTCAAACCCGAGCATCTATCATTTCATCCTTCATTTTATACCTGTTTGCTGCGGCTGAACTTCTTGATCTTTGCAACATCTGCAGCAGAGAAGTTAGGTGCAACTTCTTTTGTCATGACTTGAACATTATTAGCTATTAACACCGTCCTGAAATACAACAGACATAAATTACTCATCTATCCCATCTCATTGTTTCTTCTTTCTCACACATGGCCTAATTTAGGAAAGGTCAAAGTGCAAAATATTGAAGATTATAGTTCTGGATTTTATTGTCTTACTAACCTGAATGTACCAGCTGTGAATCCCGCTTTCTTTGAGGGCAAGCAGCGGAAAGTACCAACTATTTGTACTCTATCACCAGGCTGACAGATAAGAAAAATAAAGAAAATAAGTTTATTAAATTCTGCTAGAGAAAGTGTGTGCAGGCTTGCTACACGTGCAGTAATAAAGCATGTGGTGGTTGGCCGAACACAAGAGAAGTGTATACAGCATACTGAACACAACACGACAAGCAAGGCTTTTATTTCTTTTATAAAATACAAATGAGAATAACCGTAAATTGGGATCTAATGAAATAAAAGAAAGTGCATGCACATGCTGCATGCTCTCATAAAACATGCATTCACAACCAATAAGAACACAAGATTTATAGCAGTTTTTTCATAAAAGAGAATACTATACAGGACTAAACTATGTACCTTGCATTTGTCAACCAGATCACTATCAGCAATGATGTCTACTGATCTTGGTAATTGACCTGCTGGTGCCCTCTCTGGCATTTCCTGCAGAGAGATAATACATTGAATCAACTTATCAAAAATTTTCACTTTTATTTCGTTAAGGTATCAGGATACCTTTGAGGCCTTTGAGATTACTTTACGCGTGGTAAAAATGGTAAAAATGGTAAAAAAAGAATGCACAACTTCAACAGTAAAAACACTTTGAATTGAACTTGTGGACTTCAAAGGGGACCTTCACTGGAACACATGAATATTCTACAACAAATCAAGGTTAACCCTGAGCAACTGAGAATTCAAAAATGGGTTATATAGATATTGAAAAGAAACCCTTGGGCATGGAAGGCAAAACAACTGGCTGAAAATCCTTCTGGGATCAGATCAAAATCAGTCGAGTATCTTTGGGGAAATGGTGATGGCAATATTTAGAGTAAAAACATTGAACAAGGTATACAATAATATCTGAATCAAATATCTTCAATATAACGTACCTGGATAGTGAACGTCTGATGATCCTTGTATGTCGAAAGGCCATACTCTGTCTCTAATGGATTGCCATCTTCGTCCTGTTGTGATGCAACATGATTAATAATTATTAGTCCATTAATCAAAACAAAATCATAAATTATTTTCCCGAGACACCCCGATAATACAGACACTCCGATAATACAGACAGGAGTAAAATCATTGGCAAAAACTCCAAAAAGAAATAACTGTAATTAACTCTCACTATTACGGACTCTTCACTGTTATGGAATAAAGGCCAGCTTGCATGAACCCAAGAAGCTACATTTTAATTGTATAACTCTCACTATATCGGACACTTTAGAAAGTATGATACACATGTAGTTTATCAGCCAAAGGCTTAACAACAACTGGCTCTTCCAGGGCTTGAAATAACAGCCAGTTAACAGCCAATGTCTGGCCAGAATTGGAACTTCTCTGGTTAAATCTTTGCCTTGCAGGCCATTTTGACCAGTAACATTGAGCCAAAAGAGGTATGACCAAGCTAAGACTAATTTGGCCAGCACTCTGATATTGCGGATGCTCGCTATTGCAGACACTTGCTATTAGGGACACCAAGTGAGGGTCCCGAGGGTGTCTGTTGCATTGAGAGTTCACTGACTGAATAGAAAGGCATTCAAAGAATAAAACTTGACCAACCTTTGTGGGATAGACAGAGCTTGTCGGTGCAGCGTCTAGTGATGTCATGTCAGTGTATCTTCGCACCAGTGTTTTCTTAGTCTTGGGACAGTAATGCACACTACGCACCACCTTGGGTCGGACTAATGAACCTGATAACACCAAGTAATAGTAACGTAAAGATTGATATTGAATGTGGATAACCCCATTCAGCAAGGTTAGTATGAAGGAGAGCAGAGGGTGGTATGAGTTGTTAAAAAACTCATGAATATTTAATGAGAGCACAATAGAATCATCAACCATGGAGGAGGTTTTAAATCTGATAAAATATCATCTTCATTTCCATAAACTTTAACTAGGATTTTCTCTGCCAAACTTGGTTCATTCGTAAAAAATTCAGTAGAACATGTGAACATACATCTAGAGGTTTTTTTAAGCTGTTCAATAAAATTGCAGATCGTGTTTGATTGGGTCTAAAACCACTCAGCTTCACCTCGTGTTTTAAACCCAATAAAACACTCCTTGTATATCAAACAGTTCCTAATGCATCACCTCTCACCAATGGACCAGGGTGTCATATGTGAGAAGAGCTGCTTGTTGGTTCTTTCCTGTGCTTTGAGGGTTTTTCTCTGAGCTTTCACCTAGCACGTTTGTGATTGTCCCGTGTCGTTATATAACAGGCAAAGCTGGTAGAACCAGCTGAGCAAACAACTACTCACACAAAACATTGTTGTTCAAAACCTGCTACCCTTCACTCTAGCTGTTTTAAAAATAATTTCTCGAGTACTTTTTAAACAAATCAGAGTTTTGGACTTTTCTTGGACTTGGAATGTATTGGATTCAATTTTCAATAGTTTTCAGGTAGAAAGAAGTGCTTGAACACAGGGCTGGCCATAAAAATTACAATGAACTATGAATGATGTGCATAATACTTACATTTTGTAACAATTCCCTCAACGCACACCATGGATCCAAGGAATCTTGAAGACAGTGATCTGGGGGTGACATGTTTGGCACCAAAACTGAAAAAAAAAATGAATGAAATACAAGACTTAGTGACTGAGCTTGTTGTTTTATGCTAGAATAAATACACTATTGAACAGATGGCCTTACCTTCCTTCAAAACCAATAAAGAACTCTTCATATTTTTTACCATAGGTTGTATCAACAGTTCCTACGAACTCTTTTAATGCATTCTGAAAGGAATATAATACTGTAATTATTCAATTAACCTCCACAGCGCTCTTTAAATTTTTACTGTTGCATGGGTTATTTGGGGGTAGTGCTAATTTGAGGGCCGCACTATTCATATTTTGTTCTCATATGGGTACTAAATCGAGGGCAGTGCTTAATAAGGGGTGGTGCTTAAAAAAGTAAATAAAGTATGTCTCTCATGATTTGATCAGAACATTTTTCCCATTCTAAACCTCTTGACAATAAGATACTTTGTTGGAATCAAATCCTATTAATTAATGTACCATCACAAGCATTACTTATAAAGAAAGAAACAATGTACAAGGGAATGACAATTGGTTTGAAATAGAAAAAAAACATTAGACTCGAAGTGGAAAGGTTTAAATGTTACCTGGAAAGCCAAAAGCTCTTCAAATCCCTTGTTCAGTAATCTAGCAAAAAATAAATAAATTGGTGAATGATTATGTCTGATCTATAATAACGTTTATTGGCAGTTATCAAATAAATTCTATCTTTTTATTTTATTTTTATCTAATAATAGTAAATTAAATGCATGCTGTATGCAGTTGGGAAGCACGCAGGGATTAGCAGAACATGAGAGAAGTGTTAGGTGAAGCATGACGCATAGCAGAGTGCTTCTCAACACTTCTCTAGTATTCTGACAATCCCCAATGCTTTATGACTTTACACACCACAGCAAGCAATGACGATGATTTTATTTGCACCTTAAAAATATACAATAAAATTCCAAAATATTTATCCTTACATAAAGGTGCGAGCCAACTGGATTAACTGAAGAGCTATACAAAGCCAGTTGGCAAGCAGGTTCTATATCTTTTTTAATACAAATGCATGTGTGTGATGTGTACTCTCATGATGCCATCAACCAATAAGAAAGTGAGATTTATAACAGCTATATTATAATAACACTCATAACGTACTGATTAGATCTTATAAAATACTAGTTAGTTTTATATTTTAATGATAAAACTCACAGGTTTGTTCGTTTCTCATTTTTTCGTCGTAGGTCATTCACATTCACAATCAGGCGACATTCATTCCTTGAGATCATGTCCCTCACTTTGCCATGATATACCCCTTGGTCCTCCTGGAACAGCACAGATAAAAAGAGATCAATACACAAGAACTTGTGGTGGGTTATTAACGATCTCTGTTCTCCATAAAAAAGGGAGTTGAGAGTTGCACACATAGAATATTAAATTCACTTAGTGTAACTTTGGAAATGAAACTTATAATGAAAACTAGTGACAATAAGTTGGGAGTATTGAATGTAGTGGTAGTGTGTCTGAGTGAAACTGAGGTGCAATGAAAACCAGCAGTCCTACTGAACTTGTTCATCAGCTATTAGCTATTCCGAGTGTCGAAATAGCATTGTAGTGTATTGTGGGACTGTTTTAGGGGACAAAATAGCACCATCTGGAAACAGGTACCCTAAAACAGTCCCACAATGCACTGCAATGCCAACAGAATGCCGTCAAAAATATCATTATCACTAGTAATATAAGGCAAATCATGAATATTCATAACCTATAATGGATAAATTTTACAAGCGTACATAATTATAAAATCTAAAGATTTTTTTTTCCTTTTACTAGAGTCCAAACTATCAATTTATGTGTCTATCTATTCAGCTTTAATCAATATGGAAGATAAATAAAACTTCCTCAAAAAAACCCTGAAATTTTGAAGATTTGTTTAGAGGAATAAAACATGTGACTCAATGACTGATATTTCCCGGGAAAAATAAAGTTCGAGTTTTAACTCTTCATTGATAAAGATTAGTCAAAAACTTATAATCCTTGCTAGAAGGAAGATGGAAAGGTGTTTTAGTGTTGTTCAGAGGGAAATCGAGAGAGAAAGGAGACGCTTTGAAGATATTTTTGAACATTGTACAAACTGCCATCAAACGTCTTCGAACACATCAAAATATCTCACAAAATACACTACGAATTTAACGTAATTATACTTACATCGTCGTCAAGAAAGTCAAGATACTCTCTTTGAATCCCTCTGAGGTATTGATCGTTGTCTAAGCTCATGATTTTGATCGAATTTTGGAAGAATTCTTCACTAAAACAACGAGTTTGATGATCACTTCAACACGAACCAGCTCTACTCTTCACTCACGTGATTAGATTTTCCCGCCAAAGTGCGGACTTTACCATATATGGAATGACTTACACAGGAAGCCCACCTTTGAAAGCAAAAGTCTTTCGTTTATTAATTTTAATTGTTAACAAATCTTAAAGTTCTCGGTGTCATAATAACATTATAAATTAGCTATAATTCGTTAGTTGTACTCATTTTCCTAGTATTGTAGCCTCTAATAGAGACAGAAAAACGCAAAAACAACGACCATGATAATGAACTCATTTTAGATCAATAATCTTAAAACTTTGCATATCTTTAATAGTTAGTCGAAAGATATTCTTAAAAATTAAGTAAAAAGATCAATAAAAGTAAAATTATTTTCTAATATATGTTGGGTTTCCTGCTTTTTCCGATCAATTAACGAACGTTTACGAAGTATTGACGAAGTACAAAGTAAAATTCGGAATACAATCGGGTTAATTTCGTAGTTCCTCGTTCTTGTTTTCAAAATGGCTGGAGAGAAAGTGATGAAAAACATAACAGGAGTGTATGGAAGGCTTTTTGATCACAGATCAGTGATCGGAGGCGAGTGTAAGTACTTTCTTAGAGAATTTGAAGGCAAGAGGAATGATCGGGAAGTAGAGAGGTTAAGAGAATGTCAGCAGAAAGTACATCAGATCGAAGATGTGATACCTAAGTCAATAGAGCAAGCAGTTTTGCTTGAAGACCTAAAAGAAAAGTTGAAAACTGCAAGGCAAAGTTGTCATAATATTCTTGTTAAAGAAGAGGAAGATATGCATCAAGAAAGAAGAGAAAAGATCAAAGAAGAAGCGAAGAAAGATTGGGAAAATTTTCAACAACAAATGATTGAAGAAGAGGATAAGGTCAAGGAAGAGTTTGAAACAGAAGCTCAAAAACTCAGAGAAAAATATGGAAAAACAGAAACGAAAAAAGAGCATTGAAAAAGTAGAGAAAAGAAAGAAAACAAGGGCAAAATTCATTATGAGTTGAACAAATGCTTGTTTTCTTTGGCTGATTTCAAGAACAAATTTATAGCAAGTTCTTTTACAAATGGTTAAAAAATTGAAATCATTAAAAATGAACAAGGTCAACTGAACTGACAAGCAAAGTATATTCGAAACCATTAATTTGATTGATAAAGAAAAACACAAGAAACCCAGAACAAGGTTCATCAAATCATCTATATTAACAGTCTAACTACGTTACTGTCCAAAAAAGATAGCCATACCTTTTTTGGGGGGAGGGGGTTGTTTCAGGGTTTGATGTAAGAGTTATATTAGCCATGCCCTGACTTAGATCAGCCTAGAGGTTGTTTCAGGATTTGATCTGTGAGTTAGCCGTGCCCTGACTTAGATCAGCCCAGAGGTTGTTTCAGGGTTCAATCTGTGTGTTAGCCATGCCCTGACTTAGATCAGCCCAGAGGTTGTTTCAGGGTTCAATCTGTGAGTTAGCCATACCCTGACTTAGATCAGCCTAGAGGTTGTTTCAGGGTTGGATCTGTGAGTTAGCCATGCACTGACTTATATCAGCTCAGAGGTTGTTTCAGGGTTTGATCTGGGAGTCAGCCATGCCCTGACTTACATCAGCCCAGAGGTTGTTTCAGGATTTGATCTGTGTGTTAGCCATGCCCTGACTTAGATCAGCTCAGAGGTTGTTTCAGGGTTCAATCTGTGTGTTAGCCATGCTCTGACTTAGATCAGCTCAGAGGTTGTTTCAGGGTTCAATCTGTGTGTTAGCCATGCCCTGACTTAGATCAGCTCAGAGGTTGTTTCAGGGTTCAATCTGTGTGTTAGCCATGCTCTGACTTAGATCAGCTCAGAGGTTGTTTCAGGGTTCAATCTGTGTGTTAGCCATGCTCTGACTTAGATCAGCTCAGAGGTTGTTTCAGGGTTCAATCTGTGTGTTAGCCATGCTCTGACTTAGATCAGCTCAGAGGTTGTTTCAGGGTTCAATCTGTGTGTTAGCCATGCTCTGACTTAGATCAGCTCAGAGGTTGTTTCAGGGTTCAATCTGTGTGTTAGCCATGCCCTGACTTAGATCAGCTCAGAGGTTGTTTCAGGGTTCAATCTGTGTGTTAGCCATGCTCTGACTTAGATCAGCTCAGAGGTTGTTTCAGGGTTCAATCTGTGTGTTAGCCATGCCCTGACTTAGATCAGCCCAGAGGTTTTCTCAGAGATCGATAAATTATGAAATTAGGATACTCAAGTTACAACAAGCCCCACATTTTCTCCTAATATCCAGTCAAACCCGGTTAAAAACCTGGTGGCTCAAAATAGCGATGCTTATACTAGTAATCAGCTGGATCTGGAGTATACCTTTCCACCTTGACAGCTCGTTGACAGATCGATCATTTTCAACCAATGGGAATTTTGCATTGTGTGGGCAACGCGTTATTCATTTTTCTGTGTGTTGTCCACAGAGCCTACTTTTTCTCTCCCTGCATGCCACTCCAGAAAAAACCCAACTTGACTGAGTTAGGAGGGAAAAGAGGGACTGTTCACAGTCTAGAGTTCACAGCTAGATTAAATAGCCTGTTTATCAACAACCCTAATAAAATGGCATTGTCGTGTAATTCTTAGCCTTGGGTAACAGGCACTCATCCTGGGGAAGTAACAACCAAACTATCATGAAGTAAAGTACCATATTAACTTGTTTAAGTGTCACCCCCAATTACTGTGAGTGGCGCATATGAGAACAAAATATCAGAGTGCCGACTCAATTAAATGCTTCCCATGAACAAGTGCTGCGACTGAAAAATAACCTATTGGCTGAAGTGGGAAACATCAGTAATGTTGAGCCAGAAATGACGTAGGACTGAACTAATTTGGCCAATCATGACTGGTGATTTTCTAGCCATTATTTTAAGCCTTGTAATTCCAGAAGGAAAACACCAATATAAAACAATGACTATCATGATAAATAAGTTTTTTAATTTTTCCAACAGACATTCCACTAAGTCATAAAAATACAGTATACAAAACTATATAAGACCAAGAAAGATTCAAAAATGTGCTAACTAAAAAATTTGACTAAATGTAACTAAAAAAAGATGAAATATTTCATAATTAATCAACAAGTTCAGTGGTAAATGTGAGGTAAAAACTTGATGTTTTCTTATGTAAATGGACTTTTACTGGTCCTGAAATTTGTAATTCTCAATAGCCAATGTGCATGAGCTTGAAATTATAGCACAAAACATGATGGGAAAGTGAGTTCTTATGCTTTTTTGGCTCCTCTAAAAATTCATCTGACAATTTTTCCTTCAACATTTTCTATTGAAATAAAAGGATTTCAGCAGATGAAAATAACAGTATTTTTTTCTGATAGTTCCTTTGATTTCCCTGTTACATTTTTAAAGAACTCACTTTCCCAGAGTGCTTTGTGAGCTTTGATGCACATTGCCTATTCTTATCACACTCACTGATTGATACCACAGTATCAACAAGGAAAACATAGGTAAAGAAAAAATTTTTGTTTACCGTTACATACTCTGATTGATGACAGTGTATTGCCTGAATTCCCTGTTGCAACTGTTGTCTCAACCAGTGTATAGCAATTAAACCGTTGTGATGTTGTTATAAGCACCTAAAAGCTAGTATAATACAAGTTTTACCTCACAGTTCCCTCACTTGAACTTACTTATGTTATACTACGTCAATACTTTTAAAAATAACATACCTATCTAAATAAAGTATTTACACATACATACAATATTTACATTAGGGAGTATTTACACTAGAATATGCATGGATTTCATTTCATGTAGGGCCAGCCCACACATCTGTTAATGTATGCACCTTTGGTAATGATTAATTGATCTTTTTCTTGAATCTCATAACCGTCTCATGCGTTCTTTATTCATCCTGCTTCCCACTAAATTTTCTTTTTCTTTTCTTCTAGTTTTGCTTCTTGTTTTTATTCTTTCACATGGGTTTTCTAAACCTCTACAATTTTGTTCTTTATGGTGTTTTGTATCTTGTAGACACACAGAACAAAATTCAAGTCCACACCTTTGGCAGCAACAATGACTGCCAAGTACTTTGGCATAGTTGGATGGAGAAGAGCATTTTGGACATGGACGAAAGCTTTCTGAAGGAGTAGTCACAGGTGTAGAATTTTGTTGCTGCAAGTTCGGTAACTGAGGTTGTCTGCTTGTTGTTGATGCACTTGAAGTTAATTTGTTCACAGCAATGTTTAATAAAGGTGCTCTCTTGATGTGTTGGAAAGATAAGTCTGCTTTTACACTTGTAATTGTAGGTGAGCCAAGATTTTCCTACAAAAAAATTATGGAAAATGAATTAAGAGCCTTTCATTTTTAATATTTAAATGTTTAACTGGTCACTGGCTTTTCTTGACTGATCTAAGTCAGGGCATGGCTAATTCACAGATTGAACCCTGAAACAACCTCTGAGCTGATCTAAGTCAGAGCATGGCTAACTCACAGATTGAACCCTGAAACAACCTCTGAGCTGATCTAAGTCAGAGCATGGCTAACTCACAGATTGAACCCTGAAACAACCTCTGAGCTGATCTAGATTGAACCCTGAAACAACCTCTGAGCTGATCTAAGTCAGAGCATGGCTAACTCACAGATTGAACCCCGAAACAACCTCTGGGCTGATCTAAGTCAGGGCATGGCTAACTCATAGGTCAAAATGGAATTTAGCATGTTGGGGTTTGCAGAGGGAGGAAAACCAGAGAACCCTGAAATAAATTCAAATCAAAGGAAAGACCACGAATCAAACCTTAGACCCCAGAGATGAGTGTGCTAGCACTACACCACCCTTAATTCCTAATAATATATTACCAGGCAATCTATAGTATGAATAGCAAAGAAATTGAGTCATTCCTGTAGGTTTTTTCTTCCCTCTCTGGATAATTATAAGCAAGAATTACTTCAATAGTCCCTTTCACAGTTCCCTGTGCCATCTTGAAAGGTAGCCATGCCTTTGCATTGAAGCGGGACAAATGGTGCATGAGCTTGCAATGATAGAGACATGTAATTGTCCAAGGTGTTTAAAAAAGGCATCCAAGGCATGGCTATCTTTCAAGATGATATAAGGAACTGTTTCTGGGACTATTCTCAATATCCTGTGAAGTCAGAAATTTCAACAGCTTGTTGTGAACTTGGTTTCTTGCTGCCATCAATCAAAACTTATCAGTTGGTACCTTTTAAATCTTTGACTGGCAGCAGTGAAAAATCAAATTCCAAATTACAGTAATAATATCCGAGAGAGAGGGCTAACAGGGTCATTTATTATAATAGTTTAGTGATTCTAGTTAATGCATTGTGATAGCATACCTTTCCTTTCAGTATATAATACTCTTTGCACTGCGATAAATAAAAATTCAAACGATCGCGAATTCGATGTTGCTTCTTTGCAAAATTCCTCCAACTTTTACATACTGAAGCAAATCTGTAGAAATATTTAAAAAAAACAAAAGCTGATCAGCATTTTTGAATTGTAAATTAAGTGAAAACAACGCGTCCTCGTTGAGTTGGGCGCCATTTTTTCTACCCTAAAAAATCAAAAAGGCACAATTGCTGTATTTAAATATAACGGAGGTATCAGTACTAACCTGGAGAGTTCTCGATCGTTAAGACAATCGCAAATGCTTTGACAGATCTCCCAAAAGTCGCGTTGAAGCAGTTCCGTAATCAAATCTATCCTTGTGCATCCGATCTTGTCTTCGTGCACCAAAATTATAGGTGATCTGAGACTCCTTGAATCAGAAGATATCCTTGTTGAGAAATCATCAAAGTTCAGTTCCAGCTTTAGAGGATCGTCACAGGTAGAAATCCCAAAGTTTGGTACGGATTTTCTTTCCAAAGAAGAAGGAGGACTCAGAAATACAGACGAAGTCTGATCTTGTGTTGGCGTAACTCTTCCAAAACTCTCAGGCTTTTCAGCGCTTTCTGGCGTCAAAAAACAGCTTGGAAGACTAGAAAATTGTTTCATAATGTTCTTTGGAGTCTTATTTTGCTTGATTTCAGCAGAACTCATGATAATTTCGATAGATTTTTGGGAAAATTAAGGCAGTATTTCAGCCACATTGATTGATGGCGTTTCTTTGCGTCAAGACTTTTTGATTTCTGCGCCACGAAGCTGCTCAGCCAATCAGCGATCAGCATAGTAATATTAGCATAAAACCGTAACACGCTCCCGCCAAAAACATAACACAGGTAACCCACATTAAGTATTCCTCTTCATATACAAAATTTGTTTACAATATCTACGACAGAGGCTCTTTTTCATAAAATTAATTCACGAGGAGTCTTGTACCGACTCATTTTATTAATTCGACATAGATATTACGATTAATAAGTAAAAATACAGATAAATATTTGAAAATTGTCAAATACCACAGGAAGCCCATATAAGAGGAGAGTGGCAAATGAAAATGAATTCTAATCTATTATTGAACTTTTCTCAAAAACTAAAACAGGCTGAACATAAAATCTCATTTCTCCAGTAAAAATATGAAAACGTTTATATGCCTTGAGAGTTTTCAACACTCAGGAGGTGCTCCTGCCAAAGATCTTGTCATTGTTTACTGCAGATTCATTCCCAGCGCATGTCAAGTATGGCACTTCTACCTTCCACAATTGTTATCCAATACACCACCTCCGAGAAGCGCGAGTGCTTTCAAAAATATCGCAGGCGCGTACATGATCTCGAGGCATTTTCGGGCAGAGTCAATACCGCGCGTGGTCTTGCCCGAAATACCTCTTTTTCATGTCTGCGCCTGCAATATTTTTGAAAGCGCTTGCGCATCTCGAAAATTGTCTATTGGATCAGTCTCGTACCCAGAGCTCCTCGGTCTCGACCCTCTCCCGAAGAGCGAGACGAGACCGAGGAGCTCTGGGTACGAGAGTGATCCAATACACGCATCAAGAGTTCCGCGCTACTGCTCAATGCGCATGCTCAGGGGATTAAAAAGTGGGATAAAATTTTGTAAAACATGTTATATCTTAGTTGTATCTTTCTTGTCAAGTACAATTTCCACTAAATATTCAAGATCGTGTACCGTTAAGCGAATTCTGAATCAAATATACCAAAAAATTGCATATTATACAAAATATCATCCCACTTTTTAATCCCCTGAGCATGCGCATTGAGCAGCAGCGCGGAACTCTTAATGCGTCTATTGCAAATTGAGCATATCGATATCCATAATCGCGCGTATCGTATGCTTGCCTCACTGGACTTCAACACCCATTACATCAGGAAAGTGAAAACCTGAAATAAATTAAGAAAGCTTCGGCTCCACACAAGTACGGTTTGCACGCACGTATGAATGTTATCTATTCAAATGCAGAACAGATTAAACGTTCAATAGAAAAAAGCCAAAATCAGAAAGATGAAATCTTTGTCATCAATATTTCATTTTCAACTCAAAATCAATTGAACGAATGACCCACGTAACTAACTGACCATTAATAAAGTGTATTACTACACTACCACAGCAATAATGGCTAGCTGTTTTATTATTTAAAGTGCCTATCACACATCTGACAATATTTTTAGTATAGATTCTACATGAGGCGAGCTGGCCAGAAAAAAATAGTTTGAGTGATGCGTCTTGAAGTTATAAAGGTTCTTCCATACCATATGCTAATGACTGTTACTTCATGGGAGTCATCATTTAATATACAAAACTTAGCTGCTACAGATAAATTGTGTTTGGAATGCATCATTGTTTTACCTATAACTCTCACAAATTATTGAAAATTAGTTTTCATATAGTAGCCATTGTTTCGAATTACAAGCAACAACTAATAAACATAAATGACTCCCTGACGTCACAGTCATTAGCATATGGCACGGAAAAACCTTTAAAACTTCAAGACGCATCACTCAAACTGTATACATTTTTTTGGCCACACAACAGCTCATCTCATGTAGAATCTATACTGAGAAGATTGTCTAATGTGTCATAGGCACATTAAAAGGTTCGATCATGTATTTCTTCAAAGAAAACTCCGTTGATTACAAGCAAAAATTTGAACACATTACCAAGTTGTTCTAGAGTACCGTAATGGACCTTCCCCGGCAATTGTGCCCTTGTTAATGGTTGTCTATTTGGCTAACTTTTCATGATGGAATCCTATCTTGAATTTTGTTGTTGAGACCCCGGCGTTTAAATGACCATTATATGAGGGTGTAGCCTCTGCGCAGTCGCTGTGTGGCCCTTTCGGTTCCCGTCATTAGCGGCTTAGCAGGAGGCTAATCAGTGTGGCGATGTTTTCTTTTTGGAAATCTTGATCGAAGCTTATAATTCCTCGGGAATTAGGGAAAAGGCTAAGAATTTCTTAGGAATTAATTCGGAATTCACGCTCTGTCGTGATTCGAAAAATGGCTCGGTTTTTTCAGTCTCGAAGCCGTTGAAATGAGTGGTGCGTCTGAACAGAGTTAGTAGAGGAGTCCCCTCTACTAACTCTGGTCTGAATATGCAAATAATGATATTTGACAAATAGAGTTTACAAAAAATTCGTAGGTATATTTTGTAAAACCTATATATTTTTCAGGCAAGTGTGAAAGTCAAATTTGCATAAGACGCTTTCAACTAATTTGCTTACGGACTTTAGAGCCTGTGCAGACGTTTTTCACGCATGCCTCTAGGTTTGTATTAGATACTTCCTTTTGGTCCACCGCGTTATCGAAACTCTGATCAGAACCTGAAGTTTTTCACTCAAAGAAATGCGTAGATCAAAGACAACTTGTGCTAAATTCTTACTTTTTGGGATCGTCCTTGTAATACTCGCTAAAATAATTCTGTGGTTTATCCGTACGATTCCAGGTAAGAAAGAGCGATTGTTATATATCAGTGTTAATTCTTGCCCGTGTATGCTGTACTGAAATCGCAGAAATCGAAACGGCCTAACTACATGAATCATGCATACATTTTATGTATTATAGATGAATCTACACGAGCAATTTTTCCTTGACAATTTTCCTTGTTCGTGTAGATGATAAACAAGTTTTCCTTGACAATTTTTTATTGACAAGGTTTCTTTGCTCGTGTAGATGATGAACAAGTTTTCCTTGACAAGTTTCGATGAGCGAAGTAACAGACTGAGAACTAATCTCATTGATATTCAACGCCACATTTTCCTTGTTGTCCGTCTACACGAGCTTCGCCCAATCTTGAATTTTCCTGTTTGAGTTTATGGACCTTTATGGTAAAGGTGTAGCGTAGTAGAGAAACGTGGTTCAGAAATTATGCAGCTCAGGATATCTTTGTATCCATGTATTTCCGTACAAGTTTATCTAGCACAGTACCATGTTGAAACCAAAGGTAACTGAAAGACAGCTGAGCTGATGTTTTGGCTACAATAGGTAACCCAGGCCATCCACTTTTAAAAGAAAATGTATGCTATCCAAAGTGTACAGAAAGAGATCAACGATTCTGAGCTACTTCGGGTGGTCAAAGCACCTCGATATTTTTACCCAAGTCTCGACAACCTTCCGGGGCTGTGGGGCGATAATATATTACTAAAGAAAGCTATCTTTAAATCTAATACTTTATACTCAAACATTATTTTAGATACTGATGGAAGTGAAAGGACAACAAGTGATAAAACTCGAGGTATGTCAATTTTTATAAATATGAATAAAAAATTTTTTTTTTTTTTTTCTCGGGGGAATCCCTCGTGACTGTCTTTACATCTCGCGGGAATCCCTCATGACTGTCTTTACATCTCGCGGGGATCTCTCGTGGCTGTCTTTACATCTCGCGGGAATCCCTCGTGACTGTCTTAACATCTCGCGGGAATCCCTCGTTAATGTCTTTACATCTCGCGGGAATCCCTCGTGACTGTCTTCAATCGATCTTTCAGTTTTCCTGGTGGTCGGAGTACCGACCATTAAGCGACCAAAAGCGGCGAGTTACCTCAGCCAAACGTTAAGAGAATTAGTGGAAGGACTTGATGAACACGAGAAGCACGAGGTCCTCATCGTAGTCTTGATAACAGACTTTAATTCATCTGCTATCCAAAGTGTACAAAAAGAGATCAACGATTCATTTCGAAACGAAATGAATTCTGGGCTACTTCGGGTGGTCACAGCACCTCGATCTTTTTACCCAAGTCTCGACAACCTTCCGGGGCTGTGGGGAGACTCACCCGAAAGAGTTCGATGGCGATCCAAGCAATGTCTAGATTATGCATTCCTCTTTGACTATTCCAAAGATTTAGGTGATTATTACCTTCAGATCGAAGACGACATCTCGACAACTAAAGGCTACCTTAAAACAATAAAGAACTTCACAACAACCAATCAGAAGCGGGAATGGTCAGTCTTGGAGTTCGGTACCCAGGGTTTCATTGGTATGATGTATCGAACCTCTGATGTTGGTCGATTGTCAATTTTTGTAAAATCTTTCTTCTGGGCACTCCCTGTTGATTTCTTGTTTCGACAATTCAATGATTTCCATCTGTATGGTAATCCTGATTGGGCGAGGTATCGCCCCCCTCTCTTTCGTCACCTGGGTGTGTTTTCATCTCTCGTTGGTCAAGTACGTCCTCTAGTAAATATCAAAACTAGCCATCGAATTTACCAAGACAGCCACAACCCTCGTGCTGAAGTCAACACTTCGATAGTTAACTATGACAACTATACTATCACACCCGCCTACGACACTGTTCACCATGGGATGTTTTGGGGGAAGAATATCAAAATAGGAGACTACATTCTTGTACGTTTTTATTCTCCGGTACGAGTTTCTAGGCTAATCGTCGAGTCTGGGGGAGTCCTTGCGCCTGATGATTACTTTGGAGGAGCAAGGATATCGTACAGCAATAGTGATGGTAGAGGGAAATGTGGTCACTTCACCGTATGGCAAGAGTACAGAGATGCTGGGCAGTTAAAGGCACAGAGTAACAATCCTAAAGGACTTCTTTGTCAATGTTTGAAAATTGAAATAACTGATGTGCGGAAAGATAGAAGGGGTACCACGAGATGGCTCGCTATACGAGAAATAGCTGTATGGACGACAACTGGCTAGTTATAATCAGAAACTTGTCTTCAAGGCCTATGTGTTTTAGAATATATCGCATACAAAGATTAGTTATCATATCGCATGCATGAGTGGGACTTCAGAATAAGAATGTCACTGCAATTTTCATAAATATGCGAACTCTGTAATTGCGAGTTGCTCGCTGGAATTTGGTTTTTCACTGCCACCAATCATAAGTATGAAAGGTACCGACTGGTTATTTTTGATTGATGGAAGCGATAAACCAAATTTCAGCGTTCAGCTCGCAGCTACCGAGTTCGCATGTTTATGAAAATGGCAGTAATAATAAGAAAAAAAAAATACTAAAAAGCACAGTAGCCATACGACTTTAGATTGCAGTTTCATACAATTTTTTATAAAGTTTTTATGCACTTTTGCCAGGGGACTGAATATCTTATGTTTGAGATCTATTTTTTCAAAATGTAAAATCCATATAGCCCGGCCAACCTCTTTATTATCTATCACCGCTCCCTAGGTGTTAATGTATATCCCAAGATTTGTGGCATAATAATTCAGTATATTTTCTATTCTTATTAGAAGCCATTTTAGTGTTACGGCATGTCGTACCGTGTACGTGCTGTAAGTCAGTACCGTACGTTTCCCACTCATACGATAACCATTCTTATGGGAAGCCATTTCAGTGTTACGGCATGTCGTACCGTGTACGTGCTGTAAGTCAGTACCGTACGTTTCCCACTCATACGATAACCATTCTTATGGGAAGCCATTTCAATGTTACGGCATGTCGTACCGTGTACGTGCTGTAAGTCAGTACCGTACGTTTCCCACTCATACGATAACCATTCTTATGGGAAGCCATTTCAGTGTTACGGCATGTAGCCTGAGTATCAGGCTCTCAGAGGGGAGAGGGGGGGGGGGGGGAGGGTAAGAATGGGCGAGAGAGAGGAGAGGCCTTCCTTTCCCTCTTTCCCCTCTCCCCAGGCCCCAGCTCCGAAGGCCTGATACTCAGGCTGTACGGCATGTCGTATCGTGTACGTGCTGTAAGTACCGTACGTTTCCCACTCATTAACCATTCTTATGGGAAGCCATTGCAATGCGGTTACGGCATGTCGTACTGTACGTGCTGTGAGTCAGTAACATACGTTTTCCACTCAAACGATAACCATTCTTATGGGAAGCCATTTCAAAACCTCTAAAAATGCTCTCAATGCTTGTCTCCCGTTGGAGACCATTATCGTTGAAGTGCGAATGGATATTTTTCGAAGTAACAATATTTCTCGAAGAGACAATATTTGTATAATGATCATCCGGGTGGATGTAGTCCTGAGAAGGACTGTTTGATGTGACTGACGTTTCGACAACCTGTGCGGAAGTCATCTTCAGAGTCTAGTGAGAGTCACTAGAGTCACTTCAGAGTCACTAGACTCTGAAGATGACTTCCGCACAGGTTGTCGAAACGTCAGTCACATCAAACAGTCCTTCTCAAGACTACATCCACCCGGATGATCATTATACAAATATTGTCTCTTCGAGAAATATTGTTACTTCGAAAAAAAAAAAAAAAAAAGAAGTTTGATGTCTCATTTGCAAACTAGCATTTCGACGGCCGTCAACTGTTCATAACTGTTTTGCACGACAAAATAAAGGTTGTGGCAAGGTAAAAGGTTGATGTACACAAAGCAATTCGTGTTGTAAGCGTGGCCTAAGCAGATTGCATGCGAAAGATAAGTTGTAAGCAAATGTAGCGTGTAAATCGGCCTTAACGTGACGACAGTAACGCATTCACCATGCTACAAATTTTTAAAACTCGAAAATGTTGAATTTTCCATTACAATTTCAAAAGTAGTAGTGCTTTAAAAACCTCTCTTTTTCCCGGTGACCATCGACCAAGTTCACTCCACCAAGAACTAAAAGAACTGTCTTTTGTTCCCGACTTCAATTTCAAGGACGAAAAGTTTGGAAATTTCCGCTTTTGTTTCGGAACATCGTCTTGGTTTTTACCTCGAAGCTTTCCTAATATCTTTGCAGATGAACGTCGATATTTTTTGTCAGCTTTTTTTTCAGGATTTGCTATTGCAACTTTTGGTTCGATAGTCTCGTTTTCTCCTCTTGTTTCATCGTCGTCACTTGTTTGTTCAAGTCTTCGCCGTTCTTCAAACGTGTTATAATCTTCTTTCTCTGACGCAGAAGTCAATAATAGTTTTTTCTCCTCAGATGAACGAAAAAACGGCATTATTCTCAGTTTCGACAATAATTGCTTGAGTAAGATTCAGGAAAGGAGCTTGAATAGAATCATTATTATCTACATGCAAAGACGTTTTGATTTGACCTAACCAGTATGTCGCAAGGGTTTTATGAATAGGTTACTATTAATAAAATCTGGGTAATCTATTCTCAGACAAGCGTGACACTTTTATACCTCCAAGTCAGTAATCATCCATGCACGGTTTGAATTTATAGAGTTTGACAGCAGCATCGCCACCTATTCTGCAAAGCCGTTCAGCGTAACAACGTATTTGAGTGCAAACAATATATCCGTGAAATACGAATTACTAAATAGTGCTAATTAAACAATAGAAAACAATAGAATTTACTCGAATTAGTACTTTAATTTAGTATAACTAATATTTCACGGATATACTGTTTGTACTCTATTAAAAATTGTTCACTTCTTCTTCTTAGTAAGATTCGTTCTCAAAAGTTTTGATTGTTTCACTGGTGGAGGGACGATTATTTTTCGCTTTATTTTAGCGGTATTTATGAGCAGATGGACCCGGAAATACGTCACAACTTGACAGCTCTATTCCCATTGACCCAGGGAACGTGATCAGAGTGATATTATATAGAAATACAATACTATTAGAGATGTTATCAGTTTGAAGAGAACTTTATTAGAACTTGAACAAATTGTCACATCCGGTTAAAATAAACAGTAACATAATAAGTCACATCCATGTCCCTCGTGCTTGGTCTCTTTACTTCATCTTTAATTCTGTCCATCTTGAGCTAAGGAATCCTTCGCATGATGTGCCTTGAGCACACCAACTGCTTCTTCAACCTTGGCTCCCAGGGCTTCATGAGACTCTAACATGTGCAAGAGCTCAGTGTTGTCTATCTCTAACAGCATACCAGTGATCTTACCAGCCAGGTCTGGATGGGTGTTCTGGATCAGGGGGAACAGACGTTCACCTAACATCTGCTTCTGTTCTTGCAAAGTTGCTTGTGCCAGGACACTTGGGAGAAGAGGTTCTTGGCCCTATACAATAATATTAATAAATAAAATAAATAGTTATAATGGCAGTTAATAGAGTAACAGCTCTAACCCACTACAACACCATGGACCCCTTGCAGCACGTCGGAATGCAGCTCAATTTGAAGGACAAAACAATAGGTTTCAAATCTCAGGAGATTGAAATTATATTGTTTTGTCCTCCAAATTGAGCTGTTTTGATGTCACATGAAAGGGGTCTACAAGAGGCCACAATTAATTCCCTTGAGTATTATTTCTTTGTTTATCAATCCTCAATGAGGATGATACCAAGAATCTTATTCTCAAGGGAATGACAAAAGTCTGAAATAGGAGACTATTTAAAGTGGTCATCCAAGCCACTTGAAAGTCTAACCATTTGTGGGCAAATCCTTTTTGACAGTACATGGTGATGAGTGTTTGACCACTATTTGGAGCAGATAGTAAGAATATTATCAAGTGATTGAAACCCAGCAATTGCTATGCAATAATCAGAGTACATACCTGAACTTGAATGCCTTGTTGTGCATCTCCAGGAACAGCTGAAGGCTGGTTGCGCACAGACTGAGAGAACTTATAGGTAGGTCTAACTTGGCTTTGTGCACCTGGTACTCTCTGAGGCTGTTGAGACATTTGCACATTGGGCATGCGTTGTCCACCTCCCTGCATGCCTTGTGGCATGCCAGCCTGTGGGCCCACTCCCCTTGGTGCAACTTGACGCACACCACGAGCTCTGGGTACCTGCCCTGCACCGGGCATGTTGGGTACGCCAGGTCGCATTTGTTGTGGTTGTTGCATGTTCCAGCGTGGGCGGACCTGTGTCATCGGGGGCCCAAAGAATGGACGCTGACCCTTTAAAATAAAGAAAGATTATGGATACATTAATTATGTTTTAATCATTCGCCCAGGAAAATTCTGTAAATCAGATAGATACATAGGTCATTTGCATTCAAATTTAACATGGATTTTCCTGGCCAAACTTGCCCCAATCTTAATATTTTATTAAAATATGAAATTATACTCCTAAACATTTGATATTGAAGTGGCACTTGGTTGAAAACGTCTCATTTTTTGAAAGTCCCAATAATTCTAATATTTGAGGATAATATGAGTCAATTATAATTATGAAAACCAGATTGGTGAAAATTTTAGCCTGGGAGCCACTTGTAGTGGAGAAATGTTGTTTTAAAAGCTGAAAAAGCAATAGGGTTGAATGTACTGTAGTTTTAGCATCATTACTAACTTAATCCAAACAATACCTGTTGCATCTGAGGCATATAAAATCCTCCAGCCTGTGGGAACACCTGTCCAACTTGTTGTCCAGAAGCCTGCAACAGGATACGACAAGGAATTAACATTGGAATTCTTAATGTAGTAAACTCAATGGAAACATTATTCTGAGCATTGCTTTAGAGTGAAAACACTAAACCCTCGAAATAGATATTAGACTTATACTAATAATTGTGTCTATTTGGCTATTACACTTTAACAAGCAATATTTATTTCATGGATTTAGTGACTTCACTCTAACATATATGGGTGGAAAATATAGATGGATGTTACTATGATTCTCAATATTCTTTTGACTCAAACATTTCAGTGGCTTGTTGTGAAATTGGTTTTTCGCTGCCGTCAATCAAAACTAATCAGTCAGTACTCATTATATTTTTGACTTGCGGCAGTGAAAACCGACTTCCAAGGGGAAACTCACAACTACCGTGTTCTCAGAATACTGAAAATTGCGGTAATATTCCAACCATTTTAATGATTTGTCACTTTGCTCTGCAGCCATGTTGGTGGTATTTAACAAAAGATTCCTCATTTGTTTCCTTTGTTAATACCACATTGCCGCCGTGTATTTGTCATTGAACTCTCTTGGAGATGGTTGGAAACCATCAATGTGTATAATCTATCAATTCTGTTCTATTGTGCTATGAAGTCCAACTTCCAACCTATTATCTTATCTTATTTGCTGTTGCAAAGTCAGTGAGACGTTTGGGAACACAACTGTCGACCCTTTAATAATAGATCTATCACACTGGTTAAAGTATGGTTTTCATGCATTGATTTTCAATATTTGCATATTTTACAAAATGCTTGTATGATAGTTTTAAACTTGTTTGCCACAGGCAACCCAGTAATTAGTGGAAGAACGCAAACCCACCTGGTGCATTCTCAATCCAGAGATACGCTGCATGTGTTGAGCAGCCAACTGTGCTTTACGCTCCTCTTTACGCTGTGCCAGAGCAACATACAATGGCTTGGAAATGAGGATACGTCCGTTCATTTCAGTGACAGCCTTTGTTGCCTCCTCAGGTGAAGAGAAGCACACAAAACCAAATCCTGAAAACACAAAATGTAAGAGTCTAGTCTAGTATATCATCATCTGCCTCTAATATCCAGACTATTTAGGATGTTGAGGAAGGAAAGAAATTACTCGTTCGGAATATAATCATTTCAATAGAAACTTCGCACCATCACGTGACAGCCATGACTCTTTTGTTCTGCTTCCTGTCATGGCTGCCATCACATGATAGTGCAGAGCCTCTAGAAAGTTAGTTACCAAAAACCTATAAAGCTGATGACCATATGCATAAGTCCAAAATGGTGCACATCTGGAACAGTTGTACATGAAAACGAGGCATTCAAGGCCAAATTACAGTGTTTTCTCATGACTTAGTGCTGCAAAATTGTTGTGTTTCTGAGTGTATAAAGAAAAGAAAGACCAAACAAGTGTATACTTTGCATAGACACCAAATTATTTCTTTCCATTTGGCTCTGCATTTTATGTAACTTACTCGGCAGTGTGCCATTTTGGACTTAGGAAACATTTCATAATTAATATCTTTTTGATCCAAAATACATTTTGAGGATGTTCACATGAAGTGAAAGTGTAACTGGTAAAAGATATCAAGCACACCAATAGTTATCAATGCTTGAAACATGGAAAATATATCTACCCATTATCCTTGCTGGTGTCAGCTTTATAGCTTTCCTGCTGACTAACTTTTGAAATAAGTATATGCTTGAAATATACAATGCAGTAGAAGAGAAATAAGAAAGCTAAAAACACTACAAATGAACAAAGATTTCATTTTAGGAATACCTTTAGAGTTTCCTTTCTCATCTCTCATGACCTTAGCGCTAGAGATGGTGCCATAAGCAGCAAACTCTTCTCTGAGCTGCACATCATCTATTGGGTCATCCAGATTCTTGATGTAAAGATTAACACCCTGGAAACGGCTCATACGTTCTTGTCTCTTCTTTTCAAATTCAGCTTTCACTTCAGCTGCTCTTTCAGCCTTCTTTTTGGCACGACCAGCATATAACCTGCGCCCGTTTAAGTCCTCATTATTGAGGAGATCTACAGCCTGTAAGAAGGCAAAGGATTATAAAAAGGGTTAGACAATAAGAAATGTGAAGATGTAGAAATCAACATGTGAGTTGAGTATTGCAGGGCTGAAAATGTCTGTTCATCAGTCACTGGTCATGTGATGACCAACAGGAAGGAAATGTGCATGAACATGTGCTCAGCCGCTGAAACCTACAGTAACACTTGATCCTGATCATCAATAACAGGACAGTTTGTTTCAAGACCCTACCTTGCTCAAAAATTGCTTGCAGTGGTAATAAAGTGATTTAGAACAATCTATTGAAGTCTAATTGCATTCTCCCCTCAAAAATTGAAATATCTAAGTCTTTGTGTAGCTTCTAGTGTCAGCATTGGAAGTAGCAATAAAACATTTTGAAAACCTCAGTTTCTCACATTCAATGACCTAAAGTCAAATCTGTGGTTGAACTCACATAACTGGTCAAGCATGCGCAAAACTAAATTCCCTCCTATTGTGATAACCAGCCAAATAAGTTTTATCTTGGTCATTCCTGGCCCAACGTTACAAGTAAAAAAAAAAAACCAGCAAGGAAAAGATTTGACCAGACAAGTTTCAATATTGGCTAGACATCGTCCAACCACTAGCAGTTATTTTAAGCCCTGGTGCTGTGTGTTGCAAATAATAAACGTAGTGAACCTCACCAAAGAACACATTAAGGTGAAAGGTTGAAAATGTAAGTTTCTTAAATCAAAGTGATGCTTACTTATATGAATCAACATGTGAGTTACAGTGTGGACACTCGAACCATGAACAATTTTTGACATTTTTTTCATAACTATCCAATCAGTGCTGTTGGCAAAAACAAAGGAATCAAACAGTTCTTAGGCGCCATCCAATCACAACAAACAAAGGAAAATCTTCAGACAGGTTTATTTTTAACTTTCCATGTGAACTTATGAACTGCTAAATCACATGAATCATGTTTGTTGTGATTGGATGGCAACCTAAAACAAGATTCTTTTTCTATAGCCTCCTGCACAGCTGCTGTGAGGCCCCTCCAGTTCCTATCGTTCTCCCACTAGTGTCTGCTCCAACTCAAACAACATTCCTTTCTACAAATTTGACCAATCAGAGAGAGCCTCACAAAGGCTATTTTTTCTATTGAGAGTGCTGATTGAATACTTATGAAAAATGTCAAAATTTTTTTTCCATGGTCATGGTTCAAGTATCTGCACTGTGAATGTTGCGTGCCGTAAATAGTGAATGTAGTGGTCAATAGTGTGTTGTGGAGTGAGCCTCGCAGAAGAGTCCCTTACAATGGGTGATGGTTGTCAAATACAATTTTTTTTGAAATCAAAGCAATGCTTACTTTCTCAGCTTCTTCAGGTGATTCAAAGCTAATGAACCCAAAGCCCCTTGGTTTTCCAATGTCATCAGTCATTAGCTTCAAACTTATGATTTTGCCAGCATCAAGACACATATCCTTAAGCCTGTCTTCAGTCAGTTCTTCACCAAAGTTCTTCAGGTAGACGTTGGTGAACTTTTTGGGCTGGTTGCCCATCTTTTCTGCACGTTCTTTCTTTGACATCCAACGCCCGACAAACCTGGGAACAAATGATTGTTATGGTTTGGTTAGGCAAAACAAATCAACTGACGCTAGAAATTTATGGTTCATTAAGACTTGTGTAGCAATTTCTTTATTGTTTGAGCGTACCTCCTAGACTTACCCCAAGTCTTCTGCCAGTGTTTTATTTGAAGCAACTGAGAATTTTTTGAGTGTAGTGAGTGAGCGAGCAACAAAGTTGGGAGAGGTCGACTTGTCTCACTTGCAGGAAATGAATGTGCGTTTCCTGTCATTTATGAATTTGATAGCAGGAGTATTGCCTTACGGGAGGCCAAGCCAAATCATTGTGGTTTTCATTCATATTCGATCTCGATGCACTATATCTGATAGTGGCTATTCAGTTCTAATAGTAATTGACAATGCTAGAACACTCACGAATACTGTAGAAAGAATATTGGATTTCTCCAGGAATCAAATAATTCCTGGTCTTCAAGCGCTCAAGGAACTACAACAACCAAAATAGCCTTGAAGACATTTTTCTGACCTAAACACATGATGCATATTTGAAAGCTATCACAATCTCGAACGTTAGCCTTTTTCAGGCTCCTTTGAGTACAGACAGACAACCACCTCTAGCTATTCTAATAATCTTTGATGGTGTTGTATCCTATTTTATTTTTATTGTATGATATTATTGACCTCATGATGTTAACCTGATGTGTTGACAGATAAGGATGAAGATAATCTTACATCGTGATTGACAGCTTCAATCTCAATCCTTGTGATTGGGTGAGAGGGCGGACAGAGGGTGGCAGACTTTGTGAAAGTCTAACTACCTGCTTCTAAGTTGAAGAATTATGTGAGCGTCGTGTGGTGATGTGTGGGTACTAGAACTCATCATAATGGCATGCAGGTATATAAACCGCCATAACTCAGATAACATATTGGATATATGGAATTTGTATCACTTTTTCAAACTCAGTCCCGCTGTCTTAAGCACCACATGGTGGTTGTTCACTTGCCTCTCAGCTCTGAGGTCTTGGGTTCGATTTCTGGACTTATAAACACATGTGAGTAGAGTTTATCAGGTCTCTCACTTCAATGGAGGGTTTTCCTCCCTCCGCAAAAACCTAATATGTTAAATTCGGATTCAATTTGAGATCAGCCCAGAGGTTGTTTTAGGGTTTGATCTGTGAGTTAGCTGTGCCCTGACTTTAATCAGTCCAGAGGTTGTATCAGGGTATAAATAAAATTCAAAGCCTTTTAGCCAAGCAAAACAGAATGGGAACACATTATTTCTAACCCATTTTTTTCAGTCTAATAAACATTGACATTTACTTAGAAGGAACAACGGGAAAGTTCACCAGGCAGAAATCACAATAAAAATGTTCTGTAAATAGCACTGTATCATCAATGAATTGGAAATATTCAATGAATTCATTTTCTAGGGATTTTTTTTAATCCCAGATAGGAGTGAAGATCTTCAAATTTAGCTGTGAATTTTCTTACTTTGTAAGAGGAAATGAACAGGAAATTTCATTTTAAGTCTTTACACACAAATAATGATTTTTATTTTAATGGTTAAGAAACATAAGTGATTAATAAATGATCTCAAAGGTGGTTGTTCATTTCCCCATTTGACTCTAAAATTTCCAAAACAACTTGATTAAAAAAGCAGCGAAACATCCCAAAGCAAAACAAGAGTATTAATATTCGTTATTAGGAGTAAAAACTTACACTTTTTT
This sequence comes from Anthopleura sola, assembly GCA_023349425.1. Taxonomy (NCBI): domain Eukaryota; kingdom Metazoa; phylum Cnidaria; class Anthozoa; order Actiniaria; family Actiniidae; genus Anthopleura; species Anthopleura sola. The sequence goes on along the minus strand of JALHLI010000031.1, from coordinate 1,030,780 downwards.
GTCGTTCAACAACTTTCCATCCACCTTTTGAATAGCCTTGTCAGCATCTTCACCCTTCTCAAAATGAACAAACCCATAACCTTTGGGATTCCCAAGATCATCTACTGCGATTTTACAGGAAAGAATGTTTCCAAAGGCACTGAAGGTGTCGTACAGGGACTTGTTATCAATACTCTTGTCTAAGTTCTTGATAAAAATGTTGCCAACGCCTGACTTTCGAAGGGAAGGATCTCGCTGTTGCCACATGATACGACATGGTCTACCCTTGATAGGGTCAAAATTCATCGTATCTAGAGCTCTCTCAGCTACAAAAACACATCAATACAACTATTAATACACAATCAAACCAAGTAAAGAGTAAGAGGAAGGATTAAAGGACTTTTAAGCTTCGTTTTAGAGACAGAAACTCGAATTTTTACTACGCCATTCAATGTGAAGAAGAACGACTTACCGTGAGCTGGTTGTTGGAAGTTAACGTATGCATAGCCCAAAGATCGTCTTGTTACGAGATCACGACAAACACGGATAGATAGAACAGGACCAGAGGTACTGAACTTCTCGTAAAGCATGGCTTCTGTAACATCAGGAGCTAAATCTCCAACGTATAGAGACGCCATTGGATAGTTAGGTCCAGCGGAGGGATTCATCTTGACTCGTCTTCAATTTTCTTCGATTTCGTGGGGAAAAGCTCTCTTTTTTTTGGTCCTGGAGAAACCCAAAGACTGTTTTGAACCTTTTGTGATTTTTTTGGTAGTTTTTGTGGTGTTTTTTAGATTTTTTTTGGCGGTTTTAGCGTGATAATTTCAGCTAAAAACCGCTTTGAAATTCTCTTGAGTTGAAGCTCAAACGACGTGAACACACGAGTGGGAGGAAGTACCTACCAAGCATGCTCTATAAATAGCTCCGCTACTAAACACATCGTGGGCTCAACACAATCCTCACACTTGATTGGCTAATCTGAATCTGTTCGTGACTTCCGGTATTACGTCATGCGGGAATGAAGGTTCACACACGTGGAGTCACCCAAGAGGGAGATATTGCACAGGGAATATATTTTCACTTATTTTGAGAGATTGGCGTATATATTTTGTATATTTTAGGGAATAAACATTCTTGGTTGGCGCAATACACTGTTTTTTTTATTTTGAAGAGATGTTTAGAGGGTATTTTTCTTTTTAAGAAAGAAGTTTCACTTTCGAAATGAAATCAAATGAAGGAACGAAAAAAAGTAAAAATAAATCGCAAATTAAAGTAAATTTTGATCGTGATGTTATTCCTTGAATGTCATTTTTGATAACAGACAAAAAAAAGAGAATTGACGTCATTAGGGGCTCTTGACAAGAAGTGTTAGATTTTAAATGTTAAAGAAATCCTGTCTGACGCATAGCACCGGTTATTTGGAGTATTTCAAGGCCAATTGTGTTTATATTTAGCCAGTATTTTTGCTCAAAAACACGTCTCAATTATTTTTATTAACGGCACTTATTAATGATCCCTGAGGGAAAGGGGAGGGGAAGAAAGGGGAGGGGGGAAGAAAGGGGAGGGGTGGTCAGTTAATTCTGAGGACAGTTATCCCTCATATCCCTAAAAGTACCAAGACCGTTATTCCAAAAGAATATATTTTCGATACTAATTTATCTATTTCTTACTTTAACGCAAATTTATTTTGTCGAAAATACTTTCAAATTATTTATATATCTCTTCAGTATCCTTAAAACCCCTACTGGTCCTAGTATCGTTGTTTTCATTTCTCTCAAATCTGTGTATATTGGCCTTAGTGTAAAATACCCTTAAAATGTTGCACTGATACGATGGAGAGACGGGCGAACTTCATGCGTTCCGTCCGATTTCTAGTGATAGTAAATTGAAGAAAATTTCATTTTAAAATGAATTACTTAACTTAACCTTTCGAGGTTTAGTAAACATTACGATCTTTTTTTCAAATGTTTTTTTTTACATGTCCCCTAATATGTTACATATTCCAAAGGAAATCTCCCTCCCTCGGGAATCTAGCACTTGTTTATTTGCTGGTGCCGACGTGTTCGGTGTCTAGACACCTGCTAACGACTCCTAGGTCTTTTGAGAAAAAAATAAATATTTTGAATTCAAATAGAATTATTGAGCCTAAAGTTGTAATGTGAAAAATTAAAACATTATTAAAACTTTAAATTGATGCCAAACAACGTAGAGCCATGTAGTAAGGTAAAGCGATTAAGGTATATCTTTATGATAAAATTGATCGTTATCAACAGCTTATTGTTGTGCTTGCCTCAATCACTCAACCAGTCAATTGATCGATCAACAGGTTATCCAGCCCATCCATAAACAATCAAAAGTTTCTTTATTCTTTTGTTCTTTTTTATTCATTTTTTCTTCCTGGCCTTTTTTCTTTTCTTCATTCGCTCGCTCCGTTTTTCTTTCTTCCTTTTTTCTTCCTTTTCTTCGTAATTACTTGCTTTCTTCAAATTTTATGGATATCTTGAAACAACTTCTGGGCTGATCTAAATCAGGGCATGGCTAACTCACAGATAGAACCCTGAAACAGTCTCTGGGTTGATCTAAGTCATGGAATTGCTAACTCACAGATTGAACCCTGAAACAGCCTCTGGGATGATCTAAGTGAGGGCATGGCTAACTCACAGACCAAACCCTGAAACAACATCTAGGCTGTGTACAAAATTCCCTAACTTTTCCTTGACTTATGGTGAAAATCTAAATTTCCCTGACTGAATATAAAAATCCCTGACTTTTCCCTGACCCCTGGGAACCCTGCCTTCACTGTTCCTTGTGTCATTTTGACAGGTAGCCAAGCCTTTGCATTGAAGCAAGATCAACAGTGACCTCGTAGGTCACTGTTCACTGTTCGTCACTGTTCGTCTCACTTCAATGCAAAGGCATGGTTACCTTTCAAGATGATGCAAGGAACTGTGAAGAGTACTATTGATTTTATGGCTTTCTACTTGAACTAGAACTATTTTACTTGTTTCTAACTAATAGGACTAAGCTTTTTAATAAAAGAAATTAAAAAGCTAACCAAGAAACCAAAATTTTAGCCCTGGGGGCTGCCATAAGAAGGGTGCAGATGCTCATCAGGAATTTCGAAAATTATTCCTAAAAGGTACCTAACTCCTGTCAAGGCAGGTGTGGCAACTTATGATTTTTACCCCTAAAATGTACCAAACATTCATTAGCAATAGACCATTTTCGAGATGGGCAAGCGCTTTAAAAAATGTCACAGGCGCAGACATGATCTCGAGGCATTTTCGGGCAGAGTCAATAGTTCAAGCAATCTTGCCCGAAAATGCCTCCTTTTTATGTCTGCGTCTGCGATATTTTTGAAAGCGCTTGTGCATCTTGAAAATTGTCTATTGTGAATATCTACCCATTAATCATTGAGTGCTAACTGACAGAAGTCAGATGATGAACTGAAAATATTATTTCCTGACAAATGCCTTAAAAGGTACCTGCTTACTCTTTGGTGGTCCTTTTAGATTTGTGACATCCTAAGAGGACCCTGAAAGGTATGATGAGCAAACCTGCCCTTTTCTAATTGGAGTCCCCCCTATTATTTTAGTCTCATGCCGTCGGTGCGTGAATGAGCATAAGATTTCTTATTCAGGGTGGTTGCACAATTATATATTATTAATAGGTTTTGATTGGCTACTACGTCACTCCATTCACACCACATTTTCATTGGCCAGTCAAAGTTCAAAGCCCTGGTACAACATCACAAACCAATGAGAATGCATATGAGAATGAATTGACCTCACAGCCAGCCTATTATCATCATAAAATCACTGCAGGTTCTAGAACAAGGAACTATTCACTGATTTGCAAACCATGTAAATCAGAGTTGAAGTCATGCTGCAAGTACAGGGAACCCAGCTGCATTAGTACGTAGGCTTCAAAATATGTATGACATTAATAATTTATTGAAGGGTTCCCTGTGTCTTTAGCTCAATGAACAAGAGCGTACAAATGTTGTGGGTTTCCTGTGGTGAACCCGTCAATAAATTAATAATGTCATACATATTTTAAAGCCAACATACTGGAGCCTCGTTCCGTGCGCTGCAAGCAGACTACAAAATTCAAACAACAGTTTCTTTGATAATACTTCCTCAGTTCCAGACGCCGATGAAGCTGCCCCTTCCTTTGATTCCTCCCCACTTACTCAGCTGGCATCAGTTTGTGCTGAGAAAAAAATTGTCTAGCTATCATGTTCATTTTGTTTCTGGTTTTGTTTCTTAAAGTTTTCTTCAAGCTCTTTCCACGGATCTTCTACCATTGTGTGTTTGTAATATGCCTCAATCCCCCGGCCTTGATCAGATGATTTCTTGAAGCCTTTGTTGCCATAGTAACCCTTTTGAAAACAACAAATATATCAAATTGAAATAAATTAGCATGTGAGTATGTGTCACAGATTTGTGATATTTGGAATCATCAATTGACTGCGCCAGGGAGATGTGCAATACATACATACATACATACATACATACATACATACATACATACATACATACATACATACATACATACATACATACATACATACATACATACGTACATACATACATATGTACGTACATACATACATACATACATACATACATTCATACACTTTATTAATGTGTCAAACTTCTAGCATGCCACAAGTAGCACACTAATCGGGGACACTTACAATATGAAATAAACAAAAAGAAATCTAAATAATTATATGGACAGATAATATAATTGGAGAAATATATATTTAACAATTAGAAGACGAACTCGAGATTTCTATCGGCTGATAGTTGACGAGGGGCTCTGGCCCCGAGTCAACTATCAAAGCCGATAGAAATCGAGAGTGAGTCTTCTAATTGTTTTAGTAAAATTCTCAACGAAACTATACAATTGCAAACAAGAGAAAACTTCACAAAATCGCGAAGGGAAAGCCGCCATTTTTTTCAAAACAAAGCCGGCTTTCTCTACCCACTATCTATCGGCTAATAGATAGTGAGTATGTTAGCCAATCAGAATGCAGGATTTGCAATAGTATAGTAGTAGAATTTTACTAAATATGTATAGATATATGCGGAGATGATGTTGAGTACTAAAATGATATTGAATATTAATATATAATATAATATAAGAACCCGACCCTCCAGTACCTTCAGGAGATCCCTACCTCACATCAGACGAGACCATAATCCTAGTCTTTCGTCTGGAAGCAAAATAGGAATCACCCACCAGCAGCGAGAGTGAGAATGAAACAGGCCTAAAGATAATACTTCATATTGATATAAGAAAATAATATTAGTGTAAGGGATACCCTTTACATGGGTAACCATTGGTAACTAAGAAATTTAATTAAAATCATAAAATCAGTAGTATGCATTAAATCCGGAATCCAAGGTGTGCAATCTGGATTCTTTGTGAGCGACAGTTTCCAAATGTTGTGTATGAAAATAATCAATTCAAAGTCAGGAAGTAATTTTATACAGGATTTGTTTTATACAACTGTCACGAAATCCGTGGAGTTCCCCTCACCTGTCCCCTGCCTCTACTCCCAAAGGACGGTCTATCGTGTCCATAAGGTGTTGGAAATCTTCCTCTTGGTCCAGAATGGCCTGTCGAAGGCACAAACCCACGAGACCTACCGCGATGACTGAAATACTCGTTCTGCTGTTGTCTTGGACGGAAATTCGGCGAAAACTGCCGTGGAGGAGGATTTAGCGGAGGGAATCTAGGATTACCAAAGGCAAAGGGACCTCTCGGTCTGTTTGGAAATCTCGGTGGCCCAAAACCAGACATTTTTCAGCAGGAATTTGAAGTTTATAACTAGAACAGCGAAATTCTTGTCGTTTCGTCCGCCATTTTGTAAATTAGTAACCTAGCCTCCAAAATGGACGAGTGATCAGGGAGACTGGGATATACCCAACGGTGTAGTAAAGAAAATGCGGGAAAATGTTAAGATTGAAGAGGGTTTTAAAGTGCGAAAGTGAGGTGGTGACAAGTGAATCAAATGTTGAAAATATCGTGTAATTTGAACAATGCACATACCATGTCTTTAACATTCCTAAAGATTATGCAAGACAGTCCATATCATAGTAATACTTCTATTTAATCCTGCTGGGTTTCTTGTGTTGGGATAAAGTTGTCATATCTTATTATATCCTGACAGCATAGAACTTACTGCATTTTGGCTAAAAATCAATAAGCATTACCTCTAAGTTAAGCTCCCCTCAAACGTGCCTGAAATAAATAAGCCCCCGGGGGGGTTAATAGAGTAGTTACGGTATTCCCTGCATCCATTTTCTGCTTTAATTTGCATATAAATTCTGATATCGCGATATCGATCATTGCATGTTTGAAATCTTACTTCTTTTATCGCCACGGTGACATCCGCGATCTTTCTCAAGCAGGTGATTGCTAAAACCAAGTCTGTTAAAATCCCCGCTATAGATGCCCCGCTTCTTGTTGCACGTGTTGAATTCTCCTTCAGGTGGATTATAGCCTCCTTTGCAGCCGTTCTTAGGGTCGTCACGTCGTCACGCAACGTTTCTCTCACCACTAGGTGTATTTGGGAGTAACTGCGCGTTTTAAAAATTCCTCGTCTCGCCGCATTTACAAGCCTGCATCAAAACCATAAACTAAGAAAAGCTCACGATACGTCGTAGAATTTTGGCCAGACTATATATGACAGTCTTTATGACACTTCTGTAACATGTACAGTACGTTTGTCACAATATATACCCACACTAACGACCTTACTCGCCATTAGAGTCTCCTGTAGCTCAATGGCAGAGCGTCCGACTATTATACGGAGGGTCGTGGTTTCTGAGTATTTCACAGTATCATACCGGGTACGTTCATTTCATTCCATCCATCATCATACGCATACCATGTCTATCATGACAGTCTTTGTCAGCAGCGCTACAGGCCAAAGAGTCTAGTTGGGCAATGTTGGGGCATCTGCAAAGCTGCGCAAAACTGATTTGAGGTCAGGAGAACAAAGTTATTGATTAAGATTGTACTGTATAATGCCCGTATATAGCACATCAGTGCGCATGCGCATTCGAGTAAAAACACTTCTTGTACAGTTTATGCTACTATGCTTCTCAGTTGAGCTTGGAATGACCAAATTTTTGTCACGAAGTTTTTTCGTTGAAAAGTGCATGTTGTCAGGGACAACGTCAAAAGTATTGAACCGTATAGAGTGGGGGAAATTCACGAGCTCAATAGATCATTTTCGAGAAACGCGAGCGCTTTCAAAAATGTCACAGGCGGCGCGCGTACATGATCTCGAGGCATTTTCGGGCAGAGTCAATACCGCGCGTGATCTTGCCCGAAAAATGCCTCTTTTTCATGTCTGCGCCTGCGATATTTTTGAAAGCGCTCGCGCATCTCGAAATGGTCTATTGCCACCGCGGTGACGTCAGTATTATGCTTACTTCCTATTGAATAGGGGTTTCGTGATGTCCATTATAATCAACTACATTGTCATGGTGCCAGAACATGTTCTTCGCATGTGTTTAGCCTTGTATACACGGCGTTGTGAATTGAGTGTGGGCGGTAGCTGATATAACATGCGGCTAACAGGCAGCCCACGCAAGGGGATCGTTACACAGTCGATCATTGACGGACTCCATGTAGGGGATCAAATCGCGGGAAGTGGAAATTGGGTTCAGGATATTTTATTCTCCCGTCCTTCCTTCATTCTTTCCTTCCATTCTTCCTTCCATTCTTCCTTCCATTCTTCCTTCCATTCTTCCTTCCATTCTTCCTTCCTTTCTCCTTCCTTCCTTCTTCCTTCCTTTCTTTCCTTTCTTTCTTTCTTTCTTCTTTCCTTTATTTCCCCTTCCTTCCTTCTTCCTTCCTTCCTTCCTTCCTTCTTATCTTCATTTCCCTCACTACCCATTTTCCTATTCTTCCTTCCACATTGAATTCTTGTTCCTCTTCCTTCTCTTCCCACTACATTGTATTTAAATCATTACCAAACGAATAGTCCATGACAGCCTCGTGATCATAGAACCCCACTGCCGGCATAGTTGTCTGATAAACTTAATATGTATCTTATGTAATAATACTATTGTGTGTTGAGATAGAATTGTGTGCGAAGCTCTCAATCTTACACGCAATCTAACCCTAAAACCGAGGAATCCTTATTGAAAAGTTTTGATTTCAAAAGAAGTGATAATATCAAGTTTCAAAAAAAAAAAAAATAAAAAAATCAGAAGATTGTAATGGAAAGATTATAGATAAAGTTTTGTGGAAGAAAGGGTGCTCATTCAACAGCTCCAAACACCTGTCAAAGAATTTGTTAAGAAAATAAAATTGGGCTTCGTCTGAAAGATGTATAATCCGGGTTTTTTTTGAATTTTTTTTTGCTCAGTGACAATAAAAGATGTTCACAAAATAATTAGTTAACATCGTATCCCCTTGTATTCAATACTGATTCGTCATGTCTCATTGAATATATTCTATTCTTTTCTTTTCTTTATATTTCAACGAGAGCCGCTTTCTTCAAAGCTTTTTTTTTTAGTTTTCTTCTACAAAAGAAGAATAATTCCTGTGGTTCTAGTTCTCGGTTAGCTTTGTATGACCATAAATACCACAAGCCTTGTAGTCATACCTGCGGAAAACCTTAACCTCTAACCAGTAAACGAGTAATAATCATAACTATTGTTTATATGTGGATATTGACGTCATGCTGAACCTCACTGTTAACAACCCGGTTGTTGGTGGAAATATATGGAAATTTGTGGCAATGATATAGGTTTAACAACTCATCCGATGTAGGGGCTGGAAACAGCAACTTCCTGTGATTACGGCTCCGTTCTTTAAGCGCGACAAAACGATAGAAAAAAATAAATAAAAAAGATTGATTTGATAACAACTTTCCCGAATATCTTTGCGAACTAAACATGTGTATATTTGTCGAAGAAACACTCTCGAAAATCGTTTCTTTTTATCGTGAACCTATGGAAATATAAAGATTCTTTATTTATAATGAAACGTAGTTTACTTATTCATACCACGAGTATTTGATCATCCATTTGGAGATCTAAAACTTTAAATTACCAATATATACTCTCTACTACAACGCGATAAACACAGATAGTCGTTAATAATTGATCAACTTTTGTAAGCGTCACTCGAGCTGATGGGAGTGAGTCACCTTTGAGGGGGGAAGTCTCAAAACAAACTTTGCGACGCAGTTGACGAACATTTAGAGAAAATGAATGCGGGAAGACGATACTGTCTGTCGAAAACAAACCTGTTAATTAACCATGAAATCATACCAAGTAGCGCTTTCGCTTCCGTAAGTTCTGCTCTTAACAAACGTGGCCGTTCAAATTAAGTGCTTAAAAATTCAATTTCCAATAAATTTCCATATGACTTGTATTGTTCAATGAGTTGGGCGAGAGCGTCTGTTTCGGCGGTTTGCTGGTGAACTGGTTGTTTGACACTCGTACGACCAGTCTATAGACAGCATCACAGTAGAAAAACCACTAAACATTCTTCGCAGATAGGAACACTTTGTATTTTTAGCATTTTGAAATAAGTCATATTTAGCCTGAGGGGAGTGGACTTGGGAAAGAATTTCCATACTGCATTTAATGTTGTGTTGTATCATTAATTCAAACCCCAATATGGGATCCTGCATAGCCCACCCTTCAATTTGTAAATTATGCCATAATTGTTTCTGACTCGCAGCCAATCACAGACGGAGATGCTTAACAATACCAATTTCAGATGTTTTGGAAGAGCATTATTTCTTTTAAGCTACGCGCCAAATGTAAGGATGGTCGAGTCCTATGGTATAACGATACGCGAAAATGAAAACAGCGAAAATAGAAAGTTCTCGATTGAATTGAAGTGAACGAAAATGAGGCAGCAAAACCTGAGAACTATATTTTTGACAATTTGCTGTCTTTCATATTTGCTTGTCGGCGCTGCGATTTTCAGCGCTTTAGAATACGATGAAGACCAAGTGCGACGATACCAACTTGGCGAGCTGGAAGAAATGTTGACTTCGAAGTACAACATCAGTCACCAAGACTTGAAAAAGTGGGAATTCTACTTGGTCGCCAAGGCAAATGTTAAGGCCAATTTGTATCAATGGAGTTTCGCAGGATCAGTTTACTTCGCCACAACAGTCATCACGACCATCGGTAAGGCTCACTAACATACGAAATTAGAAGCAATTTCTTTTGATACAAAACCCAAGAGTCATTAATAACCAGCGAATATAAGTTATAGTAAAATAACATATAAGACGAGTAAGATTATTTGCTAAATGGATTAGAATTAGTGCTTTCAAAGGGATTCGTTTGAAAGAAAGGCAACAAGTCAATGAGAGTTTCGAAGCGAGTCAGTTATTATCGGTGTCTTGTATTAGCAGTCACTCAGGGGGTTTCCGTTGGAGTATATTTTGAGTCATAATCACATATTGCTGGGCGGGATCTGAACTTAAAATAAGAATCGTTTACGATTATTACACGCATAAAGTCATTGAGTAAAAATATTTTCTTGAAATGCCGAATTTGAAATATTCCTGGTGTGTCCCACGATCCAGCGATGGAATCGAACTGTTGCTTGTTACATGAGCACTCAAATACTCCAACGTTGAATTTTAAATTCATTTAATGTATATTATTTTCCTTTAGGTTATGGACATACAGTTCCAAGGACGAAAAGAGGAAAGATCTTCTGCATGATATATGCAGCTGTAGGGATTCCTTTGGCTCTAACAATGTTTCAATCCATCGGTGAAAGACTTAATACGTTTCTAGCTTGCATGTTTAGACGACTAAAACGAAAAATGGGAAAAAAAGACAGTGATGTATCCAGCACTACAAACTTGGTCGTACTATGCGGGTTACTAGCCATGGCTATTACGGTTTCTTCGGGGGCTTTCATCTATAAATATTATGAGAAGTGGGACTATTTCGACTCACTGTACTATTGCTTCATAACCGTAACTACTATCGGGTTCGGAGACTATGTTGCCTTACAAGACAGCGAAAAAACTAAATTCGACAATACATATGTTGGGATATCTTTATTATTTATATTCTTTGGCTTAACGATTGTAGGATCCGTCATGAATCAACTCGCTCTGAGGCTTCTAACAGCAAGTCAGACTAAAGAGCCCGTTGAGAATCTTGTTCCTGGTGGACCGCGCTGTGACCGATGCTCGATTAAATCTGCACAGGACCAGTTCGAATGCTGTGAACCACCGTCAGACTATTCCACAACCTTACTACGAAACTATGAAGATGAGATAACCTTTACTACATATAAAGAGCCAACTTATGTAGGAGCAGACAAGAAACGAGCTTCGATATAAACAAACCAGACACCAGAATAAAGATTTAGTATTCCACCAAGAACAATTTTTTATATGTTTTCTATCGTTCTTGGTAGATATTTCTAGCAATATATCCCAAACAGAGATTGGATGGAGAGCCAAAATCACCGGCGATAGCCCGATTTGGTTGACTCGCTAATGGTTAGCTGGGAATACGTTCATACATGATTAAATTGTATTGGATAACGACAAAATATCTAGCGACTCTAATGTCGTCTTGGTATTCGGAAGGCAATTCGAGGCCTTAAAATAGAGAGAAGGAGAGTACTTGAAACTACGTTTCTACAAACAAGTGAAGAAATACTTCACAGCCAAAACCTTACTGGATAAATAAAATTGATTTGCTCAAAGCAATGGCGAATTTTTCTCAAAAGGAATTTTTTGAGTGGAATAACAAACGCATAGCACCTGCTTAAGTTATGAAATATTGATTAATAGTAAAGCCATATTTTATTCAATAATATTTTCATGCTTTCTATCTTCTAGCATAAAGAATAGCCTAAAATAAGGCACTAGAGAAGAGAGAATCGAGGAGAATTCATAGAATATCCTCAACTTAAGGTTAAGATGGTTCAAAGCAGCGAAACGAGAGAGAAAAACCGAGTAAAATAGAAAAGCAGAGAAGTTAGCAGAATTGTTGATTATAATAAGTTGGCAGGACTACCCAAATAACGAAAGATACTTCAATGGAAAGAGAATAATTAAAAATCCCTCTTCATACTCAGAGTTTTACAAAACTACAATAATAATAATAATAATAATAATACTAATATCTCTTCTAGAAAATGATTATAAAGCCTTAAAAAATGCTCGAAATTTTTTGATACTTCTGTCAATTATATATGTTTTTTGGACGACATTTTTGACAATATAGTTTGTAAATGCAAATGAAAGCATAACGTAGAAATGCTCAACTCCGAATGAAATAATATTTTTATAATCTTCAAAGAAAATAAAAGTCCAGTTCGACTAAATGTGTTGATAAGTTTATGGGAGAGTTCTACTGGAAATTATCTAAAAGAAAGGAAGGAAAAAAAACGAAAAAAGAAAGATTTCAATTAAGGATCCTTACATTTGTTCAACTGTGACTTGTTTGAACAAATTTTTATGCCAAAATCTTTATTTCATATTCTAATTAATTTCTGACTCGTCTGCGTTCATTCTACTTTCATTGCAACCCTTCAAATTTTGAATGTATTTTCATTTAACAGGACTGTGTGATCTTTAAATAACAAAAGGTGCTGCTTTATTTTCAGTATATTTTTACTACTTGTCAGTGAAACTTGGGTTTTTTTTTCGACGGTTGATAAAAGTCGGGCATTTGAAAGGACAATGTAATGTTAATTCTGTCAAACTATTCTCATCGCCAGCGATAATTATTTGTTTTCAATAGTCTCGAGGAGTTGAAATTAAAAAAACAGATTTTCAACCCTTATAACTATGGAAACGGTTCTCAAAAGCAGTCTTTCTATACAGAATTCAATTCCAGTAATTTGTTGATGACAATTTTTCTTAAAAGACAAATTATTCTGTCTATATACGAGTTAAAGTTTACTGACTTGGCAAATTTACAGAAAAACTATTTGTATGTAAATAAGTGGTTTCCCAGTTGTTTTCGAGATGCTTTGTTTTGTACTGTTTCAGCGTTCTTGCTAGTTATCATGATAGCTGTGGAAACTTGAGTTATGTTTGAATTCTAAAGTGAAAAGCTAGGGTTTTGCACTTCATAAGTTCCCAAATCTCTTGAAATAAATTTGCGAGTGTTTACTCAAAATTTCAAAAAAAATATCCAGTTTGGATCAGAACCAAAATAATTTATAAATAATGCGAGGCCAATCATTGAGAAAAATAGAGAAACATATGTTATAATTATTTGTACTTTTTTGCATTTTCTTCAAATTAAATTCAAGAAAGGTTTACAAAACTAGAGAAAATTCTTGTCATAATGAAGGACGTATTTATTTGAGTTTACAAACTGGAGTTCTAAGTGTTATAATTATTGAATATTCAAATATTCTCATCTCTACCAAAATAAAATAGGAATCATTTTGGGATTCATTAGGATATCTTTGTCGCCTTGTTTTACCAGGCAATTACTACAAAAAATCTCAGTACTCGTAAAATATTAATACAACACAAGAAACATCCTTTACCAATTCCATTGAGTTACGAAATTGGAAAATAAAAAAGAATTCTTGAAAAACTTTCAGCTTTCGTTTGAGTTTCACAAGCCGTGTGATCTCAGCTATTATTAAATGCCCCCAGAAGGCTGCAATTTTGAATGTTTTGGTCGAAAAAGTCCTGAAAGTGTATTTGAACTGATGAAAACAGATAGAAGCAAGAGTAATTTTAGAAATGACTGTTTTTTTTATAAGCTAGTTTTAAGAATAATGAATTAGTAAAGACGGGTGAAAGGGAAGTGAATCGCTTCATAATAATTAGTCGAACAAAGCTAAATTATGTCGTCTCTGCTTGGTAATTATTGCCAAGACGATGATGAATTGAAATGGGAAAGAATATAACTGCTGCAAGATGTTGGACTAAACAGAGAACAAAGGAAGCAATGGTAAAAAAAAAAAAAAAAGAAAAGAAAAGGAACTGACTAATTCTGTATATTTTGTTGCAAAAATTAATTCTAGTTGAGGATTGAACAATGACGATGATAGTGATGATGCAATACATAGTGATGGCTGATGATGTTACGTCTGACGATGGTGTTGTTGTTGCTACTGTGGCTGATGTTGTTAGTATCTATGATGGGGTTGCTGATGATATTGCTACAAGTGACAAGCAAGTTGCTGTTGTTCATGTTACTGATGATGACGATGATGCCGTCGGTGATGATGATGATAGTGATGATGATGGTAGTGATGATGATGGTAGTGATGGTGATGGTAGTGATGGTGATGGTAGTGATGGTAGTGATGGTGATGGTAGTGATGATGATGGTAGTGATGGTGATGGTAGTGATGATGATGGTAGTGATGGTGATGGTAGTGATGATGACGGTATTGATGATGATGTTAGTGATGGTGATGGTAGTGATGATGATGGTAGTGATGATGTTGACGAAGACGAGTATTGATGATGATGGTAGTGATGATGATGGTAGTGATGATGATGGTAGTGATGATGATGGTAGTGATGATGATGGTAGTGATGATGATGGTAGTGATGATGATGGTAGTGATGGTGATGGTAGTGATGGTGATGGTAGTGATGATGATGGTAGTGATGATGATGGTAGTGATGATGATGGTAGTGATGATGATGGTAGTGATGGTGATGGTAGTGATGGTGATGGTAGTGATGGTGATGGTAGTGATGGTGATGGTAGTGATGATGATGGTAGTGATGGTGATGGTAGTGATGGTGATGGTAGTGATGATGATGGTAGTGATGATGATGGTAGTGATGATATGGTAGTGATGATGATGGTAGTGATGATGATGATGGTAGTGATGATGATGATGGTAGTGATGATGATGGTAGTGATGACGATGGTAGTGATGATCATGATGATGGTAATGATGGTGATGATGACAACGATGATAATGATTATAATGTTCACGTATTACTGTTTGTAATGATGATAACATACGGTGATAACGGTACAGGTGCTAATCATATCTTGTTCCACACACATCCATCTTGTGAGGTGACTCAAGTATTGATTCAACTCGAAATCCTTCCGACATGAAAAAACAAGCATGACGAACGAATGACCGTATCAACGTACACGACAAGTTCGTTTTATCATATTAACCAATATGAAGACCTTGTCTTTTGTTAAATCATTTTCTTGGCAAAAATAGACGGTTCGTGTGTTCATACACTTACTGTATTTATCAAGACCAATTCATTTTAGACAAAAGCATTGCCTTTATCGAGCCCCAAACTCCTATATATGTGTTACAAAGAAACTTCTAAAGAAATTGCCAGAATTGCGTGAAAAATCGTAATCTTCAAGACGCGAATTTTTCAATGAGCAGTGATTTTCCACTCAGATAAGAAATGGCTTCACATTGTGCTATGTAACATTGTGGTGAACGAGTGGTTAGGCTTATCTAGATCGATTTGATGATTATAAACCCATTTCAAACTTAAAATACTGCTATCAGATTGTTTCAACTGAAGTAGGGAAGATAAGGAATGTAGGTGTTCGTTCTTGTTTCTTCGGCAATCTGTCCACCATGACATACTACTCAGATACTATACTTGCTGGTACAACAACAACAACAACAATAACAACGACAATAACAACAACACGACAAGAAGAAGAACATGGAAAAGGAAAAGAATGAGAATGAGAATGAGAAGGAGAAGGAGAAGGAGAAGGAGAAGGAGAAGGAGAAGGAGAAGGATCGAGAAGGAGAAGGAGAAGGAGAAGGAGAAGGAGAAGGAGAAGGAGAAGATATAGACCCTATTGCAGCACGTCGGAATGCAGCTCAATTTGAAGGACAAAACAATAGCTTCAAATTCTCAGATTAAAATTCTTTTGTTTTGTCCTCCAAATTGAGCTGCTTTGACGTCACGTGAAAGGGGTCTATAATTTCTTTTTCGGTGCATTTCAAACCCCAATAAAAATAAATTAAGCGATTTTTACGTACGACAAAAAAAGGTTGGCACGGATAATTAAATTGACCAGTATCTTGTGTGGATAACTTTTCGTACAGCAAACCGTAGGCAGTATGCTTTGCGCATGATTAGAAGAAAACATCTAACATTATCATGTTGATCCGTTGTTCTGTGTAAACAGAATATACACCGTAATACGTTTCATAGCTCTACTGGATCTACTCCACCCCTCACCCCACCTTATGGCTTAGTTTATCAATAAGGTACTTGAGCGTCCCCAAGGCATATCGTTAGATTCAATTTTCCCCGGGCAAAAAAAGATAGTAATATTGAGACTGTCGTCAGGGAAAACAGAAACAAGGTCTGAAACGAGAAAAACATTTCAATTGGAATGGAAAAACATTCAAAGTTATAAGAGCGTAAGAAAAACACGTTTTAAAGTTTTATCGAACGAAGAAGAACGGAAAAATACTCATGAATGGCACTGTCTGAAACAAGAAAACAATTCAAAAGAGATTTCCGGAGTTCCCTTGAGTGTCGGGAAAGGTCAATTGGAATGAAATTTGTTTTAAAAATTAAGAAATTGTATGAAAACACGTTCTAATTTTTTTTCGAAGAAAAACGAAATAATACTCAAGGGAATGACATTTGTTTTTCAAATCGAATGCTTATTAAACATGTCTTGTGTTACATTAATGAAAACTGAAATCCAAAGGCATAGAAGGAATACAAGTTATCAAACATCACGACTGAATTGTTTTATGCAGGACTGCTAAAAGATATCAAAAGCTGAGAATAATTCCACAAATTCGTTTTAGAGTAAAAGAAAATTGGAAATCAAACATTAAGTTATACAAGTATTTTTCAATTTGTTCGAAACTGAATTTATTTGTAAGTGATTTTGAGACAGGTTTGGTATTTGAGGTGAACCGCAGTATACAGTCTTAGAGTGAAGAGATGAATTATTGATTGAAGGAAGAGACGTTAAAAAATGGGAATATAGGAGAAAAAGCCACTAGTATATGAAGAAAGAGGAAGGGAGGAGGAGAGAGGAGGAGAGAACAGAAAAGAAGAGAAAAAATGGCAGTGCAGAACGGAACAGAAAAGAAGAGTATAGAACAGAAGTGAAATGAAGAAAACAGAAGGATAGAGAAGAGAACAAAATGGAAGAGAACAGAGCAGAAGAGAACACAAGGGAATAGAAGAAAAGAGAAGGGAAGAGAAGAAAAGAGAAGGGAAGAGAAGAGAATGGAAGAGAAGAGAACAGAAGAGAACAGAATAGAACAGAAGAAAAGAGACGGGAACAGAAGAGAAGGGAACAGAAGAGAAGAGAATGGAAGAGAAGAGAAGAGAAGAAAAGAGAAGAGTGTAGAAGAGAAGAGAAGAGAAGAGAAGAGAGGAGAAGAGAAGAGAAGAGAAGAGAAGAGAAGAGAAGAGAAGAGAAGAGAAGAGAAGAGAAGAGAAGAGAAGAGAAGAGAAGAGAAGAGAAGAGAAGAAATTAAAGCCAGTTCATATCTCATTAATACTTAATATTATCAAATTACACATTCATAACATTTAATAACATCGCAGTCAACCAGTCTGACCTGGTTTGAACTGTCTCAGTGTACCCCCATGAAGCCGTACTTCCTACCCCATTATAACGGAGATAGTCTGTCAAAACAACTGGCAATAACAATTGCCAAAACCTGCCCTATATTTCTTTAAAATATTTTTTGATAAAACAGATCCTATGAAAATTTATAGGAAAATGTATTCAGACTTTTAACCGGTCTACGTTCGTCAAAAGTTTCATTCAAAATTATGTAACCTTTGATTCATCGTTATCAATTGATTTTTCCAATCCAATTTGTCTGCGCTAGCCAAGAATCTTCGGAATTAATTTAACTGTAATACCTTCAACTTGGTAGCGAAATTTATTATTTGAAATGCCAAATATTGAATGCCAAAGGGAAGAAGATATAAATTATGAATTCCACGTGTTAGCTATGGAATGACATAAGTGTTTATCTTGGATAGAACAATTTGTCTTTGCAGCCAAGAGTCTTTGACGGTAACTTTTAAATAATTCATTATTGACGCCTGAATATTTCAAAAATGAAGTACAAGGAATTTATATGAAAAAATTATAAAGACATAACAGTGTTTTCAAATATTTTAGCTACCAAATAAAACCAAACATAGGATCTTTACCAAAAAAGAAAAAAAAAACATGTTTAAAGGGAATAGAATACGAGAGAAGTTATGAATCATTCAGTTCGTAAGAAGCAGATTTGAATGTAAAAATTATAAGCGAGACACAAATAATTAAGAACTGCACGAGTGTACTTGTACTCAAATTAGTAATGAAAATAAAAGTTTCTTTATAAGTAGCTTCTAATGGGTCTTTAGGGACAGATAATGAAGGTTCGTATTCCAGAATTGTCATTTTTATATAATTATTTTCCCTTCTAGTTCTTTACTTTCCATTATTCTCTTGACTAGAATATTCTTTTTTATTTTATTTATTTTTCTTTCTTTCTTTTGCCTCTCTTCTCTGCTCTTCTCTTTTCCTTTCATTTCCTTTCTTTTCCTTTTATTCCTTTCCTTATCTTTCCACAGTATCTTTTAAAGCAAATACCACCAGGTAAAGACCTCGAAAAAACACTGAAATGGGTTCTCATTTTCACGTGCGTATTTCATCCAATCATAACTTCAAAGAAAGCTACGGCTATCAATAAAAGGAACCACAAACACACACACCTCCAGTTCACTACCAGCACAGTATTTGATCCAAGCCTAACGCTTTAAACTGTCGGAATATTCAAAAGAACGGAAAGACTTCAACAGAAAAATACAGTAATTAAAGAAAGCGATGGTCTAATTGAGCGTCAATCTGACCAGTTGAGCATAACAAGGTATTAAGACGGATCTCATCCACTTAACGGCTAACCGCTAATGGAAAGAATTATCCAGCCAAACACGGTCGTCCCTCATCAATAATAGATTATCGTAATTAATTACTACGTGGAAACTTTTAGTGCAATAAAGAAGGCCGCATTAACTGATAAAATTCTGCAAATGAGTCTCGTTTCTAGAGCCCGCGTTTCTCGTGGTCAGTCAGGAAGTATTATGCGCATGACGAAAGCGGTTTTCAGGCGCGCAGTGCATTGTTTGCCAAAATGAAAATTCACTCGTCAAATATCTGACATGTGAAAATATTTGCTGAACATATGAAAAAAGTTGTTCATGAGGCCTAAAATTTGGATGTAACCAATACAAGGTTTAAGCTTGGATTGAACGTTTTATTGATAGCATTAGTTAGATTCGCTTACAAATAGAACAAGAAAGCAATCGTTTTCTGGCGTACTGAATATAAAATTGTATGGAATACTGATTTTTATGAACCTGAACACAGGAAGCCCAAGTTGGAATATTTGCATATCAACACTAGTACTCAGCTCTCATTTTCGAATACCACAGGGATCCTAGTAATAAATTAGCTACCTGATTATTCTCTGTCTATTGGCTTTAGCGACTTGACTACCAATGGTAAGATATCTTTTGTTTTCAGTCTCCAGTTTGGGATAGCTTTGGATTCTGCGCACCAGAGTTCACCATGTCGAGGCTCGGCCTGGGAACATTTATGAATGACAGCTTCGAGTTGAGCCTGGAGATAAAAAAAAAAAAATAACGCGAATAGTTTATTACCATATATGGAATTCAAGCCTGGAAGGATTGGGGACTACATCAGACATGTGTAAGGTCCGAACCGAAAAGAGCGGGAAAGTTTGACTTTCGTCAAATAGTACACGCGTCTACCGGAAGAACGGAAAAGAGCAGGAAACTTTGACTTCCGTCAAATAGTACACGCGTCTACCGGAAGAACCGAAAAGAGCGGGAAAAGTGGATTACCTCAATCGGAAGACCGGAACTTTCCGAACGGAAAGAAACATACCATTTGTTTTTCAAACCAGAATTTCCGGTTTTTCCGGCGGGCTAAATGGTAAGCACCAAGTTTTGATGTTTATCAACACCAGTATCGCACCACTTATCCCGATAAAAAAGAAGAAAAAATATCCACTGAATAGCTCGTTAATTTTTTAGGAAAAAACTTTTTAAAGCAGAAAGATTTCATTCTCAATAATTGTATCAAAGAAATCGCATGCAATATGATAAAATTTAGTTTGTGTTTTTCTTCTTCTCTATATTATATTTGTCCTTATTTTACTCCATCTATTTTTAGAATACAAAGGTTTTGGGATTGAGGGAATGTTTTGCCTCCTGCAGAACGCGTTGGCAAGAGATATGAATAAAAATTGAAAATAAATAAATGAATATTATTAGTGGTTTTTTTTTAAATATTTTCTTTTCTTTTCAGCTATTTATTCTTTTTCTTACTTTGTTTCTTTCTTACTTACTTTCTTTCTGTCTCTCGTTCGTTCTCTCTTTCTTTTCCTTTCTTTCTTTCTTTCCGTCGTTCTTGCTTTCTTTTTTCTTTAGCTTAACCTTAACCTTTACTTTCTTTCTTCTTTTCTTTTGTTTTCCTTCTTCCCATCCTTCTTTCTTTTCTCTCTTTTCTCCTTTACATAACTTTCATTTCCTTTTCTTTACCTTTTCATGTCGAATATTTCAAAATTCATCACAAAAAAACAAATTACAACTTCAGCTCCCCCTCAATATTCTCCTCATCAACGTTCTCTAATATTTACTCAACAACATCGCGTTTAATAACAACCTTTATGTTTCAAACGTCAGCGACATAAAACTTATTTAAGGAAAATGTTTTGCTCGTATTATTCTATTTATAAGTATTCCAGTTCTTAGAGTTGGTCGTACGTTAGTACCTTATTGAACTCCGATAACAAGCCACCTGCCGAGGTATGCGTGTGTGTGATAATAATTACCACAAGTACTAGTTAACGCTTTTTTGAGAGAATAAAATCGAGTTCTTAGCATAAAAAATTAGAGAGAAAGTGAGAGAGAGAAAGAGAGAGAAGGAGAAGGAGATAGGGAGGATGGAACACAGAAAAAGAACAAACGAATAGATGTATAAATGAATAAAGGGAAATATATTAAAAAGCAAAGCAGAGCAGAACAAAATTTAGGCTTCTATTTTCCAGTAGGATTACAACGAAAATAAAAACAAAGAATAACGAAAAGATCCGTGGAAAAGAAACAAGAATGAATATAGAAACAGAAGAAGAATCTACAAAATAATAATCATACTTATAAGAAACGAGAATAGATATAAAATATTGAAAAAATATAAACAGGTTTTCGTGATGAAAACATCTGTTTGCTTGAATTTTTAATGAAATTTTAAATTATTTTTATATCGATAAAGAAGTAAACAATGAAAGTCCCACACGACGAAACGATTGTGAGGACGAAATGAAGATGCACGAGAGAATGAACTGTTGTCATGGTAATTGTCCTTCCAAAGAGTGAGGAAAGAATATGTGAGTGTATTCTTGAGAAAGACTGTGGTTGCTGGGGACTGATGTTTTGACAACCTGAGCAGTGCAGTGGTACAGTACATCTTTAGAGTACAGTGGAGAACTACTCCTGGGTTCTAACCATTTACTCTAACAGGCCAGACTGTTCGATTCACTTACGGCAAGACGTCAAATATGATAAGCAATTCTCTTAGACATATACTCTCTACGCACTAAGGATTTGGTTGAAAGGCAGACATACAAACAGACAGACAGACAGACAGACAGACGAGCAGATAAATAGACGGGCAGACAGACAGACAGACAGACAGACAGACGGACGGACGGACAGACAGACGAGCAGATAAATAGACGGACGGACGGACAGACAGACAGACAGACAGACAGACAGACAGACAGACAGACAGACAGACAGACAGACAGACAGACAGAAAGAAAGACAGAAAGATAGACAGACAGACAGACGGACGGACAGACAGACGAGCAGATAAATAGACAGACAGACAGACAGACATACGGACAGACAAACAGACAGACAGACATACGGACAGACAGACAGGCAGACAGACAGGCAGACAAACAGACAGACAGGCAGACAGACAGACAGACAGACAGACAGACAGACAGACAGACAGACAGACATACGGACAGACAGACAGACAGACAGAGTGAGTACTATACATGTTGGTATGGAAGTATTAACATTCTATTACCTCTGTTCCATGTTGCTGTTCGAATCTATAGAAGTACGCCCAGGCATCACCGAAGTCAGGGTCGAGTTTGACCGCCCTGATGAAGAAAACAGAACAAGATAAGAGGGATGAATCGGTACAACACAACAAGTTAACAACCCTATTATAACCAACTATTCTTACGATGAATGGCTTGCTACAGTAAAAATCAAAAGTGTTGATAAACTACCTCATAATGTTGGAAAAATTAAGCAGTGAAAGAAAAAGCGCTTTAAAATCGTATATAAACTAAATCCCCCCCTCCCCCATTCAGTGTTGTTGCTTGAGAATGTGGCTAGCTCACGGTACCCAACTTTGGCCATTTAGACAACATTGCAAGGGGAGGGGAGGGGAGGGGAGGGGGAGCGTACAGTCCACACCAGTCATTTCACATTACAGGGGTAGTGTATCCACACATGTAGTCCATCATAGGTTAATATGTCACTGTATCTAGTGTTACTGTATGTAGTAACTATACTAACCTGTTGAACCAGTCTCTCGCTTTAGAAACTTTTCTCTCGCTCCAGAACAATCTGTAAGGATTTTTATGAGAAGTAAGAATGCAGAGCTATTTGGGATAAAGCTAAACAATTAAACAAGGAATAAAATATAACGGCATGAAAGGCACATGGACGAAAGATTTGTCACAACATGTTTGCATGATGGTGAAGCACCTTGGTGCTAGGGAGGGACAAGCTTTCCTTCCTCGTGGGACATCAAAAACAAAAGAGTTAGCCCTAGCAGTATATGATTCCCTACTTTCATGTGAACAATCTCATTTACCAGCTTCTCTCAATTTCTATCTAATGTCCACTAATAATATCTTACTGTAACAGACCGTTGTCACGTGACATCAGAGCGGCCTAAACAATACGTTTTCTATCCTTTAAGAATTTAACTCTGTTTTTATGCGAAAACTGTTCTGTTGTTTGGTACACCAATATGGCCGCCTTGTCACGTGAGTGAAAACGATCTCGTATATATCAGTATTATTATTCTTACTTGGCAACTGCTAGAAGGACATGAGGGTCGTGTTCACATCGTTTCAGAGCATCGACACTACGTGTTTTACGCTGGGGCCT
Organism: Anthopleura sola; assembly: GCA_023349425.1. NCBI lineage: Eukaryota > Metazoa > Cnidaria > Anthozoa > Actiniaria > Actiniidae > Anthopleura > Anthopleura sola. The sequence goes on along the minus strand of JALHLI010000031.1, from coordinate 1,007,598 downwards.
GGGAACCATAAAGATAGCCTCAGACCAGACTTTCCCGGATGTTGGACATTCTTGTAATGCTGAAATTAGAAGCAGACTTTTCAGAACTGGATTCCCTGTGGTGGTCCCATTCATGACTTGAAGTTGTACTTATAGATATAGTAAATGTTGTAAGACTTTGAAAGAATCCTTTGGGCCAATCAGAGTGTAAAGAACATCACTGATCAGCCAATCAAAATGCTGGAACACGGCAGCGCCATGATCAGCACGTTACAACGTTCAAAGGCCGTTGTCTATTACCTGTTCTGGGGTTGAGGAGAGAACTGGGTCGGGTAGGCGTTGCAGTGCATTGTGGGAGTGTTTTAAGGGACATAGTTCAAAAATGGCGTGTATTACAGTCCCATAATGCACTGCATGCCAACTCAACCCAGTTCTTTCCTCGACATTGGAATGACTAGTAGCTTACTCGCGCCACCACAAAGGCATTAAAAGATTGCTAATTTGGTCGGCAAACTAACTATTGGCCTTTGATCGCTACTGTTACTACATTGCCACTACATTCATTTATTTACAACATACTACACTCAACTCACATGGTTATTTTTATGGAGGGAGGAAAACCGGAGAACCTGGAGAAAAACCCTCGAGAGCAACTAACTAAAGCCTAGTTGCCACAATCATTTTAGGTTTTTAACTTTCCGAATGTAAACAGGCGAAAGAATGAAATACCAGTAGAAATGGTCACCATAATAGGACAAAAGAAAAGGAAAAAAATCTTCTAAGATGGCTGTTACAAATGACATGAAAGCTTGGCTTACCTTTTGCCATTAAAGTCTTCGAGAAATCTTTGTTGCCTCCTCGAACCTCCACACGTACTGCTTCCAACCTTGAGAGAACACGGAGAAAAATATGGTTGGAAAAGGAAAAGGAAATGGATGAATGAGGAAGAGAATAGAAAGGAATGAAAAGGAAACGAAAAGAAACGAAAGAAAAGAAAGGAAAGGAAAGGAAAGGAAAACGTTTAGGCTAAAGGTGCAGAAAAAATTGCCGTTGTGATATGTCTTGGATAAGGTACAAATCGTGTTCTATGAACTCAACACTCACCACAACTCTGGACACTTTGGATTCTTTTGTCTCCCCTGCTCCAACACGGACCTTGCTTTAGTAGTTTGTCCTGGAGTAGTAAACAGTTATTAGTAAATCTTACATGGGGTATATGTGCGTGACAAGATCAGTGGCTTACCCATCTTTTCTTCTAGTCTTGCCCACAACAGCCAAAGAGGGATAGAATGTGGACATTTCTTGACCTGGAAAACAACAAGAGACAATGTTACAGATAAAAGACGTGTCCATTGAAAAAGATGATGATGTTTATGATGATGATGATGATGTTGACGATGATGTTGATGATGATAGTTATGATGATGACGATGATAATAACAATGATAGTGGATGATGCTGATGATGTTGATAATGATGTTGATGATGATGTTGATGATGATGTTGATGACGATGATGGTGATGACGATGATGATGACGATGATGATGATGACAATGATAGTGGACGATGCTGATGATGGTGATGTTTATGAAGGTGATGACAACGTTGCTACTGCTGCTGCTGATATTTTTACTACTTTCTAGACGTTCTTTCGTTTGTCTACTGGAATACAATCCTTATCTGAATAATACAAATAATACAGCATCAAGAGTATTGACTCACTCCCTGTTTGTAGGCTTCTCTGGCCTCCTCCTTTTTGCCTTTTTGTTGCTGGATCTCACCTTTCATCATCCACAACTACAACACATTAAAGAATTACATGAAATTCAACAAACATTCTATCCATCGACCCCCTTATCAATCAATCCCATTAAATCCATACATCAATCCCTCCCTCTCTCCCTCCTTCCCTCCCTCCCTCCACCCACCCACCCACCCACCCATCCATCCATCCATCCATCCATCCATCCATCCATCCATCCATCCATCCATCCATCCATCCATCCATCCATCCATCCATCCATCCATCCATCCATCCATCCATCCATCCATCCATCCATCCATCCATCCATCCATCCATCCATCCATCCATCCATCCATCCATCCATCCATCCATCCATCCATCCATCCATCCATCCTGTCACATACGCTCATCTACGTAATCCATCCGGCTACCTTTGCAAAGTCAGGATATTTCTGAACCGCTTCTTCAAGTAGTTTGATGGCCTGTAAGAATAATTAATAAAAAAAATCAGTCTTACTCTACATACGATCTGTGAGTTAGCCGTGCCCTGACTTAGATCAGCCCAGAGGTTGTTTCAGGGTTTGATCTGTGAGTTAGCCATGCCCTGACTTAGATCAGCCCAGAGGTTGTTTCAGGGTTTGATCTGTGAGTTAGCCATGCCCTGACTTAGATCAGCCCAGAGGTTGTTTCAGGGTTTGATCTGTGAGTTAGCCGTGCCCTGACTTAGATCAGCCCAGAGGTTGTTTCAGGGTTTGATCTGTGAGTTAGCCATGCCCTGACTTAGATCAGCCCAGAGGTTGTTTCAGGGTTTGATCTGTGAATAAGCATGCCCTGACTTAGATCAGCCCAGAGGTTGTTTCAGGGTTTGATCTGTGAGTAAGCCATGCCCTAGGGCATGGTTGGGTGTAAAATAGAGGGGGGTTGCCTACCTCAGAAATGTTTCCAAGAACCCATTCCAGTCTAATAGACTTCATCATGACCTAGAAGAATAAACACAACCACCATGGTGAATAAAGATCGGTAAGACACATTCTTAAACAAGACAGGACGTTTAGATATAGAGGCTTTGCACCATTAGTCTTTTCCCCCGAGGAACTCCATTCTTTCTCATGTAAACCAGACTAGACCAGATTCAATAGCTGTTATTTACGGATGCTTGCAAATGAGATATTCTTTTGTTTTAAGAATCATACAAGTGAGGGTATGGGGTCGATACAACGCTTGTTGTCTCATTTGCATCTCATTTGCATGCATCAGTAATAACAGCCATTGTTCCTGACTCCTGTCATGGCTGCCATCAAGCTATGGTGCAAGGCTGCTATTGAAGAAATAGAAAACGCACGTGCGCGTACTGTGTTCATGGTTAGAAAGCACACAGGGACGGGCAAAGCACGAGCGAGGTAATAATAGAAGCACGACCCGTAGCTTTTTAACACTTCTCTAGTGTTCTGCCAATCTCCATGTGCTCTGTAACTACACACAGCACAGCACGCAGGTTGTTTATATCTTTTAGGAAAAAAAACAACAATTAAGAATAGTCACTATTATGAATACGAATCACGAATAGAAAGTGCGTGCCCGTGCCATGCGCTCTAATCATAATGCACGCAGCCCCAACCAATCAGAATACGAGATTCATAACAAATTAAAAATCTTATTACAAGTTTTCAATGTTACGCTTACCCTAGCGGTACAGGCGTTCATTCTTGCTCTTTGAAGCAGCTTCCTATGAAAACAAAAACACGAATAACGTTAACATGCTGTTATGCTCCTTTCTGTAGTCTTCCATCAATCCCATATGATCCCAGCGGGAAGACTACGGAAAGGAACATAAGGTATTCTGCTCTTTTCTTTCTTTCTTAGTAACAACGTCGTACGACAAGCTGGACAGTTGTTTTAGAGAACCGTACAAATCATGTGATGGTGCAGAGCCTCTATTGTGTAGTGGTTAGTTACCTTGCTCTCTGATCTTCATTATTTTCACTCTCCAGTTTAACAGCGGCTAACCAAATCTCTTCACTGTTAGGGTTAGCCTGGAAGGCTAGAGCGAGGATCGATCTGGCAGCTGGGATGTCACCCTGGAATTCACAAGGATTGAGAAAATAAGATCTTTCTTGCAATAACTACAAATAAATGTCATTCGAATGGTATACTATAAATCCATGATTATAACCCTGCAACGTGTGGGCCGCGACAGGCGTGAAAAACGTCTGCGCATGCTCTAAGTCCGTATGCAAATTAGTCCAAAGCGTCTTCGTGCTATTGTAAAAATATTCAAATTTGACTTTCACACTTGCCTGAAGAATAGTCTTTACAAAATGCCAAAACTTAAGATCAGTTCTTGAAACTTAAGGCTAATTCTTTCATATTGTCTTTATTAACACATTATCTTGGTCTCACAAAAGTATACCCACGAATTTTTTTGTAGACTCGGAGAAAACCAGCATTTATTTTCTCACTAAAACTCTATAATTTCTTGGAAAGCGTGCTGAATGGCACGCATGCGCAAACGTTTTTCTCTAGTGTCGTGGGCCGCACCTTTAGATTTAAATGGAAATATCAACGCACACGATTTGCGCAATATGGATAAACAACCAAAGATCGATGTGAAGATGGCGCATCAGAGTTTTAGGAATAAGTATTTGCTCCCTTGAATGTATTTCTATACGATTTAACAAGTCAAGCATGTGTATTGTTGTAATCGAGACTGTTTTGCACATTCACAACAGCCATGTGTATGATTTCGCGCGTGTGATAGGGAAGCACTCTAACAGTCATGTATCTGCATTTACGAATCCTTGCAGCGAGTGGACTAGGTGACGATTGAAAGTTTGACAAACATTTTTGAATAGGCTTTACTTACTGCCATCCATTTGGACTTTGCTCCCATCAACCAGAGGATTTCAGCTTTTGGGCAATGTTTGACAGCATTCTGTAGTAATGATTCTAACGATTCCCTGTAATTACATAAAAAACAAATTATAATAGTGTGCGCGCGGATATAAAACAATTTTTTAAAAAGTTGGCGAAAGTTTTCAACTTATTTTTTTTTTCTTTTTACTACTGAAGAAGGCTGAAGTGTCAGTCGAAACGTCTACGTTGTTCAAGTCAACCAACATGGCGGGCTATGATATCACATGCACAAGGACAAAAGACATGGCTGCCATGTTGGATGACATAACATTTAGGCAAGTCAATCAACAAGGCAGCTATAACATCACATGCACAAGGACAAAAGACATGGCCGCCATGTTGGATGACATCACAAACGAAAGACCAAATTTTTTGTTCAAGTCATCCAACATGGCGGCTATGACGTCACACATGCACAAGGACAACAGACATGGCCGCCATGTTGGTGGATAATTTTCTTTCTTTTATTTTGCCTTATATTTTTACCTCGTGCCGTAATTCTTTTCAAAATAGGCTGCTCTCAGCCAAACACTCTTCTTGCTTGGGAAGACCGTCAGCGCATGCGCATAGATTGCTCTTGAACACTCGTATGCATTATGTGCAACACACTGTGGAGTAACCATAGCAACATGGTTAAAGTATAATAATTCTCATAATTTAATCCCCTGAGCATGCGCTTAGAGCAGTAGCGCGGAACTCTTGATACGTGTATAATAGCATTTCATAGCATTTCACCAAAATTACACTACCAATACACCGATTCTAAAAATGGCTATTTTTCACTTTTTTATTTAAACTTCGTCAATGAAACATTTTATCAGTATGTTAATGACTAGTAGACATCCCAGTCATTTACATATTGGAAGTATGAACCTTCATAACGTAGAGACATATCACTCAAATCAAGAAATATTTTACCATTCAACTATTTACTTCATGTAGAATCAGCATTGAAGGCATTGAAAAAGAGTTATGTGCACTTTAATGTTTTAATAAACTTGGTAAAACGTGCGCTGTTTTCTTCGAAATATTCCATTTTCCTCGAGTTTCAGCTCAAAACGAAGATTGTGACCCCTATTTTTTTATTTCATTTTTGGAACTCTCATATGATGAAGTAACTGTGTGCCAAATATCATAAAATTGACATTACATCTTCAATTGTTCGCGAACGTCCTAAGTATGAACTATGGGGAGAACAACACATCTAGTAACTTACACTATCAGCATCCTCCATCCATGTGTGTTTGCGATCCTCTTCTTCCACTCCAACACCAATGACGCTACGGCTGTAATGTACCACAAAACGACATTAGATCAATGGTACACTTTCTTTACCTATCACATCAATACTGTACTGTGTCTGTGTATGTTGCTTGTGGTCATGTTTGTCTGTAGTGGGCAGACCTGTCTTTATACTTCATATTAACAGTGTTTGTCTTTTCTCACTCCTATCACATCAATACTGTACTGTGTCTGTGTATGTTGCTTGTGGTCAGGGTTATCTGTAGTGGGCAGACCTGTCTTTATACTTCATATTAACAGTGTTTGTCTTTTCTCACTCCTATCACATCAATACTGTACTGTGTCTGTGTATGTTGCTTGTGGTCATGTTTGTCTGTAGTGGGCAGACCTGTCTTTATACTTCATATTAACAGTGTTTGTCTTTTCTCACTCCTATCACATCAATACTGTACTGTGTCTGTGTATGTTGCTTGTGGTCATGTTTGTCTGTAGTACCCAGACCTCTCTGACAGACCATGTTAAATACACGTGTTATAGACTGTACACGTGACCAGGGTACTACTCACATTATGGACTGACATGTATGTACACTGCTAGCCTCCTCACACAGCTCAGCATCTTGTATCCACTGATCTCTGTTGATTTCTACTCCATTACTCTTGAGAGAAGCAATGGCTGAAAAACAGAATGACAGAAATAGATGAATAAATGAATGAATAACTGAATAGCAGGATGGATGGATGGATGGATGGAAGGATGGATGGATGGATGGATGGATGGATGGATGGATGGATGGATGGATGGATGGATGGATGGATGGATGGATGGATGGATGGATGGATGGATGGATGGATGGATGGATGGATGGATGGATGGATGGATGGATGGATGGATGGATGGATGGATGGATGGATGGATGGATGGATGGATCGATCGATTGATAGATAGATAGATTGATGGATCGATAGATAAATTGATGGATCGATAGATAGATTGATGGATGGATGGATCGATAGATGGATTGATGGATCTATAGATAGATTGATGGATCGATAGATAGATTGATGGATGGAGGAAGGGAAGGAGGGAGGGAGGGAGGAAGGGAGGGAGGGAGGGAGGGAGGGAGGGAGGGAGGGAGGGAGGGAGGGAGGGAGGGAGGGAGGGAGGGAGGGAGGGAGGGAGGGAGGGAGGGAGGGAGGGAGGGAGGGAGGGAGGGAGGGATGGACCCAGAAAGGAAGGGACGAACGAATGAAGGGATGTGCATTGTACTTCACCTCTCTCTATGATTTTCTCTACCATTGGTATATTGTCGTTAGCTTCTTCTAGTTTAGCTGCTGTTATCCAGATCAGTCTGTCAGTAGGAATACTCTCACGGGCCTTGTTCAACACCTATACAACATGTACAAACAAACAATAAGCAATCAAATGACTGGCTACCTTAGAAGCGCTAAGACACTAAGTCTTTTGTTCTCGACCAATCAGAGAGCGAGTACTATCAAAGCTATAAAGTACTGACCCACGAAAAACTGGGGCCACAAAAATATTTTTAAAAACTTTTGCATTTTGGATTTTGATTCAAATGTGAATATTTCAAAACTGATTAAACGCTTTGGTACTCATTAACCACCTAAGAGTGACACCTGTCAATCATGTTGATGCAATCCAAACTCACCTTTCTTGCATTCTCATAGGTTTCTAATCTGGCAAGAGCCAACCAGAGCTGCAAAAGAGGTTAACAAACCAGTAAGACTGAAAAACTATTTTCACAAATTTTACGCAACCCTCTATCACCTAACTGTGGCACAAAATGTGAGTTAAGATTGTTGAAACTAATTGCCGTGTACTTCATGTACTCTGGGCTTCATTCATTCATTCTTCCATTCATTCATTCATTCATTCATTCTTCCATTCATTCATTCATTCATTCTTCCATTCATTCATCTATTCTTCCATTCATTCATTCTTCCATTCATTCATTCATCCATTCTTCCATTCATTCATTCATTCTTCCATTCATTCATTCATTCATTCATTCACTCGTTCGTTCGTTCGTTCGTTCGTTCATTCATTCATTCATCAGGTGTAAACCAGTGACAGTTTTCAACCGCTAAATAACCTTTGAACTTTTATCGAGGACCCGTATACGTTTTAAACTTCAACAGGGTAAAACACTAAAATATCGCGCGCGACTCAATAGTTTTTTTTTCGGGTTTTCGAAAAAGTACATTTTTTTTTTCCAATTCGAAAAAAGTACATTAAACAGTTCCGAGTCGGTATGTACCTCAACACTTGTAGGACAGCACTCAACAGCTCTGCTCAACATGATTCTTGCATCTTCTGGTTCCTCCAGCTCCACAGCCGCCTTCCATATTCGAACTGAATTAGGAATGTTTTCTAGGGCTGAGATATTAATAGTAATTATCAATAGAAGGTATGGGAAGCCATTTCAATGTTACGGCATGTCATACCGTGTACGTGCTGCTGTAAGTCAGTACTTTACGTTCCCCACTCATACGATAACCATTGTTATGGGAAGCCATTTCAATGTCACGGCATGTCGTACCGTGCACGTGCTGTAAGTCAGTACCGTACGTTTCCCACTCATACGACAATCATTCTTATGGGAAGCCATTTCAATGTTACGGCATGTTGTACCGTGTACGTGCTGTAAGTCAGTACCGTACGTTCCCCACTCATACGATAACCATTCTTATGGGAAGCCATTTCAATGTTAAGGCATGCTGTACCGTGTACGTGCTGTAAGTCAGTACCGTACGTTCCCCACTCATACGATAATCATTCTTATGGGAAGCCATTGCAATGTTACGGCATGTCGTATCGTGTACGTGCTGTAGGTCAGTACCGTACGTTTCCCACTCATACGATAACCATTGTTATGGGAAGCCATTTCAGTGTTACGGCATGTCGTACCGTGTACATGCTGTAAGTCAGTACCGTACGTTGTCCACTCATACGATAACCATTCTTATGGGAAGCCATCTCAATGTTACGGCATGCTGTACCGTGTACGTGCTGTAAGTACCGTACGTTTCCCACTCATACTATAACCATATTTATAGGAAGCCATTTCAAGTTAGGGCATGTTGTACCGTGTACGTGCTGTAAGTCAGTACCGTACGTTTTCCACTCATACGATAACCATTATTATGGAAGCCATTTCAGTGTATTATAAGGTATTCATTTACCTTTCCTGTATACTCTTTTCTGTGCAGTTATTTCTGTTTCCAGTTCAGCGGCTTTAATCCACAGACGGACAGACTGTGGCAGATGACGAACAGCCTGTGCTGCGACCTGCTTGGAAGATTCAGGTGGCTAGAGAATACAAATTACTTGAGGTAAGAAATTATTGATCAGATAACACTATGATATCACAGCGCGCGGTGAAATCGCACACGTAGCCACCCTTGCACAGGCGACGCGACAGCTGAAAAAAATCGCGAAAAAAAGTTGCGAGAAATCAAGAAAGTTGAAATTTTCGCAACAAACTCATGGACTTTGATGCTCGTGTGGCCACTCTGCAACTTTTTCCTTGCACTCGCGACGCAACTAAAGCTTATCCATCTAATTAAGTGAGAAGAACCAAAACAAGGCTTCGTTTCTTTAAGAAATGTTGGCCGTTATGGCCAGCATTTGTCGCTCGTCTAGCCACCACAGCGCGTTGGTGATTTTAAAAAATCGCGTCGCCTGTGCAAGCAAAAAATCGCTCGTGTAGCCGCGGCTTTAGAGATAACAAGTATTTTTTATGACAGTGTATATATATATCACCTGTAATCTAACTGCCTCTAACCAGATATCTTCATTCTTGAGGCATACTTCTGATCCCTTAATGATGATATTCCTTGCTGCTTGCATACGACCCGTTACCTCTTCAAGACGAGCAGCTGCTATCCATCCTACAAAACAATTACAGAATATTTAATGTAGGGAGTATAGACCCCTTGCAGCACGTCGGAATGCAGCTCAATTTGGAGGGCAAAACAATAGGTTCGAATTCTCAGGAGATTGAAATTCTTTTGAGTTCTTTTGTTTTGCCCTCCAAATTGAGCTGCTCTGACGTCTCTGATATTTACAATTTATGAGTTGGGGGACTGCAAATAAAGTGGCATGGAGTACTTCTTATCAATCATATTATAAGTATGTGACATATTTTTCAAGTGAAAATCACCGCGGGCTGCTAAATTTCGAGCATGTTAGAAATCGTGGCGACTGAGCTGCGATCTGTCGTCGTAAAATCACCGCTCAAGTCACGCGAGAAGATGGCTAGTGTAAATGGGCCTTATAACTGCAGTTCGTACCTGGTGCGTGTTGTGGATTGGTAGTAATGACAGACTTTAACAACAACCTTGCTTTCTTGATATCCCTAAAAGAGTAACAGAAGCATTCATTAGGATTTAGAAGTTGATTTTTGCAGAGGGGGGGGGGGGGGGGGGGGGGGGGGGAACCAGAGAACCTGGAGAAAATTTCTTGAAGCACAGGAGAGAACCAAGAAGAAACTCTACTGATATATGACGATGAGTTCATGGTCAAAACCATGACAATTGCGATGAGAGTTGGCTGATTTGAAGTGCAACCTTTTCCAACTTTTGAGTAAATATATATATACTTAGGGTCAGCTTAAAATCGAAGCTCCCAGTTCAATTTTTCAAGCAACTGGGTAGCAAAGACATTTTTGGCTTGGGCGTAATCTTTACCCATTTCAGACCACGTCATTCCCTAGAGTATCATTTCTTTGTTTAACGGTTGTACATGAGAAGACACATGAATATGGATACAACTCAAACAAAGAATCTTATTCTCAAGACCATGTGTCATTCCCTAGAGTATCATTTCTTTGTTTAACGGTTGTACATGAGAAGACACATGAATATGGATACAACTCAAACAAAGAATCTTATTCTCAAGACCATGTGTCATTCCCTAGAGTATCATTTCTTTGTTTAACGGTTGCGCATGAGAAGATACATGAATATGGATACAACTCAAACAAAGAATCTTATTCTCAAGACCATGTGTCATTCCCTAGAGTATCATTTCTTTGTTTAACGGTTGCGCATGAGAAGACACATGAATATGGATACAATTCAAACAAAGAATCTTATTCTCAAGAGAATGACACGTGGTCTGAAATGGGAAACATTACGCTCAAGCTGTAAAGGAGGGTTGGCGCAAGGGATGGTTTTAAACTATTATTTTATCAACGTCTTTCACATGTTTGAGGAATCAGCACGGTGGAATCTTAATTGTTTGCAACATTAATATTACAAAGCGCACCTGCTGGAACCCCAATGATGGTTATATTGTGATATGACTGATAGAGACTGATGGTGATGACCACGACGTAGATGTCGAATAATGGTGAAGATTATTATCATGGTGATAAGGACGTCAATGATACCAGTGATTATCACGAAAGAGGAATGTGCGTCATCATCGACTTTAGTAACAAAAAAGTTAAATGAGAGAAGAGTTTCTAGTTGCTTCTCTCCTGTGCTTCGAGGGTTTTTCTCCGGGTTCTCCGGTTTTCCTCCCTCCTCAAAAACTTCTAAATTCCAATTCGATCATGGAACGAGGGCCACAGGTTTGTTAGCCACTGGCTATTAAGTGCTACCCTCGTAAAACAAGGACAAGGACGGTTTTCAAATCTAAGTTCCCCGGCCGGAAGTCTTTTAAGAGTGTAAAAAATTCATATTTCAGTTGACCGCTACATTAAAATTATCATAATAATAATAATAATACAATGTTTTCTATAGCGTCAATTCATATACTTTCAACAACGCTTTACAAATGGATATAATTAAGATAAAAGGAGAAAAAATTAAAGTTATTTAGTATTTTGCAGAATCTCAACACTTTTTGTAATTGCATATATTCACTTGACATAATATAACATTTTTTTCTTCTTTTGTAATTGTAGATATTCACTTGACATAATATAACAATATCATTTAGCCTTTTAGATTTATTAGACTAAGAAGAAAGAAAGAAAAACAAAAAACAAAAAAACTACTAACTATTAAAAAAACACTAATACCTTAAGAAAATTTGTAAAAATTTAATAAGAACAATTTAAAATATTAATAAAAATTCAAAATTCATTGACTCCGACGAAGGACTAACGTCCGAAACGTCAGTTTCTATTTTCACTACGGTGTAAAACTTATTAATCTACGATAACTGTTTCATTAAAATTATAGATTAGAATGACATCAAGTTAGAAAGTTTGAGACAAAAATATTGAATTCTTGAGAATTTTAGCTAATTTTAAAAACGTGAAAAACACCACAATGAGGCTAGCAAAACACTATTAAAATATAGACAGTCATTGTCTATTCTATGAGTACTCTATGACCTTGGATTCTAAATTCGTATTGAAAACCCCTGTTGGGACATACTACTCTTTTAATTAAGATACCAAACAACTCATTTACCATCATAAAATATTTAGCGATAGTGATTATTAAATATTTTTTAGACTCTTACATGTTTATATAAGAAAGATGTTTCTCGAGGAAATAATTTACTAACACAGACGAATACCCCATTCACACCAGACCTTTCAAACCTTCTTTAACTAAACTTCTTTGGGGATGTAGTTTTAATTTTGTATAAAGATGGCTGCCAAAAGACGAAGGAAATGCGATAGATAAATTAATAAATACCAAGGTCAGTTGGTGTGAATGGGATTCATTTTTTATGTTACAATACAATAAGTATAGAAGAATGTTTTGGCTGTGAAGAGGTTGAATATGACTAGTTGAAAGAGTCATGGCGCTCGCTAGTACTCGGTAATGGTCTTTATTTTCTTTCGCTTTGTCGCGAAGAAGTTTTTCGTCCAAGTAATTCAGGCGTTATCTCGTTTGAAAACTTCTTTCCTTGCCAAAGCTACTATGAAGCTTTTTGCAGCGAAACTGAAGGAAGAAAGAGGTCCGTGTAACACTCCACAAAGAGATTTTCGATTTCCTAGACACTAATTAAAAATGCGAAAATAACTTTATTGTACCATTTTTCTTTTTTTTATTATCATGTTAAAAATTGAAAATTATCGTACAAGTATCATTTTTTGATTTCCGAATTTAAAACTCAATATTAAAAACAAGCTTTTGAATGACTTTTTGTAATTTTAATTTTTGCACTGTGCAAAGTCATCAGACATTTAAAAATCCGGTTTGAAAAAAACAGGGGGAGGAAAAGAGACTCACGCCTACAATGACAAATCCGAGTTAGCCGAGCCGAGGCCAGTCTGTCAGAAGCCGAGTAACGTAGTACGACGCGTAACGCAACGCTGTGCACTACACTTTTTCTCACATATACTTCTAGCAAACTTAGAATTTAGCTTAAAGGCAGCACTCATCCACCTATTAGGCAAGCTAGCATAGTAATACTACTTACCTCAGTAACAAGTTGTCTTGCAATGGTATCGATACCAGATTGTGAAATCCTACTATAGGCGAATCGATGAATATTCCGTAAGGAACAAAACACTTGTAGGTTCCTTTCAGAGCATCCTCGCTGTATTCCATAATTTTCTGTTAGAAAAAAACTAACCTCGCGAAGTGTATAACCATTATCTTCTATCAAGTGCTTGATTTCGTGTTCATAAGGATCTAAAACACTTCGGTTTGAAGCCATGTTGCTAGGGTTAGTGTTACAAATTGCGCGCATTTTTTCGAGTGCGCTTATCACGTAGAAACCTCGTGCCGTGAAATTCCGTGTAGTTATAGGTAGTAGTACCTCCCCTCCCTCGGATTTGTCATCGTAGGCGTGAGTCTCTTTTCCTCCCCCTGTTTTTTTCAAACCGGATTTTTAAATGTCTGATGACTTTGCGCAGTGCAAAAATTAAAATTACGAAAAGTCATTCAAAAGCTTGTTTTTAATATTGAGTTTTAAATTCGGAAATCAAAAAATGATACTTGTACGATAATTTTCAATTTTTAACATGATAATAAAAAAAGAAAAATGGTACAATAAAGTTATTTTCGCATTTTTAATTAGTGTCTAGGAAATCGAAAATCTCTTTGTGGAGTGTTACACGGACCGAAAGAGTCAAGTTCTGATGAATGAATGTCTGATTCGATGCGTCGAAACTCACAGGTGTTTATCTGTTGATGTGAACGCTTGTTTTTCTTTTCGTCTATCCATTCTTCTCGACTAGAAGTATTATAATTAATTCATTTAACTACCAATAACCAAAAAAATGCAAATTGACTATCATCAATTATGAACGATGTTCATCACCTACGCCGGTTTTTGCAAACTTCATTTAAGGTGCAGCGGTCAACAACAATCAACGTTCATCATCTATCAAGCTTAGACAAGTGAATTATTTCGTAGCTACAATCGTAGTCGTCAGGACATTATTCAAGAAATGAAAAGAATTGCTGCCTTTGGGTTAATTTTTGGCATTTTTCTTGCTATTGAAATCGTCTATTGCAAAGCAAAGAAAAATCCAAAGTCTCTGCGTCGAGGAGCAGGAGAAGGTCATGCTATTTTCAGGAAGCATCCGTTGAGTAAGCTCAATGTTACACCAACCTTCGCTGAGGCCGTCAAAACTTATAAGCAGTGTCTTCGTGATTGTGCTGCGAACCCAAAATGTTGGTCAGCCAATTTCGGTACAAAAGAAGTTCTAAAAGGCGTGTTCTTGTGTGAACTTCTCCCAAAGGATAGATACAACGCCTCGTCAAGTTTTGTGAGCCCAGTTCAAGACTTCGTCCATTACAGCATCAAGGTTAGTGAACAATAACTTAGATTTAGAGGATATAAACTGTATTCGAAGCAAAGTTAAGAATAAAGCCACGGCATAGACCGAACGCCTTTGACTTTCAGAAATAAAAACCTATAATCTTAAAAAATAAGCACCACCATCTGAAAGAGCAAGCAGAAACATGTATTTTTTGGAAAGTTTCATTGCTATAAATCTAAGAATTCAAGTGAAACTATTTGGAATCAAAATTACAGAGATTTGTATGTGTTCAGTGATCTGTTTCCTTGCTAGCGACGTTGTGGTGTTTTTCACGTTTTTAAAATTAGCTAAAATTCTTATAACTTCTCAAGAATTTAATCTTTTTGTCTCAAACTTTCTAGCTTTGTTGATGTCATTCTAATCTATAATTTTAATTTAGCGGTCAACTATTTTAGCGTCAAAATCTTATAACTTCTCAAGAATTTAATCTTTTTGTCTCAAACTTTCTAGCTTTGTTGATGCCATTCTAATCTATAATTTTAATTTAGCGGTCAACTAAAATATGAATTAAAAAATTATGATAATGAAGTGGCGGCCATAATGGCATTCGTTCAATGTAGTTGATCCAAATATATATGAAAACGTAAGGCAGTGAAAAAAGTGAATAAAGCTGAAAGGAGAGAAGGAGAATAAGATAAGTTTCTTGTATTTAGCTTATTATCGTTATATATTTGTGAGGAATCATTATTTGGAACTTTCATCAGAATATTTTTAAATTCATATTATAAACAATTTTTTTACATAGACGTCTTGCTGTTTAACTTTTTTTAATTAACCAAAGGGTTTTTCAAGTGTGACGTCAATCGAATGAAAAAACCACTTCTGCCGGGTCCGAAACAAAAGGATTTTTCTTGCATGTGTTTTTGAATAATGGCTTATTATTTTCTAGACGCCCTGTTTAGACATTCCTTGTCAGCATGGCGGTACTTGCATTGCCAACTATTTCGAGGACACGTACAAATGCATGTGTATGTCTGGGTCAAAAGGTCGAAATTGCGAGAAGGAAGGTATGCATTGATACAGAATAGCCAATGTGCATGAGCACAAAGCGTGATGGGAAAGTGAGTCCTTATGATTTTCTTTCCTTCGACTTTTTCTATGGAAATAAAATATTTCAACCGAAGATAGTTCCTTTGATTTCCCTGTTCCATTTTTACAGGACTCACTTTCCCAGAGTGCTTTGTGAGCTTTGATTCACCTTACTACTAAATGCCTTTTTATGCTGAAAGTTTGTAGGAAAACTATTTTCTGACCCGTAATGGAGTAGATCGCTTTTACTGAGACTAGACTGCTGACTTAAGCTTGTGTTTAACAGAATTTCGCAGCTGCGCACAGCGATTTGCCGCTGGCTACACGAACAGCGGTATCTACGAAATCGTCAGCCCTGACGAAAATAAGATTGACGTATACTGTGACCATGGCAACGGAAAAGGTAAAGTGAACCCTTAAATATTACAGGCAATAGAGAAGCATTTTGCTGACAGACGTTTTTGTTAGATGATTCAGGCTGGACGATGATTTTCAAGGCTGTAAGTGGTGTATCACTACAACAAAAAGGTCCCTCAGTATTATGGCTGTCCAGCTCTCTTCTAGAATCCTCGTCGTCAGCTTTACCTATAAACAGCTCGTCCAGACAGCACTACAAGAACAGAATCATAGAACACTGGCAGGCGTTCAATTCAACACAGGTACTGTACTATCTATACTGTTTCTTATCAATTGTTAAAAAGGGCGGGAACAAAAGTCACTTGATGAAAGAGCTGGTAAACAAAGAGGTCAAGGTTGGTATTTCCAGGGAGGTATTTCCAGGGAGGTATTTCCAAGGATGGCATTTCCCTCCCACCTCCCTGGTATTTCCAACTGTTCATAAGTTTTTATTGGTAATTCTTATAGGTTCGATTGTCGTTATACAAGAACAAGGCAGAGGTTGTTCGTTTGGTATTCAACGCCACAGGATCTAACAAGACCAACTGGTTTTCTCGTGATCGTCTTCTAACAAGTCCCTGGACAGACATACATTCCCAGCCTGTCAATTTCTTTTCCATATTTGGTGGAATCACGGCTGATTTCAGACGAAGCTTTCACATCAACAGTTTTTATAATCTCTGTCCAGATGATTGGGGATGGATGGCACTTATAGAGCTGACTCCAGGACCCTGCTCCTGGGAAAACCACATGCAGCCTACATTCTCAATACTGTACTCTCCAACCAGCACTCGCGTGCACTGGACCCCCACAGGTTAGTGTAGATAAAAAAATGGCACGAAATCATAAGCTTCTTCATATCAGATAAAAAAAAAGAAATCCACGCTGATCGTCTCTTATTTCTAACCAATATTACAAGGAGAAAGATACACTGCATCGCAACCGATCTTAGTATATTATTCTAACTCTAAATTTCTCTATTTATACAGATGCAGTGTCCATAGCTGACATGATGGTTATATACATACGATGAACACGTAACATGATGGCTATATATATACTAGTTATACAATGGTTTCTCATGGCATACCGTGGATATCCCACTCGTCACTCGTATTTTCTTTGTATACAGACTCGCCCAAAGGCTCATGTGTATACTAGAAACTACAAGTGACTCGTAGGATATCCACAGTATGCCATGAGAAACCATTGTATAACCATTTTATCCCAAACCATAGAAAATACAAATGCGTAGATTCAATGCACAGTGCATGATGGGAAGGAAGAGTGAAGGGTGACAGAAATTCACTGACTTTTCCCTGACCATGAGAACCCTGCTCCCTGACACAAAAGCTTGCTGATCTAAATCACAATTTTATCTATGTTAGGTCTAGAGATTAGATATGTTAAAACACAATATCAGGTTTTAAATGACCAAATGTTGGTATTTTACTATTAATATCTGGGCCGTAGCAAGGCCAAAAATAGCAAGGGGGGGCATGTCAAAAGTATTGGGGTTACAGGGGCGTAGCCAGGATTTTGGCATAGGGGGACCCAAAACCCCAAACTTAAAAAAAAAAAAAAATGCCACCTTAAAAATCAGCCAACCTACCAAAAAAAAAAGGTGTGGCACGATTGAACCCCCTGGCTACCCCCCCTGGATTATATTCTAAAACACCCTATGTATTAGTAACAGACCTAAGATTTTCTGTGTTCAATATACAGTAGTTATTTGATAGTAGTTGATAGTTATTATATTCAGACTATACCTAAAAGACGTTTCTTATTGTAAGTATTTATGCAATTTTGGTTCTAAATAAATCATTGTCACTGTCATTGTTGAATCAAACCCAAGACCCCAGAGGTACGAGGCAAGTGTACTACCACTACACCACCCTTGATTCCCTAATGTATGTGATGTTGAGTGTAGGAATCAAACCCAAGACCCCAGAGGTACGAGGCAAGTGTACTATCACTACACCACCCTTGATTCCCTAATGTATGTGATGTTGAGTCCAGGAATCAAACCCAAGACCCCAGAGGTACGAGGCAAGTGTACTATCACTACACCACCCTTGATTCCCTAATATATGTGATGTTGAGTCCAGGAATCAAACCCAAGACCCCAGAGGTACGAGGCAAGTGTACTATCACTACACCATCCTTGATTCCCTAATGTATGTGATGTTGAGTCCAGGAATCAAACCCAAGACCCCAGAAGTGAGAGGCAAGTGTACTACCACTACACCACCCTTGATTCCCTAATGTATGTGATGTTGAGTCTAGGAATCAAACCCAAGACCTAGTTTCTAGTTGGTTCTCTCCTGTGCTTCGAGGGTTTTTCTCCGGATTTCCTCCCTCCGCAAAAACTTCTAAATTCCAATTCGATCATGGAACGAGGGCCACAGGTTTGTTAGCCACTGGCTTCTTTAAGTGTTACCCTCGTAAAACAAGGACAAGCACAGTTTTCAAATCTAAGTTCCCCGTCCGAAGGTTTTAAAGACTTTTAAGAGTGTAAAAAATTCATATTTTTGTTGACCGCTACATTAAAATTATAGATTAGAATGACATCAAGTTAGAAAGTTTGAGACAAAAAGATTAAATTCTTGAGAATTTTAGCTAATTTTAAAAACGTGAAAAACACCACAATGAGGCTAGCAAAACACTATTTAACAATTACTCCTCGAGTCCGAATGGTCTACGAGTCAATAGCCCATGAGGCCGAAGGGCTATTGACTCGTAGGCCATGAGGGCGAGAGGTCTAACTGTTTTAGTAAAAACCTACTAATCGGTCCAATAAAAGGATGCAAAAAGTTTTGGATTTTGCTTTAAATATATATTTTTTGGTTTTCAAAACCGGCGTTTTTCGCTACTAGAGGTCTATCACTAATAGACCCCTAGTAGCTCAGCCAATCACAGGGCTCGATTGGTGATAGACCATTAGTAGGTTTTTTCTAACAAAAATTAGTAAAATTCTACTACTATACTAATGCAAATCCTGCATTCTGATTGGCTAACGTACTCACTATCTATCAGCCAATAGATAGTGGGTAGAGAAAGTTGGCTTTGTTTTGAAAAAAATGGCGGCTTTCCCTTTGCGATTTTGTGAAGTTTCCTACGAAGAAATTCGTTGAGAATTTTACTAAAACAATTAGAAGACTCACTCTCGATTTCTATCAGCTTTGATAGTTGACTCGGGGCCGGAGCCCCTCGTCAACTATCAGCCGATAGAAATCTCGAGTTCGTCTTCTAATTGTTAAATATAGACAGTCGTTGTCTATTCGTTAAACTCTATAGAACTAAAGTACTCTATGACTTTGGATTGTAAATTCATATTGAAAACCCGTGTTGGGATATACTACTAAACTTATTGTATTGTAACATAAAAAATGAATCCTTAATCCTTCACACCAACTGACCTTGCTATTTATTGATTTATCTATCGCATTTCCTTCGTCGTTTGGCAGCCATCTTTATACAAAATTAAAACTACATCCCCAAAGAAGTTTAGTTAAAGAAGGTTTGAAAGTTGTTTAGTTAGGCGTACAGGCTGATAGAAGGGCACTTGTTCAACTAAACATCCTTTAAACTTGTTTAAAGGCCTGTAATTGTGAATGGGGTATTCGTCCGTGTTAGTAAATTATTTCCTCGAGAAACATCTTTCTTATATAAACATGGAAGAGTCTAAACAATATTTAATAATCACTATCGCTAAATATTTAATGATGGTAAATGAGTTGTTTGATATCTTAATTAAAAGAGAAGAACTTTTCTGTCTGTGAAGAGGTTGGATATTACTTGAAAGAGTCATGACGCTCGCAAGCACTCGGCAATGGTCTTTATTTTCTTTCGCTTTGTCGCGAAGAAGTTTTTCGTCCAAGTAATTCAGGCGTTATCTCGTTAGAAAACTTCTTTCCTTGCCAAAGCTACTATGAAGCTTTTTGCAGCGAAACTGAAAGAAGAAAGAGTCAAGTCTTCTGATGAATGAATGTCTGATTCGATGCGTCATTCGAAACTCACAGGTGTTTATCTGTTGATGTGAACGCTTGTTTTTCGTTTCGTCTATCCATTCTTCTCGGTTAGAAGTATTGTAATTAATTCATTTAAACTACCAATAACCAAGAAAATGCAAATTGACTATCATTAATTATAAACGATGTTGATCACCTACGCAAGTTTTTGCAAACTTCATTTAAGGTGCAGCGGTCAACAACAATCAACGTTCATCATCTATCAAGTATAGACAACTTTTCAAGTGAATTATTTCGTAGCTACAATTGTAGTCGTCAGGGTATTATTTAAGAAATGAAAAAAATTGCTGCCTTTCGGTTAATTTTTGGCATTTTTCTTGCTCTTGAAATCGTCTATTGCAAAGCAAAGAAAAATCCAAAGTCTCTGCGTCGAGGAGCAGGAGAAGGTCATGCTATTTTCAGGAAGCATCCGTTGAGTAAGCTCAATGTTACACCAACCTTCGCTGAGGCCGTCAAAACTTATAAGCAGTGTCTTCGTGATTGTGCTGCGAACCCAAATTGTTGGTCAGCCAATTTCGGTACAAAAGAAGTTCTAAAAGGCGTGTTCTTGTGTGAACTTCTCCCAAAGGATAGATACAATGCCTCGTCAAGTTTTGTGAGCCCAGTTCAAGACTTCGTCCATTACAGCATCAAGGTTAGTGAACAATAACTTGGATTTAGAGGATATAAACTGTATTCGAAGCAAAGTTAAGAAAAAAAGAAATGGCATAGACCGAATGCCAATATGGCCGCCTTTGACTTTCAGAAATAAAAACCTATAATCTTAAAAAATAAACACCACCATCTGAAAGAGCAAGCAGAAATATGTATTTTTTGGAAAGTTTCATTGCTATAAATCTAAGAATTCAAGTGAAACTATTTGGAATCAAAATTACAGAGATTTGTATGTGTTCAGTGATCTGTTTCCTTGCTAGCATCATTGTGGTGTTTTTCACGTTTTTAAAATTAGCTAAAATTCTCATAACTTCTCAAGAATTTCATATTTTGTCTCAAACATTCTAACTTTGTTGATGTCATTCTAATCTAGAATTTCAATTAAGTGGTCAACTAAAATATGAATTTGTATAGGAAATCGCACGACCTCGAGTACAATTTGGAAATTAATAGGTACGAGTAAAGGCGAGTGCAATTACAAGAACTTTCAAAACATTACTCGTACCTATTAATTTCCAAATTGTACTCGAGGTCGTGCGATTTTTTTATTTATAGTTCACTCGACAACATTTTATAAAACATGCGAAGCGAAGGCATTCATTCATCTTCATTGCCTTTGCTATAACCGACTCTTCTCCAAGAACGCTAAGTCAAGAACAGCATAGAAAGTGTCCAATATATAATTGTACGTGGGATTAACCATGATTAAATAGACGTTCAACCACGTTTATATTAATTTAATACCAAGCTTTCGCACCGCTGGTGCATCTTCAGGGCTGAATGATATTTTACAATTGTAACAAAAAACGTAACTAAATGCGCGCGCTACTATTGGCCAATAAGGTAACAAGAAAACAACTACAGTTTGCCGGTAAGATTTGATCCTAACTATTTTCGAAACAAAAAACGAGCCTCTACTCGCTGTGTTTTTTCGCTAAACGGAAAGAAATTTGCTTTAAAACTATTGTTAGCTGTTTCCTACATATTGTACAATTATTGTAGTTGTGGTGTCAAATTTATTTTTCGAGAAGACCACAGAAGACAACAGGTAGTAAAACGAGAACATTCAAAACTCCAACTCAAAGTGTTTGGCGAAAACTAGAAAGAAAAAACGACTTTCTACTACAAAACATGATTTATTACGTCTTGAATTTGTCTAGTCAGTTATCTTAATTTGAGGCCTTCCTATGTGTGTATTGAACAGTTTTCTGATTTTTTTTATTTTAATCTAAAAAACGCTGTTTTTTTGTGAATTTCACTGGGGAAATTTGCCGCTTTTGGCCGTGTTTCCATAGCGACCTAATTGGTACTCCGACGGAGTACAAATTAACGCTCTAATTGTACTCCTCTAGACCAATCAGAATCGTGTAATTTTGTCGAGTGTACTATAAAAACAATTATGATAATGAAGTGGCGGCCATATTGGCATTCGGTGAATAAAAAGTGAATAAAACTGAAAGGAGAGAAGGAGAATAAGAACGAACGATGTAAGATAAGCTTCTTGACGCAGAAGACTGAACTAATTGCAGAACGTTCAAATTATTTCACTTATTATTTTTAAAATTAATATTATAAACAAATTTCTTGGATAGACGTCTTGCTGTTTAAGGTGACTGGCTACTTTTGGAAATAATTTTAAACTTTTTTTTAAACTACGATTTTCTAGAGTGAAATTTAATACTGATTCCGAATATGAAAAGAAAAATGGGGTGTCCCGCGCTCGTTTTCGAGATAATCAGCATTTAATGGAGGCCTACGCGCGAGTTTTTGAAGCAAAAAGTGATCAGAATTTTTTTTACAATTCATAAGATAATAGTTCTTCGCAGACTCTATCATAGACAAATGCCAGCTAGTGAATCATTCTACAATACCACATGGATATTTTTGAATAAAAGACAAAGAAATACGTCGATTTGTCATATTTCTCCCTTTCAGTGCTCTCAAAAATCTCATAAAGTCCGCAAACAAAAATTCCTACAAAAATCTTTTTTTTATGTGTTAGAAAAATTAACTTTTCTAAAAAATTTGATATAACGTAGATTTTTAAGAGTTCTTGCAATTAAGCTTATAAAAAGTATAGAGTCCCGTGCAAAATTTGAGGGTTTTGCGCTGTTGAAGTTCAAAACGTGTATGGTTCCTCAATAATGTTTCGTATTTTATTCAGCGGTTTTTGGTAGACGCGCTCATCGTGGGCTCAAATCGCGTTAACTTCTTTTACTTAACTATAGAGTTTTCGAAGTGTGACGTCAATTGAATGATAAAACCACTTCCGCCGGGTCCAAAAACAAAAAGCAGTTTTAAAAAGATTTTTCTAGCAGGTGTGTTCGAACAAAACGTTTTTGAATAATGGCTTATTATTTTCTAGACGCCCTGTTTAGACATTCCATGTCAGCATGGCGGTACTTGCATTGCCAACTATTTCGAGGACACGTACAAATGCATGTGTATGTCTGGGTCAAAAGCCGGTCGAAATTGCGAGAAGGAAGGTATGCATTGATACAGAATAGCCAATGTGCATGAGCACAAAGCATGATGGGAAAGTGAGTCCTTATGATTTTTTTTCCTTCGACATTTTCTATGGAAATAAAATATTTCAACAGACGAAAATAACCGAGTAAATATTTTGATATATCCTTTGATTTGCCCGTTCCATTTTTACAGGACTCACTTTCCCAGAGTGCTTTGTGAGCTTTGATTCACCTTACTACTAAATGCCTTTTTATGCTGAAAGTTTGAAGGAAAACTATTTTCTGACCCGTAATGGAGTAGAGCGCTTTTACTGAGACTAGACTGCTGACTTAAGCTTGTGTTTAACAGAATTTCGCAGCTGCGCACAGCGATTTGCCGCTGGCTACACGAACAGCGGTATCTACGAAATCATCACCCCTGACGAAAACAAGATTGACGTATATTGTGACCATGGCAACGAAGAAGGTAAAGTGAACCCTTAAATATTACAGGCAATAGAGAAGCATTTTGCTGACAGACGTTTTTGTTAGATGATTCAGGCTGGACGATGATTTTCAAGGCTGTAAGTGGTGTATCACTACAACAAAAAAGTCCTTCAGTATTATGGCTGTCCAACTCTCTTCTAGAATCCTCGTCGTCAGCTTTACCTATAAACAGCTCGTCCAGACAGCACTACAAGAACAGAATCATAGAACACTGGCAGGCGTTCAATTCAACACAGGTATTGTACTATCTATACTTTTTCTTATCAACTGTTACAAAAGGCGGGAACAAAAGTCACTTGATGAAAAAGAGCTGGTAAACAAAGAGGTCAAGGTTGGTATTTCTAAGGAGGTATTTCCAAGGTTGGTATTTCTCTCCCACCTCCATGGTATTTCCAGCTGTTCATAACTGAGTTCTTATTGGTAATTCTTATAGGTTCGATTGTCGTTATACAAGAACAAGGCAGAGGTTGTTCGTTTGGTATTCAACGCCACAGGATCTGACAAGACCAACTGGTTTTCTCGTGATCGTCTTCTAACAAGTCCCTGGACAGACATACATTCCCAGCCTGTCAATTTCTTTTCCATATCCGGTGTAATCACGGCTGATGCAAGGCGAAGCTTTCACATAAACAGCTTTTATAATCTCTGTCCAGATGATTGGGGATGGATGGCACTTATAGAACTGACTCCAGGACCCTGCTCCTGGGAAAACCGCATGCAGCCTACATTCTCAATACTGTACTCTCCAACCAGCACTCGCGTGAACTGGACCCCCACAGGTTAGTGTAGATAAAAAAATGGCACGAAATCATAAGCTTCTTCATATCAGATAAAAAAAAAGAAATCCACGCTGATCGTCTCTTATTTCTAACCAATATTACAAGGAGAAAGATACACTGCATCGCAACCGATCTTAGTATATTATTCTAACTCTAAATTTCTCTATTTATACAGATGCAGTGTCCATAGCTGACATGATGGTTATATACATACGATGAACACGTAACATGATGGCTATATATATACTAGTTATACAATGGTTTCTCATGGCATACCGTGGATATCCCACTCGTCACTCGTATTTTCTTTGTATACAGACTCGCCCAAAGGCTCGTGTGTATACTAGAAACTACAAGTGACTCGTAGGATATCCACAGTATGCCACTCGAAACCATTGTATAACCATTTTATCCCAAACCATAGAAAATACAAATGCGTAGATTCAATGCACAGTGCATGATGGGAAGGAAGAGTGAAGGGTGACAGAAATTCACTGACTTTTCCCTGACCATGAGAACCCTGCTCCCTGACACAAATGCTTGCTGATCTAAATCACAATTTTATCTATGTTAGGTCTAGAGATTAGATATGTTAAAACACAATATCAGGTTTTAAATGACCAAATGTTGGTATTTTACTATTAATATCTGGGCCGTAGCAAGGCCAAAAATAGCAAGGGGGGGGCATGTCAAAAGTATTGGGGTTACAGGAGCGTAGCCAGGATTTTGGCATAGGGGGACCCAAAACCCCAAACTAAAAAAAAAATAAAAAATGCCACCTTAAAAATCAGCCAACCTACCAAAAAAAATAGGTCTGGCACGATTGAACCCCCTGGCTACCCCCTGGATTATATTCTAAAACACCCTATGTATTAGTAACAGACCTAAGATTTTCAGTGTTCAATATACAGTACACTGAATTTATTGGGGGAGAGGGGGGGTGGTGGGGGGGTGACTGATTAGCTTTGATAGTTATTACATTCAGACTGTACCTAAAAGACGTTTCTTATTATTTCATGTAAATATTTATGCAAGTTTGGTTCTAAATAAATCATTGTCACTGTCATTGTTGAATCAAATCCAAGACCCCAGAGGTGAGAGGCAAGTGTACTACACTACACCACCCTTGATTCCCTAATGTATGTGATGTTGAGTCTAGGAATCAAACCCAAGACCCCAGAGATGAGAGGCAAGTGTACTACCACTACACCACCCTTGATTCCCTAATGTATGTGATGTTGAGTCCAGGAATCAAACCCAAGACCCCAGAGGTGAGAGGCAAGTGTACTACCACTACACCAACCTTGATTCCCTAATGTATGTGATGTTGAGTCCAGGAATCAAACCCAAGACCCCAGAGGTGAGAGGTGAGTGTACTACCACTACACCACCCTTGATTTCCTAATGTATGTGATGTTGAGTCCAGGAATCAAACCCAAGACCCCAGAGGTGAGAGGCAAGTGCACCACCATTTTATAATTCTTGTTTTAACATAATCTATAAATAACACATACCCAATGTCTCCACCGCTAAGAGGAGTCAGGCTCTGTAAGTCAGTCAGGTAACCCTTGGGATCCACCACCGTCTGACCACTCACTGAATCAGAGGCTTGATCAAGCTTTACACCCACAAGAGACTTCCTTGCTTTTCCTATCATGTTCAGGTCAAGGTCTGCTGATGGCGTGGAGAACCCTGGGGTCATGGCTCCTGGGAATGGGGTTTGGAATCCACCAAGTTTCTGAGTATTTTAACAAAACAGTTAAGTTTGAAGGAGTTTGAGGAGCACTGGGCAGAACACAGGGGGAGGGGAGGATGTAGCTAAGGTCTGAAGTAAATAGCATTTGGAAAAGGATGATTGAAAGAATTGATGGATGGATGGATGGATGGATGGATGGATGGATGGATGGATGGATGGATGGATGGATGGATGGATGGATGGATGGATGGATGGATGGATGGATGGATGGATGGATGGATGGATGGATGGATGGATGGATGGATGGATGGATGGATGGATGGATGGATGGATGGATGGATGGATGGATGGATGGATGGATGGATGGATGGATGGATGGATGGATGGATGGATGGATGGATGGATGGATGGATGGGATGAGTGTTACTAACCTGTTGTATACTTGTTAGAGCATTCACTGAATCCCCTGATAACATAGCTCCCTGTATTACGCTATCAGGTACTGGTGTAAACCTGTGGAAAAGCACATCTGTAGCGTTAAATATGTGTTTCAAACAACAACTTACACTAGCTTGTAACTCTGTCATTTACAAAAGGTATCAATGCTTGGATAATAGAGTACTGTGAAGTGAAGTGTGATGTCATCAAATTCCAAATTCTGCACTCCAGTTTTGAAATGTTCATATTTGAATCATCACTCAATGTCAACAAAATCCTAAAGTGCTTAAAAACAATTTTTGTGATGCTATCACTTGAATGATTGGTTAGTTTTCACTTGTCTGAGTCAAAAAGTGCTTGTAACTTTCAAACCTACAAGCTTGTTTTAGTCTGTGCTTTTGAAAAGGAATTTGAAATCCTTCTATGCTGGATCGACAGTAAGAGTACTTACTTCTCTCCCTTGGGATTTCTTTGTTTCTTACTGCGATAATCACCCACTTCAGGGATGTTTACCCAGTCATCTTCAGATACTTCTGTTAACTTCCTCTGTAGGTAAACATATTCATGTTAAGGCCTGTTTATGGTGAAGGAAGAAAGTGTTCATAATATGAATGGGAAGCACAGGTGGTATAGTGGTGACAGTGCTCGCTTCTCATTAATGCGACCTAGGTTCAAGTCCCACTGGGCTTGGGGTTGTATGTGAGTAGAGTTGCTTGTTGGAATCCACTGTTAATTCCCATTTATTCATTCATTCATCTGTTAATTTATCCATCCATTCATCCATTCATTTCATTCTTTCATTCATCCATCCATCCATTAATTCATTGATCCCTTCATCCATCCATTCATTAATCCATTCATCCATTCATCCATCCATCCATCCATCCATCCATCCATCCATCCATCCATCCATCCATCCATCCATCCATCCATCCATCCATCCATCCATCCATCCATCCATCCATCCATCCAGATTTTTTTAAATCTCCTGAGAATTGGAACCTATTGTTTTGCCCTCCAAATTGAGCTGCATTCCGGCATACTGCAAGGGGTCTATATCTGCATTTCCGTATGTTGTTATACTTATGCTTGCATCTCTAGTGTGAACCAGGCTTTACATAGCATTATTTGTACCTAGAGTAAGCTAGATGATGCTTCACAGTGAACAGTGCATTGTGATCTAGTTTGGGTACAAATATGAATCAAACTGATTTGATTCATATCATGTTATGGGTCTTTAGACAGGTTTCATAATGTTATGAACACTATGGTTCTCCATGGATTTTCCAATAGTATGGCTTAGAAACATCAATACTAGCTCTTTTTTTGAGAGTGCAAAAATGCAAAAACAGAGTGCGCCTTGTTTAACCCAGAAGTGAATGAATAAAAAAACAAATGAACGCATGAGAAACTAACTGAAAAAATACACATTTATTTTTTTTTAGTTTTTACCTTCAAGTCAGCAAACTGTTGTTGAATTTTTGGTCTTTCTTGTCGATACTTTTCTATTTTTTCCTTCAGTTTTTGTTCCCTGTAATTTTAGACAATTATTTCAATCTCTTACAAAATTATGATTGTGTAGAACTTTCTAGATAACATCAATACCTTCCTCAAACACTGTATTCTCAATTCCCAAACACTATTAAATGTCAGAGGACAGCTTAAATTTCTAGTACTATTCATTATAATTTTTTGAATTTCTAAGGTCCTCGGCCTTGGAATCAACCCTGTGACCTCAGCATGTAAGTTACTACGCTTATCACTTGAGTGAGAAAGGAGAGAATTTAGAGACATAAGTTTTACTGTCAAAAGTACAATGTCGTAAGTGGCAACAGCACATCAGAAAGGCATGTGATTATCTTCTTTATGAGGGTGGGAACAGAAGATTCTGATTGGTTGAGGCATGTTTCACTGGCGGCCCTTTTATTGTTAGCTTATGCCGTTTCCCCTAACAACATTGAAGTTGTCAAGACAAAACTTATGTCTCTAAACTTTCCTGTTTCTCACTCAAGTGATAAGCGTAGTAGTAGTAGTAGTATGATGAGAACATACAATCTTGTACACCCAAATGATGGGTGCTCATGCCCAAAAGGTTGGTAAATAAAGTTGTAGTTAGGATGTCAAGGAAACGAAGTAAAAGAAGACCTCAGTTATATTAATGAAATTCAAAGGTGGCGAGAGGTGGATAATTTACCACTCTTTTACTGTGCTTCTCTATTTTATACCTTCTTTCTTTTCTTCTGTCATCCATCCTTTTATCAATAGCTTCATATACTTCATCAGCTTCCTCGTCATCCTTGTCATAAGGACCGCTAGAGAAAAGACTCCCTCCATATCCGGCAAACTAGTAGGAAAATACCGAACATTTTAATCAACAGAGAGCTGAGAGAATCAATCCCCTCTTCTAAGGCATCAACAAGATTCAAAAAAACTTATGACCCATATTTTACAACCAACACTAAAACCCTTAAGGGGCTCGCACATTTTCTGTGACATTCAAAGGCAACCACCACACATCATTCATTCAAAATATTTTTTGGGGCCAAATAGGCAATGTGCATCAAAGCTCACAAAGCACTCTGGGAAAGTGAGTTCTTTAAAAATGTAACAGGGAAATCAAAGGAACTATCAGGAAAAAATTACTCTGTTCAAAACCTTTTATTTCCATAGAAAATGTTGAAGGAAAAATTATCAGATGAATTTTTAGAGGAGCCGAAAAAGCCTAAGAACTCACTTTCCCATCCTGCTTTGTGCTAGAATTTCGAGCTCATGTACATTGGCTAATACCTCATCATAGTTAGACTCATTCAAGTCTTCTTCTTCTTCCTCGTCATCTTTTTTCTGTAAATGAGCTGGTTTGCCATGTCTTTCATCACTGGTTACAAACAGAAAAACATGTAACTACACATACTCAAACAAACCATCAAATTCATTGAACCCTGAAACAATATCTGGGCTGACGTAAGTCAGGGCATGGCTACATGTAACTCACAGATCCAACCCTGAAACAACCACTGGGCTGATCTAAGTCAGGGCATGGCTAACTCACAGATCGAACCCTGAAACAACCACTGGGCTGATCTAAGTCAGGGCATGGCAGCCTAACTCACAGATCAAACCCTGAAAACAACCACTGGGCTGATCTAAGTCAGGGCATGGCTAACTCACAGATCAAACCCTAAAACAACCACTGGGCTGATCTAAGTCAGGGCATGGCTAACTCACAGATCAAACCCTGAAACAACCACTGGGCTGATCTAAGTCAGGGCATGGCTAACTCACAGATCCAGCCCTGAAACAACCTCTGGGATGATCTAAGTCAGGGCATGGCTAACTTACAGATTGAACCCTGAAACAACCTCTGGGCTGATCTAAGTCAGGGCATGGCTAACTGACAGATCAAACCCTGAAACAACCTCTTGGCTGATCTAAGTCAGGGCATGACTAACTCACAGATAGAACCCTGAAACAACCTCTGGGCTGATCTAAGTCAGGGCATGGCTAACTCACAGATCAAACCCTGAAACAACCACTGGGCTGATCTAAGTCAGGGCATGGCTAACTCACAGATCAAACCCTGAAACAACCACTGGGCTGATCTAAGTCAGGGCATGGCTAACTCACAGATCCAACCCTGAAACAACCTCTGGGATGATCTAAGTCAGGGCATGGCTAACTCACAGATCCAACCCTGAAACAACCTCTGGGATGATCTAAGTCAGGGCATGGCTAACTTACAGATTGAACCCTGAAACAACCTCTGGGCTGATCTAAGTCAGGGCATGGCTAACTGACAGATCAAACCCTGAAACAACCTCTTGGCTGATCTAAGTCAGGGCATGACTAACTCACAGATAGAACCCTGAAACAACCTCTGGGCTGATCTAAGTTAGATACATAACCGTACGTTTTAGTAAAACTCTGCTTGGACTACCTGTGCTTGGACTTCACCGTCAACATGAGCCTCAATTTCATGCTTTAATAATCAATATCTGGATTTACTTAGTTTATCCTAAACACACTAAACAGTTGTCTTATTAATAACTTCTAAGACGTTTTTAAAAGGAATATCATCACAATAAAGTAAAATATATACCTGATATCAGTGGCCTCTCTGGCTGGACCGATGTCAGACCGAGTTGTAAATCCAGTTGCTCTGAAACCAAAATACAATAAGACTATAAAATATACATCCAACTTCCTTATATCTATATCCTTCCCAATGATTTTGGCATCAGCAACTCAAGATACGCTAAATATTTGACTTTTTTCACAAAAAAATAAAGAATTTTTTCAAAGTAAAGTTGAAGAAAGACGAAGTTTTGATTTCAAAATTTGCGCATTTAAAGGAGAAATTTAACACTTACCCTCTACCAAGACCTGGTACGTATCCAAGAGGTGCCGCTACGCCTATAAAAGGCTTTCTTTTTTTGTTTAATAAAGACATTTTTGGAGAAAAACCGAAGAGTTTTTTCGTAAAAAGAAACGAAGACTTCACGTTTTTCAAGATGGCCGCCGTCTGCCTCGTTTCGATGCTAGTTCCAGGCTCCCAGACCGATGCGCGCCAATTTTCGAAACTCAAAACGAACAGAATTCATTTGAAAAAATATTTGCTTGACTTTAAGAGCCAAAAAATGAACTTAAAATGGCACAAAATCACTCCTTTACTTAATATATCAGTACTTTAATGTATAATTGATAACTCTGAGCGATATTTTTGGTCTTAAATATGGATGTTGATTCAGATTTTGAGTTTGAATGCCCGAAATGGTACGACTTTGCTCGAGAAGAAGATGACGAGCAAGAAGAATGGTAGGGGACTTTAAAATTGTTTTTGTCTTTGTAATATCGTTATTTTAATGTTTTATTGCCTTCATTTAATCAAGCTTGGATGATTCTTGGTTTGAGAGAGACCATCCACTCCATGAACCAAAGGACAAAGAAAAAAACCTTCAAGAACTCAAACCGCTTATCGAGATCAATGAAAAACAAACTGACGATAACAAGAAGTCAATGGGGCCGAAAAAACCCGATAGAAATACAAAATACAAAAAATCTCTTGGATTTAACAAGAAAGTACAGTTGTTAAGGGGTGAGAATGGTCAAAGACGAAGAAAACTCCCTGATACAACGAGGATGAAGCGTCGAAATTCATCCGAGGGTCCAAAAAACAACAAAGAGCGGAAATCCGGTGGACAAGTCGAGAAGAAGTCTTCAAGAAGTGATTTTAGTAATAATGCTGATTTCACTCCACCTTGGGGACTTAATTCTCCTTCCACTAGACCAGGTAAGGATGCTCTAGCTCAGTATCTGTATAGTACCCTCCCCTCTAAACAACGTTGCTAAACAACGTATTTATGTATATAAATGGTAATGACAGACACCCATTATTGAGCATTTCTAGGAGCCCATGGGGGGACAGGGGGAGTGGTGACGTTTCAGGTACCCACTACCTAACCCAATGAGAGCAACTTCCAAGCACCCTTCCAAGCACCAATGTTTTGGCTTTGCCCCCCCTTCCTTCGCTACCCTGCCCTATCCACTTTGTCTGACTTTGTCAAGATATTGCACATGTTGCATTGTGGTCTAGCTTGGGTACAAACATCCTTTGATCATCAAGCCTTATATGGTGTTGCTTGTACCCAAGCTAGACCACAATGCACCTTCAGTTGTTTGTTAACCTCTGAAATGTCTTTGAGTACAGTGTAGCTCTATGCTCTAATAATAATATAATAATATGTCTTTATTAATCATAAGGTAAAAATACATATCTTATGTTACAATAATATATAAATAAGTAGTATAAATAATTCAAATATTTTAAAAATGCTCTAGATTCATTGTGATTGATTTGGGTGGATTGTCTTTTCCCATATGTCCTAATAAATCACTTTTCCTTGCTTTTTTAGGGACAAGTGGAGAAACTGATATATCACCCAGAACAGCATTATTGTGTTCGCCGTTACGTGGTCCATTAATGTCTCCTCCAATCCACTCTCCTAAGAACACTCTGTTAGCAAAGGCAGTAAACAAAGCTGGGACAAACCACAAGAGGAGAATCCTACCTGCTGTACCTTGCAATCATAATGTACAGGTAAATGTGGATTGTTATTTGATCACCTACCAACCTTTCTCCCTCCTTCTTTCCTTCCTTCCCCCTTTTCTTCCCTCCATGTCTTGAGTATGGTGTGGTGCAAAAACACCTGCCTCTCCCCTCTGAGGTCTGGGGTTCAAATCTTAGTCACCATGAGAGCTGAGTAGGTTGGTTCTCTTTTGAACTCTGAGGGTTTTTCTGGGCCTTTGGTTTTTCCTTCCTCCTCTCAAATCACCCCAGCTAACTAATTCAAACTGGTTAGAGCTGTGCTCCGGGGTCTTACATGGACTGTATGGCGGCTGCCGAAGGCGCCTTCACATGTTTTCAGTTTGACTCTGCACCACTGATGTACTTGCAGTGGTGATTAGGGATAACAAGTCTTCCTTCCTTCCTTCCTCCTATCTTCTCTCCTCCCTTCCTTCTTTCCTTTGTGTTTTCTCCTACATAAAGCAATTTTCACATATAGCTAAATATTTATTTATTTATTTATTTATTCATTTATTTATTTCAGAATCAGGAAATCTCTTCACATTTACCCTTAAGAGGTACCACCAAATCACAGTCAGAAGACCAATCTCCACATCATTTTCTGCCAGAATCAAGTGTAATAAAGAGTCAGAGCCCTGCAACAACCACCATGAATAGTGATAAACAGTTATTTAATCCATCAAGACAGAACACTGATGCTAACAGTACTGATATGAATGATCAGCGACAAGATCGAAGGGAAGATCGTCCCATAAGCGTGGAAGAACTCCTCAAACAACACAATCAAAAAGTACTTGCATCTAAGATGAAATATGATTCTAACGGAAGGCGAATACAAAGAAGATCAGTAACAACAGTGGTTGGCTCTGAAGCAGATAACAAGACATGTGTATTAAATACAAACGACCAAAAGAATTCTGAAGTATTTGTCACACAAGATGAAATAACTGCCAGTTCTTCCACCGAAGCTAAAAACTTGGGTGTCATAAATGAAGAAGGGACTATAGTCAATCCTATTCTAAAAAGTGTAGATAGTAAAGGTGAAACAAGCACAGAAATTACTGCCGAAGCTCTCTTGAAGTTACATAACCAGAGGATAATGGCATCCAAATGTAAATATGATTCTAACGGCCGAAGGATTAGAACTGTTAACCCGTCATTCTGTGCTGCTCCATCCAAGGTAATTGTGTACAGCTATTTGAAAAAAGGTTGCTGAAGGTTTTGTTGCATGTTGCATACCAAGCTCGAAATGCAGTATGAGTGCTGTGAATTCAAGCAGCGAAAGGTCACAACAATATGGGATTTTTCCAATCTTTGTCTGCAGTTTTTTTCTAGTATATTTTCTTCGGTGCTGACATTACAGTATTTACATAATATTATGAAATATAATACATTTCAAGCTTGGTAAGCAAAAAGCAACATGCAACAAAACATTCACCAACCTTTTTTGAAATAGCTATATTCATTTCTAGTTTACAAAGAAATAGCAAATAAATGAATCTATTTTGCCCTTTCTATGGGAGGATTTCAGCTAATATACCTCAGCTTTGCTGCAGACAGACCTTGACACAGTCCTTAAGAAACTTGAAATATCTTCATTAATTTTGAAACAGGTCCAAAACATTATCCACCCCCTCCCCCCCAAAGAAAGAAATCAACCCCACCCCACCCCCAAAAAGTCATGGGTCTCCTTGGGAACTGCACATTGATCTTTTTATAACTAAAGTTTTTTGTTACTACTCAACAGTCAGATGAACCTGAGAAGCCAAGTATTGCTAAGAATAAAGGAAGAAGATCAATTGCTTCAAGCACAACAGTTGGAAAAAGGAGACATTTGTCTAGTACAACCAACAATGAACCTAAGGCAACTACAACGCTAAAACAACAGCGCAGATCCTGCATTGCTGACCCAAAAACTCAGGACACATCACATGGAGCAGTGAAGAGAAACAATATTGATGAAAGTGGAACAAAGTGGTCAGCTAGTACTTGTGCCGCAGCTGGCAAAGACATTACCTCCAAGGGTTCTAGTTCTGATTTGAAGCGATATACTACCACACAAGATGTTAAACATGGGCTAAAAAATAAACGAAGGTCATGTGTCGCTGCTCCAGTTTCTAGTCTACAGATGTCTGGGTTAACCAAGAGTACAGGTGTTGCGGCACAAAATAGACGCCAAAAGAGGCGATCATGTGTCGCTGCTCCACAAACACCAAAGAGGCTTGCATCAGACAGTGCTGATCAAGAACTCAAGGATATGATTGCAAGACATAACCAAAGGCTTGCTAAGAATAAATGAATATTTTGATTGTCAATTGAATACACTTGTCTAGCTTAGAGTGACGTAGGTTTCTTGCATGAGTCATACTATGATCAAGAGTGTCTGAAGAACTGAATCAAATGAACTTTAGAAGGAATAAGGAGTTCGTAAATAGAGGCATTTTTGTTGTCAATGGCAAGAATTAATTGGAAGTGTCTTTCTCCATGGCAACATGTTACCAATGGCAACAAGTTAGAGTTAGTTGCTCCCAAAGGTAACAGAACATATTTGTTGCCAATGGTAACAACTGAGGGTATATTTGTTGCTAATAGCAATGAGTGTGTCTGTTGCCAATGGTAACAACTGAGGGCATATTTGTTGCTAATAGCAATGAGTGAGTGTGTCTGTTGCCAATGGCAACAACTGAGAGGATATTTGTTGCTAATAGCAATGAGTGAGTGTGTCTGTTGCCAATGGTAACAACTGAGGGTATATTTGTTGCTAATAGCAATGAGTGAGTGTGTCTGTTGCCAATGGTAACAACTGAGGGCATATTTGTTGCTAATAGCAATGAGTGAGTGTGTCTGTTGCCAATGGTAACAACTGAGGGTATATTTGTTGCTAATAGCAATGAGTGTGTCTGTTGCCAATGGTAACAACTGAGGGCATATTTGTTGCTAATAGCAATGAGTGAGAGTAAGTCTGTTGCCAATGGTAACAACTGAAGGCATATTTGTTGCTAATAGCAATGAGTGAGAGTGTGTCTGTTGCCAATGGTAACAACTGAGGGCATATTTGTTGCCAATGGCAATGAGTGAGAGTGTGTCTGTTGCCAATGGTAACAACTGAGGGCATATTTGTTGCTAATAGCAATGAGTGAGAGTATGTCTGTTGCCAATGGCAACAACTGGGGGTAACTATGTTTAAGTTATTGACCTAATTAAATGTTCTAGAAATTACCACTGATGTCAATCATGATGAAAATAAAAGGTTTGTCTGTCCAGACACAGTCAATTTTTGTTAACAGTATATGATGGTTGTAAATGGGATGTATCCTTTACTTATATTATACAAGATGGTTTTGTAATATTGAAATTTTCACATCTAAAACCAGAAACTAACATACAACAATAACCTTTATTTACAATGTTTTTTTAAATATGACTCCATATTCGTTGAGCACTTTATGGATGAATCACTGTATGTAAGTGAGAGCCTGAAGTGCATGGTACATATACTAGTATTATATAACCCATGACATGGTTAGTAAACTCAGGAGTTGGTACATTATTACATGAATCTAATAGAGTGTTCTCAAAACTTCAAGTAATAAGGTACTGTAGATCTCGTTTCCATTGTTTTCGTTTTGGTATAATGTTTTGCCGTTTCAGACCACATATTTCCTTGAGTATTGATATTTGCTTCTTGGTCTGATAATATTCATCCAGGCTAAAGATAACAGCCAGACAATGTCCAGCCAGAATTGGAATTTGTCTGGTCAAATCTTTGCATTGCCGGTCATTTTGACCAGTACCATTGAGCCAGAAAAGGTGTGACTGAGCTAAAACTGATTTGAAGCCAGTCTTCATAACTGGCAGCCATAACCAGCTGTTATTTCAAGTCATGGAATATGAATGCGAGTCTGTCTTCAAACAAAGAATCCTATCCTACATGGTTTGAAATGGAAAAATATGCTTAAAGTATATTTGTTACGCCTGCTTGGGTATTGATTTCAATAGCCGTTTTCTTCTAGGTCTTCTTGGTTTTTGCACAGGTACTTTATCCCCAGTTATCATCATTCCACCCTCAATAACCTCTTGTGTGCTAGGAAAACTAAGGTTCCAGAATCCAGGGGGTGTAGATGGCGGTGGGGAGTATTTAGCACGGTGACGAGAGCAATGTTTGAGCTTCTTCTTACGCTCTTCTTCTGTCATTTCACCGTAGTACTAGGGAGAAAAAAATCATTATTAATAATAGATTATTACTGATTGGAGTTATTTGTAGTTCCAGAAAATATCCATACCTCCCCCATGGAGGGGGATTGGTATTTCCAAGGGGTGGGGAGGGTCTGAGGAGGGTATATTGTGTAGTGCCAGAAAATATCCATACCTCCCCCATGGAGGATTTCAAAGAATGGACCTTTTTAGCTCAGGTGTACTGCCTTGCTCATTTCAGACCATGTGTCATTTTCTTGAGTATCATTTCTTTGTTTGGATGCAAATGAAACAAAGAATCCAATTCTTAATTCCAGGAATGACATGGTCTGAAATGAGCAAAACAAATGGCCAAGCATCTATTACCAGCAATGATCACTCACCTGTTCACAGTCACGGCAGGAGAATCCATTGAGTTTTACTCGCTCATCTTTCTTCCTCACAACTGTAATGTTTTTATAATTCAATTCATCTGGTTTCCTGATACAAGACATTACACACAATGTTACTACATTTTTCTTTCAGTGATGGCTGCTTGAGGGGATACATGGATACATGGAGATATAGACCCCTTTTACATGATGTCGAGCATTTTTAACATGGGCCTCATTGCTCAGAAGATTAAGCGACAACTTCCTACGTTATCGACTTTAAATATATTATTATTATTATTATTATTGTGTCAAAGCAAATCAATTTGGAGGACAAAACAAAAGAATTTCAATCTCCAAGGAATAGTCTCTTTCACAGTTCTGTGCACCAGCTTGCAAGGTAGCCGTGCCTTTGCATCAAAGTGAGACAAATGGTGAGCTTGCAATAATAGAAACATGTGAATAATTTTCTAGGGTGTTAAGAAAGGTATCTATCATTGCTAGCTCCCCATTCATCTTGCTTCGATGCAAAGGCATGGCTACCTTTCAAGATGGCACAGGGAATCTATTGTTTTGTCTTCTAAAATGAGCTGCTTTCCAACATGCTGCAAGGGGTCTATACAGCATGGGCTATACAGCTATTGGAAAATAAAAGATGAATACCAAGCATGCATAAAATGTGTGATTTATGGATCATATGGAAATCATGTCAAACAGAATAAAATATGCCTGAAAAATGCACAGACAAAGTTTGAGAAAAATCTATATTGTTGTGACATTTCAGACTTGGTATGCAACATGCAACAAAACTATTACGTAACCAATCTTTTTGAAATGGCTGTATAGTGATCCAATTATTCATAGTTATTATAGTTGGTGTATGTTGTTGTGCATGGGTCAGTAATCATAGACCTTTTTAATATGTAAAGTTTGTTACCTTACTTAAGGCATATTTTTTTTACCATTTTGAGCCACAGTTTAATGATTACCTGAATCCTGGAAACTCCTCGTTCAACAAATCATTCTCTATTTCGGCCTGTTTGATAAGATCTTGATTCTACAGAAGATATTAAGGTACTATAATTAGTATTCATGAGTATTTATTATACTTGAGACAAACCATTTTTATTTTACCTTAAAGTTTATAGTGAACTGTGAAGTAGAAGGTACTGCTGTTTTACTGGATGGGCCTTCATCTTCTATCAAATCAATCACATCTTTGTGTAATTTAAAAATCAATTACTCACAATCATTTATATATTGCAGCAACAAAATATTCAAGGGGTGGGGGGAAATTATTGTGTAGTACCAGAAAATATCCATACCTCCCCCATGGAGGGGGGTTGGAATTTCCAAGGGGTGGAGAGGGTCTGAGGAGGGTATATTGTGTAGTACCAGAAAATATCCATACCTCCCCCATGGAGGGGGATTGGAGTTTCCAAGGGGTGGGGAGGGTCTGAGGAGGGTATATTGTGTAGTACCAGAAAATATCCATACCTCCCCCATGGAGGGGGATTGGAATTCCCAAGGGGTGGGGAGGGTCTGAGGAGGGTATATTGTGTAGTACCAGAAAATATCCATACCTCCCCCATGGAGGGGGATTGGAATTCCCAAGGGGTGGGGAGGGTCTGAGGAGGGTATATTGTGTAGTACCAGAAAATATCCATACCTCCCCCATGGAGAGGGATTGGAATTTCCAAGGGGTGGGGAGGGTCTGAGGAGGATATATTGTGTAGTACCAGAAAATATCCATACCTTCCCCATGGAGGGGGATTGGAATTTCCAAGGGGTGGGGAGGGTAATATTTGTGGACAAACCTTACCATTTGAAAGGTCTTTAGAGAGTGGCTTCCCACTGATAGCAAACATGTCAACACTGCTTGTTTCCATTTTATTGGCATCTTCGTCATCAGTCAATAGCAGTATACTACAAGACTCAGGGTCTGAGATTTCAGCTTCTTTGAACTGTTTGTTGGTTTCGGCAGAATTAAGTGGTTTGACGGGCATCTTGAAGGTATTTTCTGTGGTGTTTTTTATGGGTATTTTTTTATCTGGCCGTGTTGGTCTTTCCTTCTGAGAAACAATTAAACATTGAGAGTGTTCTCACAAGGATTTTTAAAGTTGGGGTCCACAGGGACAATAAATGAATAAATAAATGAATAATTAAATAAATAAATAAATACTAATTAAATAAACAAATAAATAAATAAATAATTAAATAAATGAATGAATGAATAAATGAATGAATGAATGAATGAATGAATGAATGAATAAATAAATAATTATTAACTTATTTATTCATTCAATTGTTCATCCATTCAACCATTCACTCATTCATGTTTTCATTCAACCATTTATTCATTTGATCATTCTTTCATTCATCCATCCATCCATCCATTTATTAAACCATCCATTCACACATTTGCCTACCCATCCATCCATCCATCTATCCAAGGTTGTATCTTACCTTGTCATCTTCTGAGATTCCCATCTCTTTCTCCTCAAAACTGTCTCTTTTTCGTTTTATTCCATTCAAGCCCATCTTGCTTAACAAATTCAAACCCTTCATGTCCTCTTCATGTTCAGGTCTTATATCTAGAGCATGTAGTATAGATGGTGATCCAAGATTGTCTTCAGAAGCTACAGGATAGTCTAATGTATCGTTCCCTCCAAACTCAAAGTTCCTAAGAATACTTGGTGATGTTCCATTATCCTTGTCAGTCGGTTTTAACTTTTGAATATCAGAAATAACAATCTTCAACTCTTTATTACCAGACTGTTTTCTCTCTTTCTTAAAATTCCTTACATTTTCATCCTTAGATATGACATTTTCTTCGTCATTTTTGGTTTTAGTTGTAACACTACTGTTTGAAGTCAACGAAGTCCTTCGAGTAAGTAAATTCTCAAAGATGGTTGGTACTGCAGGAGTTAAAGGTGAAGAACTATCATCATCATCAGGTTCGGCACCAGCCACTAACAAACCATCCATATCATTTGGGCTTTTTAAGTGTTCTCCATCCTTGTGTATGATGCTTATATCATGTAAAGCCAAATCAGATGAAAGGGGTTTCTTATTCGATGTTGAAAACATCGGTGTGCTTGTTAATAATGAAGGGTATCCGCATGTCTCTTCATCGTTAAGGTAATTTCCATCATCTTCATAACATTTTTTAGTTGTATTTGTCGACCCTAAATTATTCTGTTCATCGTTTTCTTTATTTTTTCCAACTTTTTTGGACCATAAGCAAGTTATTCCTTCTGTGCAGTGCTTTTTAGATACCATCATATTTTTATTTTCTTTTTCTGTTTTTCTTCCAATTGTTTTGACTCTATCTCCAGGGTATGCTGCAGGGACAAGGTTATCTTGCTTTTTAGTGCAGGATTCATCATCACCTTTAAAAAAATCAACCAAATTTTATCAATACCCTAAAACAACCTCTGGGCTGATCAAAGTCAGGGCATGGCTAACTCACAGATCGAACCCTGAAACAACCTCTCGGCTGATCAAAGTCAGGGCATGGCTAACTCACAGATTGAACCCTGAAACAACCTCTGGGCTGATCAAAGTCAGAGCATGGCTAACTCACAGATTGAACCCTGAAACAACCTCTTGGCTGATCAAAGTCAGAGCATGGCTAACTCACAGATTGAACCCTGAAACAACCTCTGGGCTGATCAAAGTCAGAGCATGGCTAACTCACAGATCGAACCCTGAAACAACCTCTGGGCTGATCAAAGTCAGGGCATGGCTAACTCACAGATTGAACCCTGAAACAACCTCTGGGCTGATCAAAGTCAGAGCATGGCTAACTCACAGATCGAACCCTGAAACAACCTCTGGGCTGATCAAAGTCAGGGCATGGCTAACTCACAGATTGAACCCTGAAACAACCTCTGGGCTGATCAAAGTCAGAGCATGGCTAACTCACAGATTGAACCCTGAAACAATCTCTGGGCTGATCTAAGTCAGGGCATAACTAACTCACAGATTGAACCCTGAAACAACCTCTGGGCTGATCTAAGTCAGGGCATGGCTAACTC
Source organism: Anthopleura sola (assembly GCA_023349425.1). Taxonomy (NCBI): domain Eukaryota; kingdom Metazoa; phylum Cnidaria; class Anthozoa; order Actiniaria; family Actiniidae; genus Anthopleura; species Anthopleura sola. Next base: position 966,294 of record JALHLI010000031.1, on the reverse strand, counting down.
ACAGATTGTACCCTGAAACAATCTCTGGGCTGATCTAAGTCAGGGCATAACTAACTCACAGATTGAACCCTGAAACAATCTCTGGGCTGATCTAAGTCAGGGCATGGCTAACTCACAGATTGAACCCTGAAACAATCTCTGGGCTGATCTAAGTCAGGGCATAACTAACTCACAGATTGAACCCTGAAACAACCTCTGGGCTGATCAAAGTCAGAGCATGGCTAACTCACAGATTGAACCCTGAAACAACCTCTTGGCTGATCAAAGTCAGAGCATGGCTAACTCACAGATTGAACCCTGAAACAACCTCTGGGCTGATCAAAGTCAGAGCATGGCTAACTCACAGATCGAACCCTGAAACAACCTCTGGGCTGATCAAAGTCAGGGCATGGCTAACTCACAGATTGAACCCTGAAACAACCTCTGGGCTGATCAAAGTCAGAGCATGGCTAACTCACAGATCGAACCCTGAAACAACCTCTGGGCTGATCAAAGTCAGGGCATGGCTAACTCACAGATTGAACCCTGAAACAACCTCTGGGCTGATCAAAGTCAGAGCATGGCTAACTCACAGATTGAACCCTGAAACAATCTCTGGGCTGATCTAAGTCAGGGCATAACTAACTCACAGATTGAACCCTGAAACAACCTCTGGGCTGATCTAAGTCAGGGCATGGCTAACTCACAGATTGTACCCTGAAACAATCTCTGGGCTGATCTAAGTCAGGGCATAACTAACTCACAGATTGAACCCTGAAACAATCTCTGGGCTGATCTAAGTCAGGGCATGGCTAACTCACAGATTGAACCCTGAAACAATCTCTGGGCTGATCTAAGTCAGGGCATAACTAACTCACAGATTGAACCCTGAAACAACCTCTGGGCTGATCTAAGTCAGGGCATGGCTAACTCACAGATTGTACCCTGAAACAACCTCTGGGCTGATCTAAGTCAGGGCATGGCTAACTCACAGATTGTACCCTGAAACAACCTCTGGGCTGATCTAAGTCAGGGCATGGCTAACTCACAGATTGTACCCTGAAACAACCTCTGGGCTGATCTAAGTCAGGGCATGGCTAACTCACAGATTGTACCCTGAAACAACCTCTGGGTTGATCTAAGTCAGGGCATGGCTAACTCACAGATCCAACCCTGAAACAACCTCTGAGCTGATCTAAGTCAGGGCATGGCTAACTCACAGATTGAATTGAAATTTAGCATAACTCTTAGGTTTTGCGCAGGGAGGAAAACTGGAGAAACCTAGAGAAAAACTCTCAAATCAAGGAAGAGACCTAACAGACTCCACTCAGATACATGTGATGCTGAGTTTGGGATATGAGAGGCAGGTGCACTACGCTACAACATTCTTGATTCCCTAACTACTAAGTGCACTCATGCACCCAAGGCAACACAACCAAGGCAAAGATATCGGCACTTAGTGTGCTCATGTTTCACTAGATAGCACTCACCATTGGGTTTTGCCTCATTATTTGGTCTTGTTGTGAATTCCTTTGACTGAACTCTTCCTGTATGATTACCACCAATATTTTCAGGTGAGACTTCAGTGTATCGGACTTTCTTTTTTCCATCTTTAGAAGTTGTCAACTTGGAAGGATTTTTAACTTCACTTTCTTGTGAGCTGTGTGTACTGCTACTTTCTTTGCTTGAGGCTTCTTCCCTGGGAAGGTGAGGATTATTAATTAATCAGATAAACTTAGATTACCTTTAATATTATCTAAAGATTCTACAATAGACCTCTTTATCTTGGGCGTAATGTTTTCCCTTTTCAGACCATGTATCATTCCCTAGAGTATCATTTCTTTGTTTAATGGTTGTGCATGAGAAGACACATGAATATGGATACAACTCAAACAAAGAATCTTATTCTCAAGACCACGTGTCATTCCCTAGAGTATCATTTCTTTGTTTAACGGTTGCACACGAGAAGACACATGAATATGGATACAACTCAAACAAAGAATCTTATTCTCAAGAGAATGACACATGGTTTAAAATGGGAAAACATAACGCCCAAGCTAAGGATGTCTATTATTTTACATAAAAATATAAAAATAAAGTGTTGAATCCCAATATCATGTTATTTTTTCACATTGTAACAAAGTCTGGAACAAAGGCTTAACAAGTTGTCATGGTAGTGATGAAGATTAGGTATTTTATTTTGAAAGTTTGTTGTGGGTTTCCTGTGTTTTTCCACAGGCAACCCAGCTGACCAGGTCTCAAGAATGTCATACTTACATGATATCAACAAGATCTCTACTGACTTCATGCAATACTTCAGGTGAAAATGATCCTTGGGTTCTTAGTTCTAATTCGAATCAATAAAAAATGTCTATCATATTCATTGTGAGGGATCAGAGGAGAAAAACATGAATACACATGGTTCCTATTTGCATTCAAGCACTATAATACACTGTCTGGTACCCCTGTAAGTGGACACCGTCAGGACCTTATCTGGTGTCAACTTAATGAAGGGTGTCTGCTGAATAGAGGTTTGTTTTACAGTAAAAATTGTAAGAAAATTGCAGAACTGAGCAACTAGTTGACGTATGCTTACATTCAAACTAAGAAAACCGTGAACACCTAAAATATGTCTGGAATGTCTACCACAGCAATTGCGCCAAAGTTGTTTGCCGTTTAATAGTTTCAAACTTTATATTTTAGTTTTATTTTGGAGAACTTATAGAATTCTTTTCGAGACAGATGGATACATGAGAGAAGAATTCATTACGAACTCTTTTCAAGGTAGCAGAAATTTCTATTTTACATGTAACAGACTAAATAAACATTACAGACATATTTTAGGTGGTTATGTAAAAGAGGAATTGTTGCATTGGAGCCTCGTTATCCCAAATCCCTTGGTATCAGGGAAAATATTCAAATTATTAGTATAAAGAATAATAAGTGTTACAAGTACATTGGAAACAGTGCCTTGAGTTAGAGATAACGAGGACTCTTAACCAGCATGGCCTGTTATTGTCCTATCATATCAATCCAAACTATAAATGTCATTTGTTCCTTGCTTACTTTTAATCATTGTTTCAGCAGTATATCTGTACCTGTCCCACCACTGATCTTTCTTCTTTATCTCATCTTGTCTCCTAAGAATACATTTATATATCATCATGATTTGTTTGTGGCTAGAGCTTATAATTCTCAAGATATTACGTTTGTTTTATGTGAGTTTGAGACTATCAATCCCTTGAGTTTTGTTTCCTTGGTTGTATGTAATGTTTGGTAAGATAAAAAAAAAACAGAAACAAGAAATGTTATTTCTGTTGAAGGGAAAGATGTGACCACATGTCATTCTCTTGAGAATAAGATTATTTGTTTGAGTTGTATCCATATTCATGTGTCTTCTCATGTGCAACCATTAAACAAAGAAATGATACTCTGGGGAATGACACGTGGTCTTGAGAATAAGATTCTTTGTTTGAGTTGTATCCATATTCATGTGTCTTCTCATGTGCAACCGTTAAACAAAGAAATGATACTCTAGGGAATGATACATGGTCTTGAGAATAAGATTCTTTGTTTGAGTTGTATCCATATTCATGTGTCTTCTCATGTACAACCGTTAAACAAAGAAATGATACTCTAGGGAATGATACATGGTCTTGAGAATAAGATTCTTTGTTTGAGTTGTATCCATATTCATGTGTCTTCTCATGCGCAACCGTTAAACAAAGAAATGATACTCTAGGGAATGATACATGGTCTTGAGAATAAGATTCTTTGTTTGAGTTGTATCCATATTCATATGTCTTCTCATGCACAACCAATAAACAAAGAAATAATACTCTAGGGAATGACACATGGTCTGAAATGGGAAAACATTTCATCTTCACATAAAATCTTATCATCATCAGAATTACCTTTTTAGTTTTCCATGTAAATGATCGTATTTCTCTTTCAGTTCTTTTAACATCTTAGTCAAGCTGCAATAGTATTAAATACAAGCATTTATTTAACCGACTGATTCATTAAATATTACGTACAACCAAGGAATCCCTACACAGTCAAACACCTCCTACTAACACTTGCCCTTGGTCTCCAGTTCACAATTAATCCTCCACAGCATAAACTAGCTAAGTGTGCGAAAGCATTGGCAGAGCAAACAATATTGAGCTGCTACATGTTAAACGCATGTGTGCAACAGTGGCTTTAGCGGTACTGCTGACCTAGCGGATTTCATTCTGCATGATCCCAAGCAATAAAGAAACTCCAGTGTGAAAATGGCTGTCTAGCCTTACTCGGAATGATCTCAACCTATCGTAAGTCTGATTGATGGAAGCCAAAATGCCATATTGAGACCAACATGAATTTAACTTGTCGTTCCAATGGAGGGTAGGTGCCTTGTGGCAATGGCAGCAGGCAATAGCAAGCAAGTGGCAAGAGATAACCATGGCAACCTAGCCACAGGTCAACTTTGGCACCTGTCACACTGATAAACAGTGGAAATACAATACTTACCTGATCAACCAGAGGAGGGAGGGTGGGGCAAAATGGCAAACGAGAGCAAAGCTACAAGCCACAGCAAAATGACGGACAGTGACCATGAGGTGAGGTCACTGGAACACATGCGCAGATCGGAAAGCCGCTGACCAACTACTCTCCAAGTTAACTTTGCTTAAAATTAACCACATACAACACATCACAACACATATATTTATGTTACTTTACATGTGGCCAGGTTCATGCAGTCATAATAGTCCAGTTACCTACCTTACATTATCGTCTTTGAGCTCTTTATTCAGTTTGTGAAGAGTGTCATTTTTATCTGCCAATTGTTCCTTTTCTTTTTTTATGTTGTCCAACTCTTCTCTCATATCTAACCAGAATGAATACATTAGATTGAGTATGTGAGATAACTAAAATATGCAACTAATTGATTTATTGATTACAGCGTGACGTGCAAAAGTATACACCCTCGGCATAAAGAGTAAAGACTGGGAACAAGCACCATGAATCATCCATGATTTCAAAAATATATTTTGATTACAAGAAAGAGCATGTTTAAATTAGTGATTTGGTAGAGTTCCGTTGTTATATATTAAATCACTGCAGAGTTATACATGTAAGCATTTGAAATGTACCAAAAACATGAAAACGAGGCTGGTCAGGCCTTGGTTGTTGTTTCCATACAAATCTTTCTAATTTCAAACAGCTGTAGCTTTTTATCATTTAATGTTAGTAAGTTGAAATTTTTGGAGATTACTAAAATCAATATACTCTTTACAATGAAAGCAATGGTTTTTTCAATAACTGATGAACTAAGGTATTTCCATGGCCACGCCCTTATGCATAGGGTGTATGACCACAATTAATTTATTCCCATATTCCTATGCACTGGCTTTTTGCTGTCTTATTTGGTAAAACCAGCCAGCTTCGCATAGAAGAAGCCTGATACATCAAAAAAAAAAAAAAAAACACACTAGATTTAACACCACAGTGCATTATAATCAACCAGGGAGGTGGGAGGGAGATGGAGATGAAACTGAATAAATTATCGACAATGGAGCGTTCTGATTGGCTAAGAGCCACCTCTTCCAAAACAGATGTTCCGTACGGTCAAGCGCCAAAGTTTGAATGTGCCAATGTTGAGTCGGGTATCTACGATTACATAGATTATTCGAAAATTGTCCATGAAAAGTATACACAAAGCAAGACATACAGCAACAACACAATTTTGAAGATAAGGCAAAATATTTGTACGAAATCTGTGTTGATAAATGATGTTTTTAGCTAGTTAATGGACAAGACAGCTCCCGGGCTGGTTTATTGACGGCTTTGCGACAAGCGCATATTAGGATGTATTTCTTTGTACTGTTCTCGCTTCCAAATAGCTCGATTGCCTTAAAATTAAGAAATCCTGAGACTTATGGTATTGTTGTCTACTAGACAATCAATAAATTGTCTTACCAAAGTGGAAATCGTATCGTTTTTAGCCAAAGAAGTTAGGCATATTTTGGCTTGTTCGTATAACAACAATGGCGCCTGTCTTCGAAGCACATATTTCTTGGTAGTGTTTTCGCTTCCCAATAGCTCGATTGCCTTAAAATTAAGAAATCCTGAGACTTATGGTATTGTTGTCTACTAGACAATCAATAAATTGTCTTACCAAAGTGGAAATCGTATCGTTTTTAGCCAAAGAAGTTAGGCATATTTTGGCTTGTTCGTATAACAACAATGGCGCCTGTGTTCGAAGCACACATATTTCTTTCTAGTGTTTGAAATCATTTCTGACGCCGACTGTTTCTATGGTTACCGTATATGTTAATCAGATAACTACTCAAGTTTACGAAATACGATTATCGATGAAGCGTACGGAACATCAAGGTGTGAAAACGCGCTAATTTATTCAGTTTCATCTCCATCTCCCTCCCACCTCCCTGAATCAACTAAGCTGAAACTCACAGCGAGCGCCACATACCAGAACACTCTCACACCCGTGGATCGGACTGTATACAGAACAATATATCTGGACTAAAACCCCTACATACTCCATAAAATATACTTAAATAGTGCACCAATGGTGTGCAAATCCATCACAAGGATGGAAGATAAATTCAAAGCAGCAGAACAATGCATAGTTTGTGTTCACGTAAGCTTAAAAACAAACAAAAATTATTGTACAAAACTACCTTTGAAATCGTCTTGAATGGCTCGTTTTAGCCTCTCCACAAGCAAAACGCTCTCCATCGCAGCACAAAATAAGGCTTCTTTAACTAAAAACTACCAGTATCCTACACCTCAAAGCAAAGTAATGTTAAATAAAGCATTATAAATAGTAGAATTGTGGATCAAAATTTCCCGCGCATCGAGTTCGCCGCCATTTTGTTTATCAAATGGAAAGAGACTGGAAACTTTACCCAGGATGCTTTGTCATCGTAATGGAACCTGGAATCAAAAACAAACCAAAACAAAGTTGATGAAATGGAACGTTTGATCGCAGGGATTTAAAAACATTCTTTTAGCGAGCTTTTTTTCTGAGAGAGAGGTAGAATGATTGAGGAGGAATACGTTTGCAGTCGATCGTGCCGCTCGGAGGAGCGAAAAAAAGATTTGCCCGAGAAGACGCCAACCAAGACGTTACCAAGGCACCAGACTGTTGACCATAAGGTATTATACCCTGAAACAACCTCATGATCGCGCTGTTCAACTTAATCCTCTTAAAACTAGTAAAATGTTCTTACTTTAAGGTCCTCAGATAAGAGATCTAAGATTCTTAGAGTATGATCTCTTATCTGGGGACCTTAAAATAAAAACTTCTTACTAGTTTTAAGAGAATGAACTTTAACAGTGCTTGTAGAGGCCACCAATGTTAAATAACTGTCCTCAGATGTAATAACTGTTGGCTTCAAATCTAATAACTGTTGGCTTCAAATGTAATAACTGGCTTCAAATGTAATAACTGTTGACCTGAAGCCAGTTATTACATCTGAGGCCAGTTACATTTGTGGCCTCTACAGTGCTCACTTACAATAATTTTATTCAAAAGTTTGTTTGAATAAAAATAGCATTAATCATGGCCTTATGAGCCTTCTGGCATGAAGAGCAATGATGATTGATGATGAATAAGAACATTTAATATCATGATAAATATCATTGATGATGAACTTAACATTTAATCCATTATCTTTCAGGCGCCTGCTAACCAATTCATGTACAGTCAACTCGGGAGAACCGTCATCAAGAAACATACATACCTAACACCCATTACACATGCTTCCTACCCATGGAATTATGGACACCCACCAGGGAGAAAGAATACATTTAAGATGCCGAAGACTATCTACCCTAAACGATAAGGAAATAAATTATGTTGAAGTTACTCCACATTGAACATGGAATTTTTACAGCTGAATGACAAGTTCTTTTAATAGATCGCAGTTTGTATTGCTGTGGTTCATGGCAAGGTGTCGGCAAGAGGTGTCAGAGCTTGGTTGGATTAATAATTACCCAAGACTGTTTTAAAGAGCAGATAATAGAGTTTGTAGACAAGGGTAACTCACAGACTGGATCAGCCCAGAGGTTGTTTCAGGGTTCAATCTGTGAGTTAACCATGCCCTGACTTAGATCAGCCCAGAGGTTGTTCCAGGGTTTAATCTGTGAGTTAGCCATGCCCTGACTTAGATCAGCCAATAGGTTTTTTTATTGAATTTATCAATAATATTTTTTTTTATTTATTATAAGTTTTTTTAATAACAAAATTCATGCATTTAACAAAGACTGAAATAAAAATGTAATTACCTGTATATATTTTAATTCTAATAATTATTATAACTTTTGTTCCTTTGTTTTTATTGTTTTACATAATACTTTCCCAATTGTGTTAATAGTGACTACAAATTATAAGTAAGTTTCAAGTCAAGAGCTTGAAAAAATACATTTACAGTAAAATTGTGGAAATACAAGCAACACAATCATGCAACTTGTGTTCAACATTGTTGCGTTGCAAGCTGCAGAGCAAATGCTGCTCATATCACCACCCCCATGCAACAAGTTTCATTGCTACAGAGTAGAAAGAGCTTTTACTTCTGCAAAAAAAATGTGCAACAAAATTCTGTTGTTGCATGAGGTAATACAAGCTACAACCGTTGCACGACAAGTTGAACAATTTTGTGCATGTGCAGTATTTCTGTGCCATAATGAATACTGGTTCCAACTTCATGACCAAACCATTGTTTTGTGGTTCTGTTGTCCTTCAAGTTTACCCTTAACAACAGTTTTCAATGAGCTAGGACAAAACTGATCTATTCAGATCTAGGAAAGGTCTTCATTAAGCAAGTATAATTATTATACTCATTATTTCTAATTCTTTAGAACTGTTTATCAAAACTATTTTTGTCTGGACTTCATTGCTGTTTCCAGTTTATCTAGTAATGATGGTGGAACTATGATCTCATCAAAGAATCCTTCACCACTGCCTTCTTCACTTTCTCTGTGGTTGTCTGCTAGTGATGACTCCATAATGATCTAGGATAAGATAGCAATCATTCAAAATCCTACTTGCAAGATAATTCTTCACTTGTCACAAACAATTTAAGGTTTTAGTACAAGGCTATGTGCTAAAGTAAATATTCTTTTCTTCTGTCATTAATCACTGAGCAGTATGTACAGAGCCTCACAGTGAAACCTTTGTGTGTGACAAGTGAAGCATATCTCAGAAGTCAGCTATTATAATTGTGATGAGCTATATAAAATGGACAATAATTACTGTCGGTAGGATGGTATGATGAGTGTTGAGTGCGATGGTCTGGGTGAGAGTAGTCTTCAGTAAGACTGTTGGTGGTGGTGACTGACATCAGGTAAGAGAGAGGATTGTGTGAAGGGTTTGAACCCAGGATTGTATGATGAGTGTTGATTCTGATGGTCTGGGTGAGAGTAGTCTTCAGTAAGACTGTTGTTGGTGGTGACAGACATCAGGTAAGAGAGAGGATTGAATAAAGAGAAGAGTTGAATAAATTATTATCTCTATTATATAGAGACACCATATTAGCTCAATCTTTACCGTTTTAGCTTCATTCCTCCATACATCTCCCCTCATCAGCAGCAAGGCCATTACATGGTCAGACTTTAAGTCTGGGTACTTTCCCACAAGACCCTAATCCAGATAACATACAAAATGAGAATACATATTTACATCTATAAACACTATAGAATTTGTGGACTACAACACTGTCTAAGTTCCTGTTTTTCTTGGTCCTTGTTCATACTTTGGGCCAGACGATGAGCCCCCAAGGGGACAGGGACTACTTAAAGTTGCTATAGAATTTAAAAATGGCATTTTCATAAGATGGAATGAATTATCTAGTGATTTAGTTTGTCATCAGATGGTAAAAAAACATCAAGAATTTTAGGAATTTGCATTATAAAGTAAATAAATTGTCTGAAAGGAAAGAAATGTGGCCAACTTTTCCAGCTTTGCAGCAGGAGCAGCAACCCTCTATGATTGGGGACTTGGTGAAATACTTGTTATGGGATTAACTGCCGCAGTTTACAATTTTAGGGAGTGATTAGGTGCCGAGCAGGACTATGGATGTGACTTACAGAGATCTCTAAAGCCATCATTGAAGTGTCTTGTAACTTGATGATTTCTGCAAGAGCAGGCAGCACTGAACACTTGTTTTCTACCTGCATATCATAAACAGACAATTTAAGGAATTGTTATCATGCTTCCCAATCACACACACAAAATAGTACAATTTGCTGTCACAATGAAGTAGTTTTTGGTGAGTGGAAACCGAGGCATTTTCATATGGAAACACTTTCATTGACATCCACCAAAACCTTATATTGTTGCAACAGCAATTTGCACATGTAATTAGGAAGCACCGTAACTAGTGTGTGCTCAAAGTACACCATGTTGCGCTGGACAGGTACGCATGGTCATGGACTCTATCCTCAGATTGTGTAAGGCTGTGGTTACCTCTTCAGTGTCTTCTGTCCTTTCCTTGAAGAGATTCTCAAACTTATTAGCCTCCTCAGCTATCTTCTTAGCTGCAACTTTCCTTTCCTCGTAATTCTTAAAAGCTAATTTCCTAAGAGAGAAAAAAAATTGTAAAAAAATCATTAATTAATAAAAACCAAGCACAATGGTGAAATGATGATGGTGATGATAATGATGATGGCAGTGATGATGATGAAGGTGGTGGTGATGGTCATAATGTTGATGATGGTGATGATGATGATGATGACGATGGTGATGATGACGACGACGATGATGGTGATCATGATGATGACGATGGTGATGATCATGATCATGATGAGGATGATGATGACGATGGTGATGATGACGATGGTGATGATGACAATGATGATGATGATGATGACGATGGTGATGATGACGATGATGACGATGGTGATGATGATGATGATGATGATGACGATGTTGATGATGATGATGATGAAGATGATGATGGTGATCATGATGATGAGGATGATGAGGATGGTGATCATTATGGTGATCATGATGATGATCATGAGGATGATGATGACAATGGTGATGATCATGATACTGATGATATCTATTTAGTAATCAGTTTATAGAAAAAAGTGTTTGTAACACCACAATCATGTGACTAGATGACTTACTTGTTCATCATAGCTCTGACATATTCCAGCAAGACTTTTTCTAATGCATGGTGCATTGTATATTTAAAGAAACTGAAAGTTTAGAACAAGAATTCAATGAGTAAGAAAATCGGCTACCAGATACTGTAATCAATGACATAAGGTCAACATTTTTAGTTAGTATTTAATGCTTACTTTGGTTTAAGGTGTGCGAAGTCAGATGAATAATCTGCAATAGTTGCAATAATTGTGTCCACTTGAGTTGGGGAAGAAACCCTAGACAACAAACAAAACAATAACTGTTATAAAATAGTTCAGATATAACACGCGCTCTGATTGGCTGATAGCCGTGTTTACATGACACGGCAATTTCAATATTTTATAAAACAAATAGAAAATGTTATGCCGTGTTTACATAGCCTCATATAAACACTCAGGTAACCTTGGGAGAAGTCTTGAGCTCTGTGTAAACCTCGCCTGTGGCTCAGTTTTACACAACAGCTCTCAACTTCTCCCAAACTTCCCTCATGTTTATGTCAGGCTATGTAAACATGGCAAACGTTTTCAATTTGTTAAACAGTAACTAAAGGTAAATTTGACAAGTTAGGAATCAATAACAGCAAAACAGCAACCACAACTATCAGCAGTTGCAGCAATAGCAGCTGGAACAACAACAGACGCAACAACAACAACAACAAAAACAATAACAGCAGAAGCAACAACAACAGCAGCAACAATAACAACAGCAACAGCAGCAACAACAACAACAACAGCAATAACAACAGCAGCAGCAACAACAGCAACAACAGCAACAAAAACAACAGCAACAACAACAGCAACAACACTACCACCACCACCAACAACAACAGTAGCAGTAGTAACCACAGCAGCAGTAAACCCCAGCAGCAACAACCACTGCAGTAAGAACAAAGACAGCTACAACTTACCAACTTGGAGTCATAATTTGAGCAAAGAAAGGTTCCAGGTCAAGAAAGACTTCTTCCAACAGAAAACGGCAACTGAAAGAAATGCACATTTATTGATACTATTAATAATTATGGACTAACTATTTGATATTAACTACAGTATTTCCAGGTGAGAAATACAGGATATCCAGTGAGAAACCAATTACTGACAGAAGACTTCATTTTTTTTGTCATCTCTAAAAGACCATCCAGTTGTCTTGTTTAGACAAAGTTTTGTCATGGGGAAAGTAGTGAGTTCCAACCCAGCCATGGCTTGGATGACCATAAATTTAATGAGAAAGCCAAAATAAGTTTATCAGATGGGATAAATCTGTTTGGCTTTATGTTTAAACCTTTCTTACCCTTCCTGGCCAATGCTTTCATAACAGTCTGTAATGCTCTTGAATAGTTGCAATCTGTTCTCTCCAAAAGTGGCTTTACCAACTTCTGCTAGAATTCGGTCCTGACATCAACCACACATACCAGAGCATTAATACATTATTACCTCAATAATATACCTTTATTCAGACCCTCCCCACCCCTTGGAAATTCCAATCCCCCTCCATGGAGGAGGTATGGATATTTTCTGGTACTACACAATATACCCTCCTCAGACCCTCCCCACCCCTTGGAAATCCCTATCTCCCTCACTCCTATGGGTACAGTTATATGAAATGTACTGAGAGTATTATTACCCTGAGTTGCTCGGTGAATTTTATTGATGACATGCAGTTGTTGACGATAGCGATCTACAAATGAAACAAAAGCAAATTAGAAGAGTCACATGTAGCAGCTGTAACGGAAAACTTCACTCTTTTGAGAGGTTGTTTCAGGGTTCAATCTGTGAGTTAGCCATGCCCTGACTTAGATCAGCCCAGAGGTTGTTTCAAGGTTTGATCTGTGAGTTAGCCATGCCCTGACTTAGATCAGCCCAGAGGTTGTTTCAGGGTTCTATCTGTGAGTTAGCCATGCCCTGACTTAGATCAGCCCAGAGGTTGTTTCAGGGTTCGAGCTGTGAGTTAGCCGTGCCCTGACTTAGATCAGCCCAGAGGTTGTTTCAGGGTTCAAGCTGTGAGTTAGCCATGCCCTGACTTAGATCAGCCCAGAGGTTGTTTCAGGGTTCTATCTGTGAGTTAGCCATGCCCTGACTTAGATCAGCCCAGAGGTTGTTTCAGGGTTCGAGCTGTGAGTTAGCCGTGCCCTGACTTAGATCAGCCCAGAGGTTGTTTCAGGGTTCAAGCTGTGAGTTAGCCGTGCCCTGACTTAGATCAGCCCAGAGGTTGTTTCAGGGTTCAAGCTGTGAGTTAGCCATGCCCTGACTTAGATCAGCCCAGAGGTTATTTCAGGGTTCGAGCTGTGAGTTAGCCGTGCCCTGACTTAGATCAGCCCAGAGGTTGTTTCAGGGTTCAATCTGTGAGTTAGTCATGCCCTGAATTAGATCAGCCCAGAGGTTGTTTCAGGGTTCAATATTTACCATGTATTCAATGAATCTTGGAGGTAGGCTTCTGTCCTCAAAATGTTTCGACTTGAAGTCACGAATAGCCTCTGATGAAAATTGTTAATAATATAATTATTAATAAATAGCAATTTATTGATTTATTATTAGATTTCATTTTTCTATTAATACGAAATTAGCAAATCTTTGAAATTGTTTCACATTTTCAAAAACTTTCACATCTTTAGTTAGTATCACCCTGTCCTCTTGGGTGGGCTACCTGTGGTGATTAATGTGGCCGAGGGAAACCGAGAGTGATTGAGAGAGTCCTCTCTCCTCAACCCCGTACTCACTTCTTTAACCACACAGGCTAGGGATCCCAAGCCCCAAATTAAAAGAAAGCACTGCACAAGAAGAGAGAGATATCTACCTGTGGAGGAGAAGTTGGTAGCACTTACTTTTATAACCTCTTTGAAAGTCTTGCATTTCTTCGATGCAAATATCAAAAATCTGTTGATAAAAAAAGCATTAAAATTAATATCAAAATCCTGGTTTATGGACAGCAATCCTGTTATCAATTCACCAGAGATCCATCAACTAATCCAGTCACCATTGGTTTTTTTAACCAACATAAAACAAGGACGAGTTCATTAATCTATTTATTCATTTATTTATTATTTACTCATTATTTCATTCCATATTTCCATTTATTCTCATTTCTTTACCTTCAGCTTCAGTTCCTCTCCTGTTTGAGCTGCAACTTGAAGCTACAGACACAGGTGTAAAAATGTTAGCAAGTGGATGCATGTACAGTATTAATGTGAGTAGTATAGATTTGAGAGTATACATGTACAGTAGAGGCTAAGAGTGGAATTTTAATCATTATCATTGACATACACATTTTTATTATGAAATATAAATGTTGAAGGGATGTGTGACTTCATCTCTACACTAACCTTCTACTGTTATCAACCAAAATAGATATTTTAAAATGTTCCCTTTCACAGTTCCCTGCCTTTTCCCTGCCTAGTTTGCCTTTTCATTGAAGCAAGACGAACAGCAACCTTGCAATGATAGATTGAGACCTTTTTTTAACACCTTGGACAATTATTCATATGACTTGCTTCTATCATTCCCAGCTGACATTCATCTCACTTTAATGCAAAGGCACTGCTTCCTTTCAAGATAGCACAGGGAACTTTGAAAGGGACTACTCCCAAAACATGATACAGTGGGTTAAAGGCGAGGTTGGACTTGATAAAATGCAGAAATTGTATTGAATACATCAAGTCTGACCTTGTCTATTTTTTTACATGAATCATCAGCTATTGATTTTAGAAAAAAAATTGATACACATATACAAAAATGTAAAGATGACTAATGTCTGTGCTCACGTTTTGATCCACCATTTGAAAGAGAAATACTGGAAGAGAAGTGTTATAAAATCCTTCACCATCTGCCTCTGGTACAGAACTGTTGAGCCAATCCTTATTACATGACGAGAAGAAGAAAAAATCATTGTCAACATCATTTAATACTAAGTGAAATATTTGAAAATATTCCAGTTTTGTTTACAGCAGCTGGTCAGGCCTGAAAGGCACTATAATCTTGGGTAATGTAAATGCAATGCAGTCAGTGAAAGGTCGCATCAATATAGAATGTTCCCAAACTTTGACTATGCACTTTTTTACCGTATATATTGTTCTGTATTGACATTATTTACACATGACCCACAATACATGTCATGCTTGGTACCGGTATATGCAGCATGCATCTCTACCTTCAGGGGCTTTAAGGTAAATTGTAATAAGAAAATTCAAAGTGATTTCAAGATCAGTAACTGTTACGATACCTTGCGGTCAGTCTCAATCATCTTCCCCATCCATTCTTTGATGTTGGTGGAAGTCGTGGTTATGTAACTAAACAACAACAACAACAACAACTCATTACTCCATAATTTGACAGAAAAATAATCATTCAAAAAGGTCAACTGACAATCCAAAACGCTATCAATAGCGCTTTCCATGGATGATGTCAAGATGATGCATTATGGGACTGAAATGCGGACAAGCCGAGCCCAAAACATATGCTAATATGCTGCAACAATGTTTCCTTGTCGTGTTGTTTCTAATTCATTGATATTGATTGATATTGATCTTTTCCCCCTGTAAACTAAGCCCTTTTTACAATGTTTGTCTGCATTTCGATCCCACAATGCTTTGCAATATCTATTTTTAGTAACTGCGAAAAATGCTTTTGTTTGGAATCACTATAGTTATAATGACACTACAAAAATCATAATTTCTGAAATCAATATTTAAAGATATCCAGCTGTACGAAAAACTAAACGCGAAAAGGATTGTTGTTGTAATTCAAGCGGCCCTCGCCCGAGTCTTAAAAGTCATATATCTCACAGAATTTGAGGAGATGAATCGCAAAGATTTACTTTAATTTTTTAAACAGCACGTATACTTCAACTTTTTTTCTCTAAATTCTTTGAAACGCGTGTTTTTGTATTGGGAAGAGACTTGGAGCAAGGGCCGCTTGGCCAAGCATCGAAGCGCGCTGTGATTGGACGGTTTGTGCGTGCTCCGGACACCTGGATTAGGCAATTATTGATGTTAGTTTTACTTACGTTTCTACCAAATTCTTGTAGACAGAGTTTGAGAGAAGAGGATCAAGACATGCAACATCTACTTGGACTTCTGGATGCATCATAAGATCTATACCACTGGAATATATAACATTTAATATACATTAAGGATCTAAAACATAATTCAAAATTATAATCCTTGAGCTTTGAAACTAAACATCAATTTTATTGAACCTTGAAAAAATCTCTGGGCTGATCTAAGAAGTAGGGGCACAAAGCTGACCCAGGGAGGGGTGCGTACATGCTATGCACCCCTCCTGGATCCTCCCCTGGTCAAATCTTTTAAACATGTAATTAAAAGTCTTACCCATATTCACTGATCCAGGTAAGTAAGCTTACACACTCATTGGAGTCAAGACGCTGTTCAATAATGGTTTTCTCTAACTGTAATCATCAAGTTAGATCAGTGTGTTATACACTTTATTTCAAAAGTGCAGCCTTCAAATAACAGTTGGTCAGTTGCATCCCATTTCTAGCTCAATGTTTCTGGTCAAAGTGACCAGCAAGGCAAAGATTTGACTGGACAAGTTCCAATTCTGGTCCGACACTGTCTGTTGACCAGCTGTTATTTCAAGCCCTGGTAGTGTGAGGTCGATATATATATAACCACACAATATACCCTCCTCAGACCCTCCCTACCCCTTGGAAATTCCAATCCCCCTCCATGGAGGAGGTATGGATATTTTCTGGTACCAAACAATATACCCTCCTCAGACCCTCCCCACCCCTTGGAAATTCCAATCCCCCTCCATGGGGGAGGTATGGATATTTTCTGGTACCACACAATATACCCTCCTCAGACCCTCCCTACCCCTTGGAAATTCCACTCCCCCTCCATGGGGGAGGTATGGATATTTCCTGGTACTACACAATATACCCTCCTCAGACCCTCCCCACCCCTTGGAAATTCCACTCCCCCTCCATGGGGGAGGTATGGATATTTTCTGGTACTACACAATATACCCTCCTCAGACCCTCCCCACCCCTTGGAAATTCCACTCCCCCTCCATGGGGGAGGTATGGATATTTTCTGGTACTACACAATATACCTTCCTCAGACCCTCCCCACCCTCCATTGTGTGAACACAACTTACCATGGCAGACAATGCCTTGTGATACATTTCAACACAAGTGTCAAATATGTTGTAGTTTGGGGGGAAACATGGCTGGCACAGGCTCTGTAAACCAAAGGGAAGACCATGAGTGGCATCAGTATTAATATTCTGATTCTTTTGATCACTCAAAGCTAAATAATGTCCATGCAATGATTAGACTTTGGCCAAATGATAATCAATGACCCCAATGATGGTTATTGTGGCCTTCTATTGTAGCATCAGTGGTGACATTCTCATTCAATTTGACTGTATCATTTAATGTTAATATGAGTAACTTTACCTTGACTATGATCAAGTCTTCAAGGACTTGTTTTCTTGTTCTTTCCAGATGTTTAACAAGCCACATCTTTGCACTGAGTCGATCCTCTAGATGCATTTCAAGACTTTCTAACCTAATGAACCAATAAATGAGCAAAACAAATGCATGTCAAAAAATGAAGGGTAGAACAATGGTTAGGCCAATGAATGGGTGAATATGTGGGCAGTTGGGTGGCTGGATAGATGAATGAATGGATGGATGGATGGATGGATGGGTTGATAAGTGGATGGATGAATGGATGAATGAATGGATGAGATGGATGGATGGGTTGATAGGTGGATGGATGAATGGATGAATGGATGGATGGATGAATGGGAGTAGGTTGCTGGACAAACTGATGAATAGACAGACAGGAGGGATTGAAGGAAAGATGGATTGATAAAGAAATATATCACAACCTGATTGCAATAGCTCCATCCAGTACAGTGAAACATTTTTTCTTCCATACTTTGGGACGTCCAGGGACTGAAAACCCAGTACTAGAAAGCTTTTCCTTTGCTCTTTTATCAGCTCTGCAAAACAAAAACACTGAATAAACCAATGATGATCCAGACTTGATAGTTCTACATGTACCTTTCTTCATCATATTTAGTATTGTTTACGAGAATCATATTGTATAAGATTTACTAGACTACTGTAGTACAACAGAAGCCAAAGGCAATAAATGTAGATTTCAAAGTCATAAGGGAGCATTCATTTTTTAGGGGGGGGGGGGGCAGAGGAATTAGGGGGGTCATTAAAAAATTACTAGATAAAAAGGGGGGGTCACATTTTTTTTTGGATGTTGAACCAGGGGGGTCATGAATAAGATGAAAAAGTCAAAAAGGTATATTTTTTAGTTTTTTTCTGGAGGGGGGGGGGGGGAGGGACTAGAAAATTTTTATATTTGGAAGTGGGGGGGGGGGGGTTATCAAAATATTCAATTCCTTACCATGGGGACTAGCATTTTTTTTCTATTTGATTCCTCTATTTCCTCCGCCCCCCCCCCCCTCCTAAAAAATGAATGCTCCCTAAGATAAGTTTTTCTAACTAATTCATATCAAAACTTAAAACCTTCAGATGTTTTGCTGAGAATAACAATATCAATTTTATGAACCTCTCTACATTTGTGATTTCTATTGTTTTTATTTATATCACTGAGATGAATAATAAATAATGTTTAATGTGTGTTTCCAGAAATTGTCCATACCCTCCCCCTCCCCCAAAGAAGGGATTTTTTCAGACCCCCTACCCCAGAAATTCCATATTTTGGTTATTTGAAGATACCTCCCTACCCCCTGGAATTTCCACATCGATATGACATTTGCACCCCCCAGCCCTAGGGATTTCCAATTATATAATGATGCATAAAAAAGGGTTGTGATGAGTTTCAGGGGGGTATGGATTAATTTCTGGAAAGACACCATAATCAATGAGAATGACACTGTCGTACAGGACAACAGAAAGGCTGGGAGGATCAGGAGGAACACGTCATTAAGCTGCACTTCACTATGCAATCCAAATGAGAGGGGGTGTTTGGTAGTAATGTTTTCCCATTTAAGACCATGTGTCATTCCCTTATAAATAAGATTATTTGTTCGAGTTTCATTCACATTACTGTGATTCTCGATATTCTGCAAACTCAGTAGTTGCAAGTTTCCCAATGGAATTTGTTCTTTTTTCACTGCCGCCAGTCAAAAATAGCAATAAGTACTGACTGATTAGTAATTTGACAGCAGTAAAAACAATTTCACAACAAGCCATTAGAATGTCTGAGTTCACAGAATATTGAGAACTGCATTAATGTGTGAAACAAACATTTACTGGACTAGGTCTATGGAGCCATACCGTTCCTCTCTTTCAATAATTCTGAGTGCTGTAACAAGCTGAGCAGGATCACTCCTGACTGTACTGAGGAACCTCTGCATCACAATCCATAGCTGTTTTCCTAATGATTCCTGTGGAGAAAAATGAGATGAAATGATTGATTGATTGATTGAGGGAGTGACAGACGGACAGATAGACAGTTGGATGGCTGGATGAACAATCAGATGGATGCATGATATATACTTACTGATAGCTTGGTTACATCACTGAAGTAATTGTACAATGGCTAGGGGAAAACAAGGCATTATGTCAGACATTCACAATAACTTGTTCACAAAAAATGTATAAATAAAATAATAGACCAATTTATGGTTTTCAGAGGCAATTTTGAATAGGGGCAAACCAGCAAAATATAGAAATCTGGATCACTTTGACTTCCCGTAACTCTGCTCAGTTTTGTCAGATTTTCAAGATTTTCAAGTGTTAACCTTAATTTCCTTGTAGAACATTCATGTGTTCCAGTGAAGATCTGTCGAATTTCAAAGTGTTTTGTACAGACCCCTTACAGCATGTTGGACAGCAGATAATTTGGAGGGCAAAACAATAGATTTTCAATTCTCATGAGATTGAAATTCTTTTGTTTTGTACTCAAAATTGAGCTGTTTTGACGTCAAGTGAAAAGTGTCTTACTATTGTTTAAGTCATTCATACATACCGTTACTTTAATTACAGCTGTTAATACCAAAAAAATATTGCTACAACATACCTATTATACATATTGGTATTTTATGGATTCAAAAGAGATCTATTTCATACATACCGTCTTGTCTGTTTTTGTTCCTCCCTCTGCTGTCGACATCTTGTGCACTTCATATAACAGCTCATCTCTTGTTGCCTCTAAATCTGTGAGACTGACACCCACAGTTTATTGGAAAATGGAAAGAAAATGGGAGAAGGGATGGGATGGGAGACAAGAGGAGAGGAGAGGAATCTCAGACACCTCTAAGGAAATTAGAAACCTTAATATTCTTTGTCCAAAAAACTCAGTTTGTGTGGTGTCAGAGGGATTGAATTTGGTAGGGTTTTGAAATTGGTGTCCTGGGACCCATGTGTCTGGGCACATTGGAGTCCCTAACATATTTGATGAGATTCTAGATCACATTCTTTTACAAGTAAGGAATTTAGTGCAATTGCAAGAAATGAAGCTCTCAGGTCCTGGGACACATACAAATTATTGTCCAAATGCATTTTATGTTAGTTTTTTTTGCATAAAAATGCATGATTTAGAACAGCATTAACATGAATCCTCTTAGGATTATTACTTTAGAAAATCCTTATCCTTTATGTTATCCTTTACAAACCTTTTGTGAGCCATCAAAAGTTTCCCATCATCAATCAGTTTGTAGGTCTTTTCTACATTCTCTGGGACATTGAAAATATGGTTCAGGTGTTCACAGGCCTTTGATAACTGGGAATCAAAATGAAAATAAAAAACAGATCAAGATAGGGTTTGGTACACATTGATCTCATTCCCCCTAGTGGGAGAGGGATGGGACTGTTTTTACCTGAGTATGTTTATACTGTGTTGCCTTGACAACCTCTAGTTTATCAGACAGATCAGAAACTCCCTTTAACATATCATCAACTTCAGTCATACTGAAATAAGACATGATGAATGGGAAAACAAATTATTATTATAATAAATATAAGGTATCAATGGCTTGATTTTATTGATTATCAGGATCATCATCATCATCATCACCATCACCACCTTCATCAACAGTCTCATCATGAGAGTCTCAACAGAGCCAAGGAATTCACAGGGCAGAAAATGGTGAATATTTTACAGGTTATACGCATGCCAACCTTAAAGGCCCTGGCCAAACTTATTAGTTTACCTTTGTTTGATTTGCTTGATGTCTTCTAGAGCACTAAAAGTTAAATAAAAAGAAAGAAACTATTAGATATTGAAGAACAAAAATCATTTGATCCAACTTGAGTCCTTTTGTCCTAACACCTAAATAAGTAGCTGTTATTTGCCATGAGGCACAAGGAAGAAAGGTAACAGGTAGCGGATTATGCAAAGCCCTAACAATTATTGCAAAACCAGACTGAACCCAAGACCCCAGAGGTACGAGATGAAAATAAT
Organism: Anthopleura sola; assembly: GCA_023349425.1. Taxonomy (NCBI): domain Eukaryota; kingdom Metazoa; phylum Cnidaria; class Anthozoa; order Actiniaria; family Actiniidae; genus Anthopleura; species Anthopleura sola. The sequence continues at coordinate 944,758 of JALHLI010000031.1, read as the reverse complement.
GGATAAATAACAATCTAACCTCTGTAGCTGACCCAAGCCTGTCCTGACACCTTCCAGTTGAGACTGTACGGCACTTTTCAGACGTGCTTCTACAGAAGCCTGAATAACAATGCATCATGGTCGTCAATGAAGTAATATATACAATATGAGTGGCCGTGTTGTATCAGATATACAACCACGAGCTGAAGGCAAAACGTCTAGGTGTATACATTAATGTTCTACTAAAATTTTAAAGATGAAATTGAATTTGGCTGAGAAAATTGGAGTTAAAGTTTATGCAAATTCCCTTGAGTGTCAATTCTTTTTTTAATGAAGAGAAATGATTATAGATGCAACTCAAACAAATAGTCTTATATTTTTCATTCTTATGAGGTGGTCTGAATGCAAAAATATTAGACTCTAACAAAGAAGACCTGTCTTCTAAAGATATGATAATTGATATCTAGGACATTTCCACCTTATTTCGCATTACTCTTCTTCTCCATTGTTCAACCTTGTCCAAACTGTCAGGATTCTAAAAATTGGAAAATATATGCTTCAATTAACAAATAGAACAGCTTTTTCTGTGCTCCGTTCAGTAATAAAGAATGCAGAAGTTTTGTAAGCAAGAAAGAAGTGTGAAGAGAAGCACCAGCCATAGGTGTGTGCTTCTCGCACTTCTTGAGTGCTTTTGGTGCTTCCTAAGTGCTTTATTATTGAACGGAGCACAGAAAAAGCAATTTTATCTGTTATATTATATAGAAAGAAAATATCCGTATGAGTCTCTGTTTTCATGCAGTCCTTTGCAAAGTTTGCAGCGCATGCAGATGACATCAGCAACACTGCTCCATTCACTAATAAAGCACAGTTCTCAAACAAATTGATCAGCACCTATGTACTATCCAAACTATATAATGATATATATTAATAGTATATTTATTAGTGGTTTTTGAATGTTAGATTTGTATAAAATAAACAAATGAATGAATGAGCCTCTCAATAAATATCGTGATGTATATCAACCTGGTTATTCAGGAGTAGTTTTTCACAGTTAGATCCTTTAACTATTTCGTATAGAATGAATAAATAAATAATGAGACTAAATATAAAATCGTTAATTAATATTCAACTTAACAATAATTATTAAGCTTAAAGGTGCAAAAACCAGCCAAATTATGGTAAATTTTAGACATTTTATTCTTCAAACTCTTGAAAATAATCCAACATTCAGCGTGATTCTTCAATAAATAGTTAGAATTAAAGCATAAAGTACGTTAGTTATCTATATTTTGACATTTTTGATGGAAAATACTGAGATAATTAAGAATGGATTTTTTCACTCACTTGTAGCATCGTAGCGACGTGTTTGGCTGCATTTTCGTGCGCCTCAGCCTTGGCTTTCTGAATGTCTATAGACATAGTTTGTATCTGAGACAGCTATGGATTATACCAGTATATATCCAACATCAATACTAAAGCCTAGTGCCGTTAAAAACTCTTTAGTTTAGACCTAGAATTTTCCACCTCCCATCCGCCATCTTGAAAATGTCTTCCTTCCCGTATGACCACAGGGATCCCATGTAAACAATGTTGGCGCAGTCGATCCCAGGCGGACGCGACGAGGAAGGGATAGGGGTGCAGATTTTTACCATAACTGTGAAATTTCTCGCGCGCTGATTGGTCGAGAGCCGTAGTAAATAAGAGGATATACCTATAAATGACGAATCGCTCGCGCAGGAGCAAGTGCACGCTTCAAACGGTTTTTTTTTTTTCAAACTTTTTCTTTGTTTTTGGATCTTTTATTCGACTTTATTATGGTAAAAAACAAATTTCCGATAGTTTTGCGTGGTATGTCCTCTTATTTAACACGATATAATGTCAAAAGTTGGTCAAAATTAGTTATGTATTGGCTACCCCTCATGGGTACATAAAATTTTGATCAACTTTTGACGTCATATTGTGGTAAATAAGAGTTCATACCACTCTAAACCCCCAGGGGGGGGGGGACTCCCTTATAAAATGGGTAGGTATGCTCGACGGACGGATTGAAAAATGACCCTAAAAGGTACGCATAAATTAATTCAGGTATCGATTCCAGACCGTAAAAGGTATGACCACATTTAACAGTTTTTTAATTTAAAATTGATAAATATACACTAATTTCATCAAATACACTTCGCTTTCCGAACATTCCCGGACTTTAACAAAGTATTGTCATATATTCAGGTATATTTATCATATAAAATAATATTGACCCTAAAAGGTACAGTGTCATTTCAAGACCCTAAAAGGTACCAGAGGGTTTTATTTTTGACTCTAAAAGGTCCGTCGAGCATGCCTACCAACTTTATAAGGAAGTCCCCCCCCCCCCCCCCCCGGGTCTAAACCATCGAAAATCTGTTAAATTCATTCACTGCCAACAAAAATTACACATACTTATTTAATGTTTTTCTGTGTCTTTTTTCATTCGAAGCTTGATCAACATTGGTCAATAATATATATCTATTTGTAAATGGCAAGAAGTTGTTCAGCTATTTGCTAATGCAAAGGCAGTATATGCTATACTAACAGACTTCATCATTGACTAACCTTTTTCTCGCATTGCCTAGTATGTTTCCCCAGAAATGACTTCATATTCACCATCAATATTGACTGATATATTTCTATTATCATCTAGTACGTCATACTGAACAGATCTAGAGGGGCTATCATTTCTCTTTAGGATATAAACCAATCCCAAAAAGATATATCCAGCACAGCATAAGAATATACATCCTCTAAAAAGATTTCTGGGTCCATATAAATTATAGAAAGTTCCACCTATGACTGCGCCAAGGCCCCACCCTAGGCCGTAGTGGAAACCAGTGATGACGCCTTCCATTGTGGTATAAACTTCAGGTGTTGAAACAGCACCGGCAAATGAGATTGAAGTACTCCACATAGCAGCCAAAGTAATGCCATGCAAAGGCTCTATCAACAAGACATACCATGGGTCTTGTAGGAATGTATAGCATATGAGACGGATGATAGAACATGTTAGAGAAAGGCATAACACTCCAACATGGCCGATTGCATTGATCATTTTAGCACACAGAGGGAAAATTGGGACTTCTGAAATGCTCATTATGGCACTGGAAAGACCTAACAGAGCCTGCGAAGCACCTAGATTTTCTAGAAACCAGAATAAAAACAGCATAATTGTTCCACCAACAACACCCATAATAAAAACATAAATTAAAAAACACACCACTATCCCTCTCCTTAGAATCCTCTTGACATGCACCATGAGGATCTTGGACTTTCTTTCCCTGCTAACATCTAACCCACAGCTCACGAACATTAACAAAATACTGTTCACACCAAGATAGAGAAAGAAAGCAGTCAGGTAGTTTGGATTGGGTTCATTTGAACGACCATCATTTTTGAAATGGCTCAATTGAAAGTAGTTAAATCCTACAGTTTTATCAATGGCTATACCAGTTAGATAGCTACCCAGTCCAAAACCTATTGCGCCAAAAACCCTTTGTTTACCAAACTGACTACTCCCTTCCCAATATAAGATCGTAGAACACATTATAGCCCCCACTGGTGCATTGAAAAAATCTCCGAGGATAACCAGCGCTAAACTTGCAAAGAATATTGTGGTCTCGCTTAATACCATTGTATCATTTAAGTGAATGAGGCTTTGATTGGAGTATGACAAGGCACTATCTGCAAATTGAGGTCTATGGTTTGGGCTTTTCCCTGACTTTGACATTGTGAAACCAGAATAGTTCTCACTCTTGTCCATCTGTGTGATACCAATATTCGTGCCATTAAACTTCCTTTGATATAATGAGTAGTTGAGTCTGGCGTTGCTATGGTGATTCCCACCAAATGAAAATCCCCCCTCACGTGTTAATGTTAAGGAAGGGGTTTTCCCTGACACTGGTGAAGACAGTGATGAAAATTTCATAGAATTTCTTTCCAAAAATGTAGTATTTGCCGTACGATGTTCCATCGGCTGAGCCTCCTTTGCCTGTCGCACAAAAGCAACAAACGACAACGAAAAATACGACAGTACACTCATGATGAGAGATAAGAGTAAAATGAATTTATAACAGCCAGTCTTGTCCGCCAAGAAACTGAAAAATGGTGCGCTTATGAAGCCAGTGAATGGCCTTACTCCTGTAATTACTCCAGTAAGGACTGCATTTAGGCCAATATGCCTGAAGTACACGGGCAAGTAGTTCCTTAGAGTTCCACAGCCAAAGAAGAACACAAGATAGAAAGCCTTGAATCTCAGTGTTCGGTTTTCAATGTAAAATATACCTTTTAACTTTCGGATATTTTGATGTCGATGGACAGCTGATGCCTCCATTGTACTAAATTGGGCGATTTCTTAAACACCAATGGAAGAAAACTTTCTCGAAAATAGTTTAAACTATCAACTTTTATCAGATTCATGTGTTTACTACTCGGTCCTTCTTGCATTATGGGATGAGCATCACCACAGGTAGCCCACGTTAGATAAAAACAGCCAAAGATTTTAGAAAATCCATAAGACCGGGATAAAAATCACTTTTATTATTTCTTTTCACATCTAGTCCAAGATTAAGTAATAGAAAATACAAAAGAACGAAAAAAGTAAAGAAAATAGAGTATAACACATTTACCATAAACTGAAAATCACCAAAGTAAAGGCCTTCTGCTATTTTTGGGATTACCCGTGCTGTATGCTCACTTCTACCTCAAAAGAACTTCAAAATGAATTCCTTCAAAATACTTTTTATTTTTATTTTTTATTCCATTTATTTTTCAATTTTCTCTCAAGTGGGTTCCCTGTGGTGTACCAAGGCCTCAAAGCATCAATGTTATTCCAACATGGCGGACGAAGTATGGAAAATGTGGCGAAATATTCTTAGAAGTACGATCTAAATTCAGGTAATTTTATTATTTCTTTAACACTTATCAAGTCCATGAAATCCATACTTTAAATACCCACAGTTTCTCAGGTTGTTTTAGCGCCATTTTATTTACGAATGTCCCTGCTCACCCTCACTAATTATAAACTGTTCTTTTAACTCAAAATACCGACAATTTTTTACCTGGCTTTTTATAGGATAATTAACATACCAATCCTTTTTATTAAAGCCTTCCTTGACAGTTTACTTACATTTCCCCATAACTTTAGTTGCTATGATGATGTGTTAAACATGGAACAACCTATGCAAAGTTTAGCTAAGAAATTGGTTTTGATGGAGTGAGTAAAGATGATCTTTCCATTCTGCTCCTGGCAGGGGAAACACACATATGCAAAAATGAATGAATTGAAAATGAGCTTGCATGCTGTGTGCCATCATATAGTATGCAGGTATTGGTAGGACACGAGATAAGTGTTAGGAGAAGCATGACATGTAGCAGCTGAGTGCTTCTCAACACTTCTCAATTGTTCTGTTCAATACCCACATGCTATTCATCCATCCATCCATCCATTCATCCAACCGAGTCCCTCTGACAATCTGTCTATTCATTCATCTGTTTGTCCATCAACCTACTCAATGATCCATCCATCCATTCATCCCTTAATCCATCCACCAATCCATCCACTAATTAATCCATCCATCCATCCATCCATCCATCCATCCATCCATCCATCCATCCATCCATCCATCCATCCATCCATCCATCCATCCACCGACCCACCCACCCACCCACCCACCCACCCACCCACCCATCCATCCATCCATCCATCCATCCATCCATCCATCCATCCATCCATCCATCCATCCATCCATCCATCCATCCATCCACTAATTAATCCATCCATCCATCCATCCATCCAATTCATTCATCCAATCCATCCATCCATCCAATCCATCACTTACATCTTTTCTCACAAATTCTGATACTTGAACACACTGTTTTATTCAATATTCTCTGCATTCACACTACAGCTCACAGCTTATTTTCATTCATTTTAATTCCTTTCTCAATTTTTATGAAAATATCTGCTAGAATTGGATTACACAAGGATGTAAAATGTATTTTCAACTGTGCCGTCAAAAAGCCAGAACTTATTACAAAACAAAGTATCTTGGGGAAGCAAAATGTACGAGGTCTGTTGTCATGGTAACCAAAATTCACAAGGGCTGTTGTCATGGTAGCCAAAATTCACAAAGTCTGTTGTCATGGTAACCTGTGGTAGAACTTGGAGACGCAGAAACAAGCGAAAGCAGCTCAACTACCCTCATATTTTACTGGATCAGGAATACATCCAGTTATTGAAATGGGCCAAGCAAAATGGTGTGAACTTCAAAAGTGTTCGACCAGCGATATTTCATGATACTGGTAGAGGAATGATTGCCACAAGAAAGATTACTACAGGGGAATCTATTATCAGTGTTCCACGACAGCTGCTAATAACCACATCTACAGCTTTAAAAAGCAATGTTGGAAGACTTCTGGAACGAATGTCGCAGTGGGCAAATGTTAAACTGTCTCGTAAATGTATTCTGTGTTTATATGTTGCTTACTTGAAGTATCTTGGGGAAAAATCATTTTGGTATCCATATATTGCAACATTGCCTAAGGAATTCAATACTCCATGTTATTTTAGCGACGATGAGCTAAAGATACTACCAGAATCAAGCTATGAACAATGCTTGGCTCAAATCAATGAAGTACAACAAGCTTTCAATATGATAAGAGAGACTTATAATGATGAGTTTCCGAATGATCATTTAGATTTTTTAAAGCTTCTTACATTTGAAGACTTTAAGTGGACGTGGTTTGTTGCTAATACAAGATCAGTGTACCTAGCCAGTGATAGGTGCTCTGGTTGCTATGGTGACTGTTGTCATGGGGATGGATATGCATTAGCACCAGTATTGGACCTACTCAACCATCAAGATACTGCTGAGGTGAGTAAATAGATGACTTGTACTCACAGGTCATGTGACCCTACCCCTTAAAACAAACAGGTGTATCAAAATGAACATCAGAAAATAAAAAAATAAAAAACATATTACTTTTTTTATAGTGGGATTCAAATTCAGTAACTTAATGATACTGGTTTCCAATTTGGCCCACTGTCACTCACACACACTACCACTACATTATATGTTCTATGCATACAACTCAACTCACATGTTGATTTTTACGGAAAAAGAAAAGAAAAATAGTACCTACACTGTAGACATTAGTAGGAAGGCAGAGTTTGAGCTCATAACAAGCAAACCAGGAGAAATGATATAAAATTTATAAAGAATTCGTATGGGAAAATGCTCTCACACCCTTATTTGCGCTTTCCCTTAAGTTAGCTTTGAAGAAACTAAAGGTACAACAACTTGTGCATGTTTTCCACCATATTCTAACTGTTGTAAGTTGTTTTTTTTAGATATCTGCTGGATTCAACCAAGAATCACAAGCTTACACAATTCGCACTATGACTGAATATCAACGATATAACCAAGTCTTCATCAACTATGGTCCTCATGACAATACGACACTCCTTATCGAATATGGCTTCATTCTTCCAAAAAATATCCACAATGCTTTCAAGTTTAAACCTGAACAAATCTTCCATATTTTAAACCTCCCATCTACGCCTACCTTAACTAAAAAAATGAATCTTATCAAGAGGAATAATTTCAAACAAGACTTTAGTTGTACTGAGGATGATGGTATTTCATGGAGCCTTTTAGCAGCCTTAAGGATTTTAGCACTTGAAGAAAACAAGCTTTCTCGGTGGAATAAAGTGCTTAATGGCAAACCAGTTTCTATCAGTAGTGAAATTCTAGTACAAAAATGGATAGCACAGATTCTTTCTCACTTACTTGAAATAATAGAGACTAAACACCTTGAACAGCATGGTCAGAGTACTAACACACAGCTTGCATTGCAACTTAGACAACAGGAGATACAGATTTTAACAGCAGTATTATACAGAGTGGATATTCCTTGAATTCTGGCTGAAAATGGTCCCATTATAAAAAGTACTGTTTCTGAAGAGTTAGGCAATTGAGGTTTTAGCCAAGTTTAGCAACAGTTAGATTCTGGTATTTCTTAGTTATGAAGAAAGTGAACACCTGCTTGAGTGCTGTGTAAAGTTATAAAGTATGCAGGGATTGGCAGAACATGAAAGAAATGTTGGGAGAAGCATGACACAGCAAAAAATACTTAGACTATGTGTCCATAGTTTGATGCTCAGTGACCTCACACACTTGTTTTAAGGAGGAAGTGTGGCTTGGTTGGTAAGTGTGCTGTCTGCTAAGCAAGAGGTTCATAGTTTGATCCTCAGTGACCTCACACACTTGTTTTAAGGATCAAGTGTGACTTGGTTGGTTAGTGTGCTGCCTGCTAAGCAAGTGGTCCATAGTATGATCCTCAGGGCTTCCTGTCAGCTCCCATGGAGGGCACTTCACAGTGTAAAAGGTATTGACAACAGGCTATGATACGTCAAGTGTTGTATGACATGGATAATGTATAGACCCATTTCAAGCTCAATTCCATGCTCAATTTGGAGGACAAAACAAAATAATTTCAATTTCCTGATAATTGGAACATATTGTTTTGTCCCCCAAATTGAGCTACATTCCAACGTGCTACAAGGGGTGTCTATATAGTGTAATGATCCATAGATATTTCCTTGCGATTCTTCAGATAGCTACAATCTTCTGCAATATAAACTATCTGAGGCTAGCCATTGAATTTCACACCATCGGAGCAGAAGGAGCAGAACGAAATGAAGTATTAAATAGTGTTTGTTTAGGAAACAACATTTGAAGGGGTGCAGGGTTGGAAATTGAAGAATGCCATCCATACTGCCAGTGTCTCATTTTATTTTGCAGAACATTGTAGATTCTTACAAAAAGATAATATATTTATTCACATATTTTATAGTCTTTATTTTGTTCCTGCTTCAATCTTCTACAGAGTCAAAAACTCACACAATCTTTTCAGTTAATTCTGGATAAATAAATGAAATGTCAGTTTTGTGTGAAATTCAGATAATCATCTTTATTGAACACATCAAAATTAATGTGTTCTTGATTTTAATGGTATTTTTCTCTCTCTCAAGAATCATAGCTTTGCCGTAAGCTTAGATCTTTATAATATATAATTATTGTTCTTCATTAAAGTCATGTTGGTGCAGCAGTATGTCTTTACTATCAGTTGTTGTCACCAGACTTCTTGGCCAAGTGATTTTAGCATAAGCTGAAACAAAATTAGAAATTATTTGTTAATTAAGGGACTGGTCAGAAATTAGCAGGGGGAGGGGGGTGGAAAAAGGGGGAGGTTCATAACTTTTTGAGCCCCTGAAAAGGGAGGGTCATGAAAAAATAGGCAGTGAAAAAGGGAGGGTCACATAAATTTATGCTCATGCAGATGCCCCTCAAAACACTGGAAATTGCATTTCCAAGGCTCTCTGAATTTACAATTTTCTTGGGGGGGGGGGGGGGGGGGAATGCCTCCAAACCCCCCTTGGTGCTCCGCCCTAAGGTGATCATTACCCTTACCCCCTTCCAAAAAAAATCCTCTGAACAATCTTGTCTTAACCGAAAGACAATATTGATTTACTTGTTTACAAGAGCAAGATAAAAGCTATAAAACAAATTAATGTAAAGTTGTCTCTAGCAAGAATGCTCAGCATCACCGTGGCTGCCATGGCACTGCTATTGACATCATCATCATCATTATTGTCACTGCCACCATTCTCATTAATGCATGGTTAAAGGCATGTTGCTTGATATCAAAGAAAAATGCTTTTACATATACTCATCATTTCCTAGGTTTATAAATATTCAGGATTTCTGGATATATATGTTCAATGACAGATCTTATTTCAGTTGTTTTGGGAGGTATTATCTGTGCAGGGGGGGGGGGGTCATGATATTTTAGCCTCACCAAATGGGCAGGGTCGGGAAATTTTGATGTCTTACCCATCTGTTACATCACAGCTCCTGGGAGGGTTGTATATACTGTCCCCACAAAGTCCTGTTCAATGCTTTCCATCAGTGCCTTTTCGTCCTCATCATAAAATTCATTGTAATTGGTTGGCGATGACGCTTGTGGACTTTGACTACAGGAAAAAGCATTTGAAGTGAGTGGATTGCCTTCAGAATCAAGCAAGGGAAGCGTAGGTGGGAGGGTGAGATAGAGGGGGAAGGCTCTCATCACTGGAAATAATAAGGAAGTATTTTTGCTCAGAAATATATAAAGATATATAATAAAAAAATTGAATATCACCATCTTGACAAGTTTTTGAAATGGTTTTCTCTGTAAACACGACGAATTTCCGAGCGTGCGCAGTGAGTTTTTCACTCGTGTCTGGATCGTCTGTTCTACTAGTAATGTTTTACCTAGCCTCCTTCGCAGACGTTTTTAGTGTCGGCTCGTTCCTTCCCCTCCCCACTAACGTGCGAAGGAGGCTATGTTTTACCGAGAGTGCTCCGAACTTATCACGACAATCTACGAAAACGCGCGCGCGCAAGTTCGAACTCGTTCTTTCTTCTCAGTCAGTTGTTGTAGAAGGTAAGTAAACAATGGCTCCTTTCTTGATTATTTTAAGCATTAAAATTTTGTTTTCCATCATGAAAATTAATAATAACTCTTTTTAAGAGGTTCTTTAATGTTCTTATGAAGGTTTTTTTGAAGTACAAGCACTCAAAAGTTGTTTTTTCTGCGACTTGAAAAAGTTGCAAATTTTCTTGGTATTTGACTCGATAAAGTTGCATCTACACGAGCAATTTTTCCTATCATTGCTCGCTTAGAAGATTAGCAAGTTTACCTTGACATTTTTTTATTGACAAGGTTTCCTTGCTCGTGTAGATGATGAACAAGTTTTCCTTGACAAGTTACAATGAGCGAAGTATTAAACAGGCTGAGAACTAATCTTATTAATATTCCTTGTCACATCTTCCTTGTTGTCCGTCTACACGAGCAAATTTCATCCTTGACAAATTTTCCTTGTAAAGGAAAAGCTAGCATGCCAGCTTTTCCTTGTCAAGGAAAAATCGTTCATTTTACTTCATCTACACGAGCAATTTTTCCTTGTCAAGGAAAACTTGTCAAGGACAAATTGCTCGTGTAGATGCCGCTTAACATGACTTCTTTTCTTGCATTTTAGATTATTCCTGTTAAGTTTTGCACAAGATATCGAGTTTATTCAAGAAATTTTCATTACTGCATACGTGAGTACTCACTTGTTTCTTTCTTTATAAATTTGAAATTTTTTACATTCAGTACTGAATACGAATGATTTTTATAATTGATTTTTATAATTAATCGATGAACTGACCTCCCCTTTGCCCATTATGGTATTTTGCCACAAAGAACGTATTTCGATTTTTTTAATTTCATTAACTTAATATAAAAATATGAATGGTTATTGTAACTTTTTGTAGTTTTAAACGAATCGTGTTATATTCCGGATGGAGACTTAATTTCGTCGTCATTTACGAAAAATGCCGATGTTTATGTATGTCTGTTTTGACAAACAGTTCATCCTCGCTTTTCTTATTACACCATTCGGCCGCTTCGCAATACTTAAAGCGATTATGAAGTCGAAAAACTTTAGTAATAACCCCGGCAAATCTTACGACATGACTTACAGCACGTACACGGAACGACATGCCGTAACACTGAAATGGCTTCCCATAAGAATGGGTATCGTATGAATGGGAAACGTACAGTACTTACAGCACGTACACAGTCCACATGGTAAAGCATGCTGTAGCATTGAAATGGCTTCCCATAAGAATGGGTATCGTATGAGTGGGAAACGTACGGTACTGACTTACAGCACGTACACGGTACAACATACTGTAACACTGAAATGGCTTTCCATTAGAATGGTTATCGTAATGTATGAGTGGGAAACTTACGATTCTGGCTTACAGCACGTACACGATACAGCATGCCGTAACATTGAGATGGCTTTCCATAAGAATGGTTATCGTAATGTATGAGTGGGAAACGTACGATACTGGCTTACAGCACGTAAGGTCAATTTTGTCATGTGTTATGCATAACTAGGTGTTTTTTTATTTTCCCACTCACACACAATCAGCAAGTGCTAATCTAACGTTAATTATTCGTCTCACCCATTCGATATTGATAGTTTTCTTTCCTGTTTGGTATCCATAGAAACAGTCTTCTCTTTGTCGGGTGTGTTGTTTGCCTATAAAACACAGCACATTATAAAACCTGGTCACCTGTCTCACTTCATAAAAGCCACCATGCACTACAACACGGCCTATAGCTATATGAAGCGCAAAGGTCGTCACTTTTGAGGCCCAAATTCTTTATATGGAAATGTTTTTCGTTTTTTGTAGTTTTTTCCTAAACTTGAATTATTATTCAGTGCTTTTTTTTACGCCGGTTATTTTTGCGTCAGGACTTCGTAAAACTGTTCGGTTTTCGTTATCGTGCGGGTTGATATTAATTTTTGTTTTTTGTATACATCCACAAAGAAAATTAACCAAAAATAATTCATCGATAATATTCCCAGAGTTTGACAAATAAGGGGAGAAGGATCGAGACTTGTCTTAATGAATTAAAAAACTTACCTGTTTTGGAACATTTACTGCTTTAAATTTATCTATATCCACCAGGAATGAAGGATCGAAGGGCTCCTCTGAATGTTTCTGACAAAAAAAAGTGCAACTCGGTTAATCAAGCATGCGGTAAACGGTGATATTAGTCTATGATGGAATAAAGTAGAAAGTTATCCAATCAAATGAGACTTGAATGAGACAATTAGTACCAGGAAATGATCACGATACTATTATTATCTTATTCTAAAAGATATATGAATCTGTTAAAGAAAGAAACAGCCAACATTTTTGTCACTGTCATAATCGCTAAACTCTGCCTAATCTGTGGGGAAATACATTTTTAAAAACAGGACTGTCCATCATATGTAGCATGCGTAGAGAGTATTTTTATTATATTTTCGTTTGAATGGGAAAATATGGTAAATTTGAGCGGAAAGGTTTAAGGAACAATGGTACGGAAACGTTTTGTTCAACTCGATGTTTGTGTGGATTATTCGTTTAACGACCGTTCACGAAAATAATTGGGAAGCCATTTCAGTGTTTGGTTCAGGTATATCTCTAACCGAAGCAAAGCTATTCCTCTCTCAGTCCTAAAAACTCTGGAAAAATAGAGGAATGATAAAGAGGGATAGGATAGGAATCAAAGAACGTTTTCATTTTACAGGAATTGTATGAAAGGAAATTACATCGAAACCACCGTTTTGTATCGAAATTGAACAAAACATTAAAGAGAAAGGAAAAAGCTTATGCTAGTTAGCACGACTTCAAATCTAAATCTATAAACGTCTTATCTGACAAGTCAGCTTGAATAGTTTAAAATTCATATTCTATTTTTCTACAGTAGTCAGTTTCTCGTGACAATCATTTAACAAAAAAATTCTAGATCGAGGTAGTTTTTTTTCAGTTTGTTTTTAGCTCCCTGCTCGACCTAAAATCCGTCGTTTAGAAAGGAGAACATTTATTTGAGAACATTTATTTTCTGGAATTTACGAATCGTAGTATCAATTAGCCTTATAAAATGTTAAAAGTTCTACATCTAAAAGTTTTCATTTCAACATATTTTGATCGACTCTAGCTTGCCTTTATTTTTCTTTTCCACCAAACGTCTTTTTTAACTGCGATATTTTGTTTTAATTTGTTAATCGACAATTCATGTTAATGCGTAAACGAAAATTTCAAGGCCATATGTTTTAAAATACTACCCTAACACAGATTAGATTCTATTTAATATAATAGACATCCAACTACGATAATAGAAATGTCTCTCAGTTTCTCTTGTTGGAAAATTAAAGATGTCAAGTACACAAATGTCAAGAAACTGAAAAGTAAAAAAATATATGGATTTACAAAATTTTAAAGCAACATTATTTGTAATGATTTTTGACAACCACCTAGCAAATCAGTCAAGCGAGATTTTCAAGCTTTTGACAAATTGAATGTGAAGCGAAAAAACAAATATTTTATTGTTTGATATTTTGACACATTTGAGAGAAAAAGTGATATAAAAAAGAAAGTATTTAAGATGATTTTTGCAATATATGGAAGTTTTTTAATGTTGATTATTGTCAGGTCCAGCCATGTACTTATGATTGCTTTGTTTACCTTGGTTAATCGTTGTGTAACCTCGAATTGAATTCCATGATCGAGTACTTCAGATTTTTTTGGGCTTTTTAAGGCAAATGATGTTGAAGTTAAGTCAATGCCATCCTTTCCATACTCGCAGTCCAGGTCTGATTCAACATCGAGTAGTTTTCGTCTATATACGCGTTCAATGTGTGTTTCATTCAGTTTGGGACGATTATGATGCCTGCCATCAAACGCCGAATCAGTAAAGCTTTCTCTCGCGTTCACAACTCGTTCGATATTCTTGTCGCTTGAATATGGTGGTAGGTTTACAGCGTTATCTTTAACATTAAAATCAGGCGTTAATGGGATAGGACTTGGTGAGTCAATCGAGTTCGGTTCTATTCGGTTGTCATCGTCTTTTTTATCACTATTTTCTTGATCATCGACCGTAGACTTAACTTCTACAGTAACATTGTTATTATTCAAGTTTGGGACCTCTTTGCTTCCACCACAACCCATTCCTTCGTCTATGTCATCGTAGAGCCATTTACTTGCCTTGACGACTTGAAAATAATTTTATATCTCGTTATCGTGTTGACTTCAGACAAATACCGGTTGCTATTTGGTCGTCTTGTCTATTTGATGTGGTTACGCATTTTAATGAGGTTCAAAAGAACAATTAACTCGAACAATAACCACGAAAAGCAGAAGTTCAGATGCCCGAGGTTGTAAATGATGGATTAATTGACGTCATCACTCGAAACGCCTTTAATTAACACGATAATTATTTGTTACTTCGTCGCGCGCGAGATCAATATTGATATAGTTTACTTTTTGTCAAAGATTTTCACGAATCTGAGCTTTTTCTAACCAAAAACATATTTACGATTCCATTAAAGCCTGGTTCGTATTGCTCCAGCGTGTTTTTTGTTGATTCAGTATTAGAATTTGCCACATACAGAAAACACAAAAATATTTTTTTTACTATTACAAGAAAGTAAGTTAAATTTGAGAAAAAATGGAGAAAAAGAGTTGAGAGAGTTGGCTGGAGAAGAAAACAGGGTGGTATCCCCAATTTAAATTCAACCCCTGTTTTTGTTGTTGTTGCATTTTTTAACGAATCAGATCATAAATGGGCTATTCATGTAGATGAAATCTGTGCTAAGGCCAGCAAGCGACTCTATGCCCTAAGAACTCTTAAGCGTAGTGGCGTGCAATCTAAAGATCTTCGATCCGTCTACTGCTATTTTATAAGACTTTTATTAGAGTACGCCTGCCCCGTCTGGCATCCTTCTTTGACATGTAAACTTAAAGACCAACTTGAAGCCATCCAGCGTCGAGCGCTTCGTATAGTGCACCCTCAGTTGTCATATAAGGACGCTCTCAATGAATTAAACCTCACCACTCACTATGAGAGACGCGAACATTTGTGCAGGAAATTCTACAATAACATTACATGTACCGATAATAAACTGAACTGCCTTTTACCTAAACCTATATCTAAAAACTACAGCCTTAGAAATCCCAGGAGAATCCCACTACTCAAGTGTAGGACTAAAAGATATCAGAATAATAATATTTTATTTCTTAAAAACGCATGTTCACATAAAAATCTCAATGCTTTTTACAATAAAAATCGTGAAAAATGATATATATATAAAAATAAAAAATAAAAAAAATAAAAACGTATTTTCGAATATCTATTAAAAATTGCCTGTTTTGGAACACGTAAAAAAATATTAGGTTTGAAGTGGAATTCTATCGCACTTTGTGTCTGTTCGTAAACATGATAGCATACTCTTTGGATAATGAGCTTCAAAACGGTGTCTCAGATTTTTGATATATTTAGATCGCGTGCAATTGCGCGTTAAATTCGGATGTTTGAGTTTTCGATGGTCATGATTGCAAAATGAACAATATCTTTTGGATCAAAAAGAAACATTTCAACAATCTCAAACATCGTTCTTTAGATCGCGTGGTAATTTATTATAATCCAAAGTTTTAGTTCGATGTCATCCGAATGAGCTAGTACGTTTTAAGGAAGTTATTTTATCATGATAACCTTTTTTCATGT
This sequence comes from Anthopleura sola, assembly GCA_023349425.1. Lineage (NCBI taxonomy): Eukaryota > Metazoa > Cnidaria > Anthozoa > Actiniaria > Actiniidae > Anthopleura > Anthopleura sola. Next base: position 928,600 of record JALHLI010000031.1, on the reverse strand, counting down.
TGCAAAACAGAAAATTTTAAATCAATTTTCGAAGATTATGTTCGTCCAGCTTTTAGAAAATGTATACTTTTATTCTAATAATATTGAAAAAGCAGTTCGAAATTTGGCTCGCACGCAAAGTGATCTCGAAGGTATCCTGATACCTACTATAGAAAAAAATCCATGAAAAAGATTTTAAATTAGAATTATTTTAACCCAGTTTTAATGCTGATTTCAAATCTGGAAAGAAAAAAGGAGTATCATGAGGTCGTTTTCGAGATATTCATGAGTGAACACAAGCATATCAACAACGTTTTGATGAAAAAGAAGTGAAAACCAGCTTTCTACGTGAAAATTAATGACGTTAGTTTTTTCAGAAAACCTAAATTAAACATAGTTTTACAAATAATACGAGTCAAAACATTTGGAAAAAAATAATCTTTTATTCGTTTTGCCCTCGACAATTTTTGTCTAAAACATCAATAGTTTGCCGAGGAGATATGATGATATGATCTCTGTCGAAAGTGTCGCGGGTGGGCATGAGAGCGATGCAAATTCGGGTGAAAATGTAAAACAAAGAAAGGCTTTTGTCTGACTAAAATTACCCCTTTTTCATGCCCGCCCACGATCCATTTGACAGCGATCATCACATCTTGACTCGTCTGTTTTTCTCATTCTAATGCTTTACAATTTTTTGTTCGTATACTGGAATGATAAGCCCTCCCACCCTCATGAGCGAGTGGTTGAGTATCCCTCTCAGCTTCACCTTATCAGCTATGTATAAGAAAAAACAAGGAACGAAAAGAAATATATATTTTGAAGAAGTCTATAAAGTAGCACTTCCGGCTTCATGAGACATTACATTTTCTGTGACACTAAACTTCTAAACTCAGCTAAACTCAGTTAAACTAAGTTCTTCTGATAATCAGTATTAGAAGAGATTTAGTGTACATTTTATGACACTTTTTAACTCCCAAAACCACAACGTTTGATGGGCAATGTGAAAGTAGAGAATTTACTTTTATCGCATTTGTGTTGCGGCTCTAATTGTTAGCCAGCATATTGATCGCTTTGAATGCCTGGTCGGCCTTGTTATAGTTATTGTTTCTTTGTTTGTTTTCATTGGTTTCTTTTCCCCGCATCGCAGAATCCCGTGTCATGCAAGCAGGAATGATTTTAAGATCGAGTTGTTGAGTAAGTTTATTAATTCCCTTGCTTTTCCCTAAAAATAATTATGCTTGTTTCCGCGGATGGATACTCCTCTTTACCACAATGAAAACTTATCGAACATTGTTCCTAAACAGCTTAATTTTATTTGAAACATCTGAGGCTCAGTACTTCTTCTAGCTTAACCGATAAACCTCGTCGATTAGTTTCTTCGATTTTCTCTCCTTTCCTAATGAATTTTTTCGCCTTAGGGTTATTGTTGGGTTTCATCACCTAACGATGTAATCGATTGAAATACTTGACGTTATAAGAAGCTGATGTAATGACTGACATTCCCAAATAATGAAAGAAAAGCAGGCAAGATAATAGATTCTGCTCGCCAGATGGTTGTAAGAATAATATTAGTTTTACGACAACCTATAAAATCCCTATCCGAGATGACAGACTGAATGTCAAGTTTTCTTTGTTGGGAAATTAAAAATTAAAAATTTCACCGATATAATGTTTAAGGATTAAAAAATCGCTGGTTATTTTGTCTTGATATTCTTAAGGCGCGATTACACGGTGCAATTTTCTCTTCACGGCTTTGCGACACAAGTTGCATGAAGCATTGCACCGTGTAAAATACAGTGTAATTTGAGAAATGTTGTGAGGCAAGTTGCAGTAATCGTTCAACGATTAGAAGAGTAGAATTCGTTTCTACTTTCGGCAACGATTGCGTCTCCGTTACACTCCGTTACGGCGTTGCGAGCCGGACAAGTTGCAGTGAAAATTGCACCGTGTAATCGTGCCTTTAAAAGAGAAGTTTGTTTGCGAATCTTTCGTGTAGTCAATGAATTTAAGTGTTTTAAAAATGCAGGCAGCAGGCCGGCATCGCTTTATTCATTTCTCTGTTATAATAAACTACACAATTTATTTTATTTCTTATTAACCCAGTAGTTTGTCATAATGGATTACCTTTTCATTCATTGTGTTTAGAATAACTCAACTATCATGGTGGATAGTCTTTTGTCCTTTCGATTTTGATCGTTGAAGGGATGGCACAACCGCGCATCAACAGACTTGCTTACTACTTTGATCACAAACAAAATAGGAAATGAAATATCGAAATATCTTCAAAAACTGGTTCAGTGAAATTTCAGCCAATATTTTTAAAAAATCGTCTGAGAACAATTCTGATTATTATCTTTTTTAGGTGCTTGCAAATCTTTTTACTGAGCAAAAATATTCCATTTTGACATATTTCTATTTTACTACAACAGCAAGACAGGTCATAAACCGGTTTGGTTAGAGTATACGAAGACTATTATTCATGAAACATTGATACTTAATTAGCTCTGTCTGGTAATACATAGCACTTTATAAACAATAGAAAACAGAAGCACTATACCTATGATACGAAGTAAAAGTTGGCAAGTGCGAGTCTCAAAATACTATTTCACACTATTTCGCGCAAAAAATTAATTTAGTCTTGTTTGACGGATTAACGTAATGCGATTATGCAATTTTTTGTTGATTTTTTTTAAAAACTTGGCCAAAATATTTTTTTTGAGTGCTATTTTGGTCAATGAACAATTTGCTATCCTCCAATCTCAAGTTCACCAAACTGAATGAGCATGGACAGAACACAAGGCATGAAAATGAATTTTTGTTAAAACAAATTGGGGGATGCAAAGGCTATTATATCAAGCCATTACTAAATGGAACAATTTAAGTGACGTTGTTAAACAATCATCAAATATTTCTTGATTTAAGTCTTTTATTTTCTGAATGAACTCTTTAAAGTACACTATGTGAATTTTTACATTTTTTGCATAATTGTTATTTTTTTGTTTTTTTTCATTTTGTTTTAATATTTGCCTTCAACTTTTCCTTAACCCCATTTTGATGCATAAAAAATAGTTTTACAGGATCTTCACAGCACGTACACGGTACGACATGCAGTAACATTGAAATGGCTTCCCATTGTTTTCCCAGTAATTCATCCAATCACGACGCGTAGCTACAGCTACGGTAAGATACGCCTACGAATCTATCGCATCTACCACTCATACGATAACCACTCTATATTTCAGACATATAAGCTGGTGCCGATAGTTCCATGAAAGTTTAGCTAAATTGAATTTGATAATTTTTGCATGTGAACCAAAACAATTATTCATATTTTTTGGTGCCTGTCAGCCGGTGTTAGAAATTTTCATATCGAGCAAACATATTCCATTTTGCCTAAGACTTTACTAAGACTTTATAACGACGAAAAAAGATCATAAACCCGCTTGGTTAGTCAGAGAAATTAGGAATAAGAACTTAGGTAGAGTGCAAACAAACCTTAGTTATACTAAATAGTACAATTTTCGCAAATTCTATTGTTTTCTATTGTTAAATTAGCACTATTTTGTACTATTTAGTAATTCGTATTTCACGGATATATTGTTTACACTCTAGTCATTTTCATCGACTAGAATAACTGATTAAGACGAACTTTCAATGAAAATCAGCTTGACGTCGTCTTCATTCACTTTAATCTTGTTTCTCATTATTCATATTTTCGGTGTTTGTCAGCACGTGTTAGAAAATTTCATGTTGAGCAAGCATATTCCATATTTCGGCAAAACTAGCCATCAAAACAGCTTTCAGAGTTATAGTTCATAGTAAAGAGCAACTAAACAGCTCATAGCTCTGGATGGCAGAATCAACTCAAGTTGTTCATTAAAATGTAGTTAATCGAAAAAACATTAAGTTTTCGTTAATAAAAAGCATGGTTATGTTATAATATTCGATCTGTAAACACTGGTGTATAATTTCGGAAGGGGGTGGGGCTTTTGGGAGGATGAAGCTAGCCTTGATACTATTGGCTAATATTTAATATTAACTTCCTGTTAAAGTCAAATCACCCAACAACGCCCCATCAGATAAGTTCAGCTGCCCTAGATATACGAAAGTTTCGTTTTGATCTAGTGTGGTACAGTTTGTCCATTTCTATCAGTTGTTATCTTACTTTCCTAGAGAAAAAAGAAAAGGTTCAACAGTTGAAGTTCTTTCTGTACAGTTGGTTGCAGTCTTTAGAAGAGAAGCTTCTCGGTGCGTCTTCAAGAGGGACAGCAACTTTGTACGAGGTAATATTAATAAATATAATAATTATTATTTTAACTCAATGGTATATAATACAGCCAACAAGGAGCTAGTTAGACAGAACTTAATATAAATGAAGAAAAGGAAAAAGTGAGGAAATCTGCAACGATCTATGTACAATATAAATGTATCCCTAAATAACACATATACATATTGATATATAACATATAAAGGCTAATACGTAAAGTTAAAATAAAGCGGGAAAAAAAACCACCAACCCCTAATTTTTTAAAGAAAAAAATTCTTAAGAGGTGTCATTATGTTTTAAAGACATTTCTATAGTTTAGGTTCTACGTATCTAAAGGATTTAAGACCACAAGTTGTAGTTATGTAGCTATTTGGGCATCGTAATACGAGATCTCCTTATATTATATTCATGTTTTGTAAAGTAAGGAAGCAAACATTCATAATTAATAGTTTTAAAAAACGATAAGAAGTTGATGAATGACAGAATATAATGAAAGAAAAGCAGACTGAATAGATTCTGCTCACCAGATGGTTGTAAGGATAACATTAAAAATGTACGACAACCCATCAAGTTTTCTTTGATGAGAAAGTTCAAATTACAACTTCTCCGAAATAATGTTTGCATGTCAGCAAAACCAAACATCGGGTGGCAAGACTCGAAAAGTCGCTTTTGCTCATATTTTAATTATAGATAGGCCATGATGTAAGGGAAACAACTGTGAAGTTGGTTTGGTAAAAATCGAAGTTTAATTTGTTTAAAATTTGTTAATTTTCGGCCGACAATTTACATCAATTTTAACAGCTTCTCGCGACCATATAAAAAAACCTAGCGCTGTAATGACATTAAAGAGTAGTTAACTGTTATCTTAACAAGCAATTGGCAGAGTTTCAGATATCTTGTTTTAATTTTTCAATTTTTACTCAATATATAAATGGAGCACATATAAAACCTCTCTTAAAGTACGGTAAAAATAATCACGATTTTTTCCATGTGCGACGAAACGTTTTTGCCAACAAAAAAAAAACATACAAAATACTGGTTATAAACTGCCAAATTTCATTGTTGATTCAAGCCTGAAATTTAGGAAGACTTGCTTTTATATATTTTTTCGTACTTTTCCTTTTGGATTTATACAACAAAACCGTCTCAAAATAGAAACAAAAGAACCTAGATAAATGACTGGCACCAATGGACTACTTCGACGATGCGGCGGCCATTTTGGCAGGGGGCAAATATACAAATCTTTGTTACACTTATGGCGTCGATTATAATTAACGTTTCACCCCTAGACAACTTGACAAGAGATGAATTAAGAAGATGGACATGAAAGAACGACAAATAAACGAAACTCTCTATTTTAACCGACATTTTTGTTTTCTTTTGCCCCCTGGACACCCCATAATGCATTGCGATTCAAGATCTGAAAATAATGACTGATACTACGTAGAAAAATGAAATGCTTGTCACTTAACCAGCATGAAAGGGCCAGAGAAACCAAAGATTTGTTTTTTTCCTCATCAGATCCTACATTTATCCCCGGCATCTCGTAAAAAGTTATTTTCATTAATTCAGATTTAAGATGGCCGCCGCATCGTCGAAGTAGTCCATTAGCGTGTCACACGCGCCCATGAAATTGACAAGCTATTTAACAATTAGAAGACGAACTCGAGATTTCTATCGGCTGATAGTTGACGAGGGGCTCCGGCCCCGAGTCAACTATCAAAGCCGATAGAAATCGAGAGAGAGTCTTCTAATTGTTTTGGTAAAAATCTCAACTAAACTATACTATACTAAACTAAACTAAACTTCACAAAAGCGCAAAGGAAAAGCCGCCATTTTTTCAAAACAAGTCCGGCTTTCTCTACCCACTATCTATCGGCTGATAGATAGTGAGTACGTTAGCCAATCAGAATGCAGGATTTGCAATAGTATAGTAGTAGAATTTTACTAATTAACAATTACTCCTCGAGTCCGAATGGTCTACAAGTCAATAGCCTATGAGGCCGAAGGCCGAATGGGCTATTGACTCGTAGGCCATGAGGGCGAGAGGTCTAATTGTTTTAGTAAAAACCTACTAATCGGTCCAATAAAAGGATGCAAAAAATTTTGGATTTTGCTTTAGATATATATTTTTTGGTTTTCAAAACCGGCGCTTTTCGCTACTAGAGGTCTATCACTAATAGACCCCTAGTAGCTCAGCCAATCACAGGGCTCGATTGCTGATAGACCATTAGTAGGTTTTTTCTAATATGTGTTAGAATCCTAACGCAATATTACTTACTTCCTTATTATAGGAAATTAACGCTTCAAACTTCAAGTCGTGTTTGTTTCTTTTAATGTTATTTTCCATATCAATAATAAAGTGGAACATTAATTTTCACGACATGAATTTCTGGCAATTTTATCTGTTATCTACTTTTGAAAATTATTCATTTAAAACTAAACTTTAATTAAGGTGTTTCCCAGTAGTTTTTTATTGACCACACTTCTCATGTTCATCTAGCGAATTGAAAACCTTTTCCTGGTCTGATCAAAATGAATTTTACACCAGACATCAAGCATAGATGGAAGTTTTGATTGATGTCAATTTTAACTCGATCGGTGTTTCCATGGCAACGGAAAACAATGATCGTTGAAATCAGTTTTCCTTGAATATCTCCCGTTTTCGATGAGCTTCAGAAAAATGACTATATACATGCTAAACTTCGCATTCAGGCACAGCTATTCAGATGATAATTAGAGGGTTGGATTAGAGCGATTTCGAATAAATCGCAAAAACATTCTGTGACCGCTTACTATGATACTGGAAGCTATAGCAGAACAAAAAAATCCTTCGCGTTCGCAAAATAATGTCAAACTACTGCTAAACGTTAGCTGTATTCATTCGTTCGTTTGAGAGATAATTTTGAAATTGCTAGGAAGGTGAAATCGTTCAAACTATTATACTGAAAGCACCTGTACAAGAAAAATTCTAACTCCGCAAAGAAAAAGTCTTCACAAATGTCGCTTTCAGGAAAGGTAAATAGATATTGTAGGTAACGTTTAGCAGTAGTTTGACATTATTTTGCGAACGCGAAGGATTTTTTTGTTCTGCTATAGTTTCCAGTATCATAATAAGCGGTCACAGAATGTTTTTGCGATTTATTCGAAATCGCTCTAATCCAACCCTCTAATTATCATCTGAATAGCTGTGCCTGAATGCGAAGTTTAGCATGTATATAGTCATTTTTCTGAAGCTCATCGAAAACGGGAGATATTCAAGGAAAACGGATTTCAACGATCATTGTTTTCCGTTGCCATGGAAACGCAGATCGAGTTGAAATTGACATCAATCAAAACTTCCATCTATGCTTGATGTCTGGTGTAAAATTCATTTTGATCAGACCAGGAAAAGGTTTTCAATTCGCTAGATGAACATGAGAAGTGTGGTCAATAAAAAACTACTGGGAAACACCTTAACAACAGCAACAACAACATCATCAACAACAACAACAACAACACTTCAGTATTTGTCGGGAATTATCTTTTCGTTTTCTATTCTACAAGCTCTTCATTTTCACTTTCAGGTGTGTTATTTTTGTGTCCACCGCGTTAATTTTATTTAAATGGAAATTTTGAGCATACGCGGCTAATGTCTAATTCGACCAAATGTTTTTGAATTGTTCACTAGGTTTTCATTAGCCTTCTCGAAGACTTCTCTCATCTAGATAGGAATTACAGGGATTTCTAAAACAAATGAGTGATATTATTGTGGTTCTACCGTATTATTGATGTTTAGCCCAACTTTTGATTACTGCGATTCTCAATATTCTGCGAACTCGGGAGTTGCGTATTTCCCAATGGAATTTGGTTTTTCGCTGCCGCCAGTCAAAAATATAAAAGGTACTGACTGATAAGTTTTGATTGACGGCAGCGAAAAACCAATTTCATAACAAGCCATTGAAATGTCTAAGTACGCAGAATATTGAGAATAACAGTAAGGGCATCGCTCTTAGGATTTTATAGGCGGATGTTTGATGACGTCAATGTTTAAATTTTGCCTCATTAGCATAGAAATTTCACTGTTTAACCACATTTACACCAAATCCGTTTTGAATATCGAAAGAGCATGATAAAATTAGCTTATTTTAAAAATTTGAGCTTGACACATGAAATAGATTTTGCGTGAAGCGGTTTAAAAATCTCTAAATTTTACAGAGAATGTATGGGCTCATTAGCGTTTTTGCCACCCAGTAATTTGAAAGCTGATATCTCGGAAACTATTGCATGCAAAGGGCTAAAATGTTCGTAGATTACTTATATCAATAAGATCTTTTAGGTTTTGGGTTCAGTTTGTAATTTTCTTGACTTGACCGTATGCTAATGAGCAAAATATTGTAAACAAAGATTCGCCCATACACGCATCAAGCATTCCGCGCTACTGCTCTAAGCGCATGCTCAGGGGATTAAAAAGTGAGATAATATTTTGTAAAACATGTTATATTTTAGTTGTATTTTTCTTGTCAAACACAATTTTCATTAAATATTCAAGATCACGTACCGTTAAGCGAATTTTGAGTCAAATATACCAAAAAAATGCATATTATACGAAATATTATCCCACTTTTTAAGGCCCCTGAGCATGCGCTTAGACCAGTAGTGCTGGTCGTTTTCATACATAGTATTCACAAGATAATTTTATTAAATAGATGCCTGTAAAGATGTGGATTCTACACATGCTACCTATAACAGTCCTGTGGTTATCTATCTATCAGGTGGCTTCTTTGCGTAAGTAAAAACAATATTTGTTGATTTTTAAACTTGTTAATTATTTGTTTTAGAAACAATTAATAATGGTTACTGATGGTAGCAAACATCTTCATCTTTATCATTCGTTCATTAAAAACGGTACAATGATTACCGCAGGTATAATTGGTAGTTACCAGATAAATAACGCTCAGCATTCCAAGGGGCGTCGTAACCTGTACATTTATCTTCACTCAGGTTGTTCTCGCACGCGGTCAGCTTAGTTGCCTAGGGTTTTAAAAAAATGCGCCTAAATGTTATAGAAAGATCAAAGGATCAACCAATCAAAGCTCTTGAATTTCGGCAACTTTTAAGGAGACTTTCTACTTTTGGAAAAAAATTTAAACCTTTTTTAAAACTACAACAGTCTTTCTCAAGACTACACTCACCTAGACGATCGCATTGCTCACTCCACTACTACTCCTGGGTTCAAACCATTTATCCTCAGACTATATTATGCATAAATGCCGGTTAGTAAATTATTCTAAAATGTCACAAAAATATTTTCGACAAAAAGGACGAAGAAATATCTTGATTTCTCATATTTCGTCCTTTCAGTGTTATCAAGTCTCGTAAAGTTGAACAAAAATTCCTACGAAAATGTATTCTTTCATGCATTAGAAAAATTAACTTTTAAAAAAAATAGATATAACATAGGTTTTTAGAAGTTCTTTCAATTAAGCTTATAAAAAGTATAGAATCCCTTCCAACTGATATCTCGTTTTCCGTAACATATCTGGCGCTCACTCGCTCGCGGACTCGCTTGTTCGCGATATGCACGGGAAACTCGTGAATAAAAATGATATCAGGCTCTTAACATGTGATAATCTCTATATATTTCACCTATTTTCTTTCTACAGCTACTCTATATCCCATTGGTGTATCTGACAGGAGCATCATACCAGATGACAGATTCACGTCAAGCTCACAGTTAAATGACCGTTTCAAACCACACTATGCACGACTGAATGGAAACGGGGGTTGGGTAACAAAGACCAATGATGACCCTAATGACTATCTACAGATAGACTTGGGTGAAGTGTATGTTATTCATGCTCTAGCTACACAGGGTAACACTATGTTGTATGTATGGACAAGAGAATACAAGATATCAACATCTATTGACAATATCACTTGGACTATGTACCAAAGTGGTGGCAAAGTAAAGGTAAGAACACAGGTATTCACAGTTCTTTATCCATCTGCTATGAGAAATGTAAACGCAATTCTTTATAAAGTTGAACGGGACATAATAATAATAAGATTTAATAATCTACCTTATATAAAATATATACGGAAGATTTACAATATAAAGAAATTTTGAAAAATATATAGAAAAAAAAATCTAAAACATCTAAATTATATACAAAGAATAAGAAAAATTATATAATTAGTTATGATGTTAACAGCGTCGCGGCCCTCGGTAAACAAAGAGTTCAAATGTCTTTGAGGTCCTGATTTAGGTATAACTATTTGATTAACATCGTTCTTTGTTTTGGATAACATACATCATTGGCGGCTTCACAGGATTGCACGGTGACAACCTTTTCTTTTGGGTCGGTATGTGTGTGTGTGTGTGGGGGGGGGGGGGGGGGGCTGTTTTTAATGATGTTTTATGAACTAGCAAAGTTTCAGAAAATTGACAATTACTTCGTATCTGACCGCAAACGTCTTAAACCTTAAGGTGTTTCCCAGTAGTTTTTTATTGACCACACTTCTCATGTTCATCTAGCGAATTGAAAACCTTTTCCTGGTCTGATCACCTACAATATCTATTTACCTTAGCTGTATTCATTCGTTCGTTTGAGAGATAATTTTAGTTCAAATTATTCTACTGAAAGCACCTGTACAAGAAAAATTCTAACTCCGCAAAGAAAAAGTTTTCACAAATGTCGCTTTCAAGAAAGGTAAATAGATATTGTAGGTAACGTTTAGCAGTAGTTTGACATTATTTTGTGAACTCGAAGGATTTTTTTGTTCTGCTATAGCTTCCAGTATCATAGTAAGCGGTCACAGAATGTTTTTGCGATTTATTCGAAATCGCTCTAATCCAACCCTCTAATTATCATCTGAATAGCTGTGCCTGAATGCGAAGTTTAGCATGTATATAGTCATTTTTCTGAAGCTCATCGAAAACGGGAGATATTCAAGGAAAACGGATTTCAACGATCATTGTTTTCCGTTGCCATGGAAACACCGATCGAGTTAAAATTGACATCAATCAAAACTTCCATCTATGCTTGATGTCTGGTGTAAAATTCATTTTGATCAGACCAGGAAAAGGTTTTCAATTCGCTAGATGAACATGAGAAGTGTGGTCAATAAAAAACTACTGGGAAACACCTTAAATCACTTACCACGGAAAAATATATCGGTCACGCTTTACTTAAATAGTAGATGGGACCCTGATTATAGTTTTTCTTTTTCATCAGCTTTTTCCTGGTAATGTAGCCGTGAATACTGTAAAGACGAATGTCCTAGACAGTCCAGTTGACGCCAGGTTTATAAGGTTTATACCAACGACGTATAAAAGGAATAAAGCACTACGTGTGGAAGTATATGGACTCAAGAAGCTAGGTCAGTAGATATGATGGTTATCCATTCACCCTTTCACCCAACCTCCCATCGATCTTTTTCTATTATCATTATTTTTCTATTTACATTTACGTTGTGACGTGTACAACAGTTATAGTATCTCGTCTTTTTACAATTTAACCATTCATTCATCCTTCTGTACGCACGTCTGTGGAAAAAATGTGACACCACAGGAAACCCAATTTATAACGGATAATAATAATGATAATAATAATGATCATAATGAAAATAATATATATTATATAATATATATATATATATATATATAATTGAAATATGTATGTCCTTTTGTGCCCTTTAGCCTTCTGATTGGTCCGCGATATGCACCAATCAAAAATCAAGATTTTCGATCCGTAGAACTTTTGAGAACAGACCGAAGCTTGTGTAAAATCTTTATACAGTGTCTATTAGTCAATAAAAGTTATCAAGAATCCTGGCTGGAATGTTCACATTTTTAACTTTTGGCGTGTTGTCATGTAGCTGTGCCCGCAGAGCTGTGCAAATACCACGTCCAAGACTGCAGCATTAACAAATCCAGATTCCTTTGGTGTAGAAATCTTTACCTATCTATCCTTCTCCAAGTAAAATCAACCAGCGAAGCGTCAAAATAACGGCCATCGATAACTTTTTTGTGTAGTTTTGAAGGGCAAAACATCTTTTCAGTACAAATGACGACAATAGGAGAATTTTATAGGAAAACAAAGGCGCACGAAGAAAAAATGTTTACTGGCTTTTGCTTGATTTTTCTGTTCGGGTAAATTCGCACACTTTCTACTATGACACATTTTTTAAAAGTAAATTATATGTTTCCCAGATTATATTTCCGTCTATTAATGTTATCTAAATTGGGCTCCCTGTGGTGGCACAAATTCCACGGAGAGAAAGTGTGATTTCTTTTCTATTTTACGGTTAGCCAAACTTTGAACTAAATATGCAATACTTGCATCTTTATTCATTCATCAACACTCTTTACTTTCTCTATATTTTGTATTTGACGCATGGATTCAACAACCCACCAAGTATTCGTGCATCTTTCAATCCCTCTATCTATATAGATACATGCATGGCTTTAATCAGTTCTATTCAATTCTGCTGGCAAATCTAGGATCTGTACGCCTTTTCGATAATTCCCACTTCTGTCTTGATCTTTCAAATCTCTTTCTAAAAGAAGGTATTTTTTCAGCACTTTTAAAAAGTACTGACCAAGGTTAGTGGAATGTTTCTTTTATTAGGAATACTTCAAGGCATTCGTCTAACGGGAGGTTCGACACCCAATCAAGGTTATGTTGAAGTCAAAACTGACGGTAAATGGGGCAAGATTTATTCTAGACACTGGACGACGAAAGAATCAAGAATTGCTTGTAAAATGCTCGGTATGACTGGTAAAGCAAGTCCATGGTCACCACCGGTGATAGCAGAACTGCCAACAATTGTGTCCCTGGAAAGTTGTCATGGCAACGAGTCTTCATTTACAGACTGTAAATCAATATGTAAAGAAGTACAAAACAGTTCTACGTTTTACATCAGAGGTGTTTCGTGTGGACATCCTACTGGTAAATACAGAGATATTTCATTTGATTAATTAAGCAATATAAAAAGCAGCTTTTTAAGTGCAAGTGAAAAATCAATTCATTTAGTTCCAGATCCAACACGTCACTATTCATTTTGTGTGTTTTTTTATTTTACGCAGTTAACGTGCAAAGCGAAAGGAAAACTCCTCTTGTCACAAACAAGGTAATGTTTCGTGCTCTGCATTATTACACATAAGTAGACAAACACGTAGTGATCGTGAAGATAATAGTGTTGGGGGACGGTAAAAGAACTAGTACCTGTATTATTACACACAAGTAATATACACCCTAGACAAACACGTAGTGATCGTGAAGGTGATGGTGTTGGGGGACGGTAAAAGATCTAGTATCTGTAATATTACACACAAGTAATATACACCCTAGACAAACACGTAGTGATCGTGAAGGTGATGGTGTTGGGGGACGGTAAAAGATCTAGTATCTGTATTATTACACACAAGTAATATACACCCTAGACAAACACGTAGTGATCGTGAAGGTGTTGGTGTTGGGGGACGGTAAAAGATCTAGTATCTGTATTATTACACACAAGTAATATACACCCTAGACAAACACGTAGTGATCGTGAAGGTGATGGTGTTGGGGGATGGTAAAAGATCTAGTATCTGTATTATTACACACAAGTAATATACACCCTAGACAAACACGTAGTGATCGTGAAGGTGATGGTGTTGGGGGACGGTAAAAGATCTAGTATCTGTAATATTACTTAAGGAATAAAAAACAGTTTTCCGTGTATTATACTCTGATAAAGACACGCGGGATGTGGAAAGAACACGAGAGAAGCATAGGAAACCACGACGCGTAGCGGAGTATTATACTCTCATAAAACATGGCTTTTTGACCAATCAGAGCGCGCGTAATATCAAAGTTATTTTATAAACACAAGTAATATACACCCTAGACAAACACGTAGTGATCGTGAAGGTGATGGTGTTGGGGGACGGTAAAAGAACTAGTACCTGTATTATTACACACAAGTAATATACACCCTAGTCAAACACGTAGTGATCGTGAAGGTGATGGTGTTGATTTTGTACACATACACCATAAATCAAGTTAATGCTCTCTTTTTTTTAGACATCTTATCCCTGGATACAGCTATATTTACAAAGACGTCTCTACATAGACGCTGTAACATTAAATCGCAGTTGTCATGCCAAAAATAATAGTCAATATCACATCCTACCCGTTGTCAGCCTGTACGACACGAATTCTGGGAACAGCATTCGATGTAATGTTACCATGGATACAGGAAACGAACAGATAGCGAAGTGTGACGTTGATTTCAAAGTGAACGTTGTTAGAATTCGTTCATCAGATGAAAATACTACTTTGACATTGTGCAGTAATCCAGATGTATCAGCTTTCGGTAAGCTAGACATCGGAATTTTTCCCCCCATCCCATTTCATTTCATTTCCACAGTTTCTTCCATCATCCTCCTCTTAATTGTCTTTTTATAATATTTGATCGATCGACTGATCGATTGATTGATTGATTTTGTTGATGGATGGATGGATGGATGGATGGATGGATGGATGGATGGATGGATGGATGGATGGATGGATGGATGGATGGATGGATGGGTTGGTTGGTTGGTTGGTTGATTGGTTAATAGACCTCATCGGCTTGGGTGTAATGTTGTCCCATTTCAGACCACGTGTCATTCCCCAGAGTATCATTTCATTGTTTAACGGTTGCGCATGAGAAGATAGATGAATATGGATACAACTCAAACAAAGAATCTTATTCTCAAGAGAATGACACGTGGTCTGAAATGGGACAACATTACCCCAAGCCGATGAGGTCTATTGATTGATTGATTGAATTTGTTGATTGATTGATTGATTCATTCCCTCCTTCCATTTATTCTTCAGATAATTTCACTAATATACATGGAGTATTGTATGAATTATGGAACAAATACATCACGTCAAGCAAGAGTTCAATTTTGAAATTTAATGAAGTGTTTGGTAGTCCTCCCAATATATCCAGTGTCTCTTCATCCTTTAGCATAGCTGCGTTTTCTGGTCTGTCAAACTACAGTCTACGACAGCAAGGTTATGTGATGGTAAGATTTTTAATACTCTTTGGACTTGGCTCACCACCATGGATTACCCGGTGTTCCTTGGAATTTTATTTTTAACATTGTCTCTTAGATCTTGAGTTCTCTACAATCAGTCCATTTAAAAGTCATTGATACTAAACGTATCTTCAACGTATCTTCAGGTCGGTACCCCAGGACTTTACTTTATCTCAGCTTCATGTGATGACGAATGTGAAATATGGCTAAGAAGAGCTGGAGAACCAGGACTGGGTGATAATTTTATAGCTGATCATGAGCTGTTGATTAAAATTGAATCACCTACGTATCCCACCCGATACAAATTGTAAGATCATTGTTTTCTTTTGGTTTGTTTGTTTCATTATCTGTTTGTTTGTTTGTTTGTTTGTTTGTTTGTTTGTTTGTTTGTTTGTTTGTTTGTTTTTAATTGTTTGGTTTTTGTTGCTGTTTGTTTGTTTGTTTGTTTGTTTGTTTGCTTGTTTGTTTATCCTAAATTTTAGGCCCTCTTTTCCAGGAGTCGAAGCCAATATAGGTTTCAAAAGTTCAGCAAATGTCATTTGTATCATATGGAAGCTTACATGCGACAGCGGGTCCATAACGATTATCTTACCGTAGTCTTAAAGTTACCTGATGAACAAGGGATGCCACTTTTCCCATCTGAGTTCCTTTACTGGATGAGACCAGGTAAAGTCTATCTTTGTACTCAATTGTTAATGGGACAGACCATGCAAATAGCAAGGGAGTTCTTTTGATGGCACTGTCTTTAACTTTGCCCATTTTGTCTTTTCTCTCTGGTTACTGATAGTGTACAATGAGAAACGTTTGCGTTATACACTGTATTTTCTTTTTAACTGTTTATCCTGCAATCAAATTACAGGTTCTAGAGTTCTTAAGTTTCAATTAACTAACAAGATCAGTAGAAAGATTGTTCTTGGTTCAGAGTTAACTTTTGAAGGTTAGCCATTACTTGTTCAATTCTAGCTCAGTCTTTATTTTAGACTTCCCAAATCTAAATTTTTTAAATACTTTTCTGTCCACAGCTGTCTACGAATTCTGCTGCAAAGGTCTTGTCTGTCCATCCTGCCCACTGGTAATACAGCTGGACGCTTTTGAGCAAACTATAATGGTTAACAGGAGACTAGAAATGAGCTGTGAAGAGTACAAAATGAAACAAAAAATCTCGACGGTCGTGCAACCGGGCAACTACAGCATTAAAGTAAGATATAAAATCACTTTTGAGTTTTTCCTTAATTGTTCACATCTTTAGACGCTACAAAAAACAATGTTTCGGCATTATATATAATCATTTATCCCACACCATAGAAATACAGCCAATCAGAATGCAGGAAAGCCGTTGTATATTCGTCGGTATTTCACTCTTCCTTCCCATCATGCGCTGCGCGTTGAATCTATGCATTTGCATTTCTATGGTGTGGGATAAAATGGTCATACGATGGTCTCTCGTGGCATACTGTGGATATCCCACTCGTCACTTGTAGTTTCTTTGTATACACACTCCCCTAAAGGCTCGTGTGTATGATACTAGAAACTACAAGTGACTCGTGGGATATTCCACGGTATGCCACTCGAAACCATTGTATAACTAGTATATAGTCACCTCTCTACGCCCGCCCTGATTGGTAGGGGCTGACTTGATATGCACATGTCTCCTTTGAAATGAATTGTAGCTGTCTGGCTTCTTTTCAATAAACAGTTCGACACGATAGCAGTAAGTTACAAAAACAATATCGAAAAAGCGCGTAATTTGCGATTTATGATAGCCATATCCGCGCAAAGAAAAATGGACAAAAACGAGCAAAACAAATACAGATTACATAAAACAGCTATTTTTGTTATCCACGCACTATTTGTGTGGTGTCTTACCGTACGTACGGAGCTCGGAATAAGCATATATTTCTATATGTTCAGCATCGCGCAGAATGGCCTTTGTTTACGGGACACTTTGATTTTTTTGGAAAAATTAATTAAAAATTCAGTGAATTAAAAGCTCTATTCCTATTGGCTATTGTGTATTCTGGATTCTCACGTCGGGAGCAAGCGGTTGTTGTCGAACTAATCAGCATAATCCTCTCAAAATAACTAAATAAGTGACATTTCTTAGTTTTTTCCAGAAGGTAGTAGGTTTTTTTCAGCCCTTATTAATAATTCAAGTATTTGGTTCATTTGGTTCATTTGGTTCAATTCAAGTATCATTTTAAAGTACATTTCAAGACCTACAAGAAGCCGTGTGTATGTTGTCGTCGCGCTTTTAAATTTAAGAGATACAGAGCCATGAATATTAGAGATTTGGGTTTTTCCCATAAAATACACTTGAAATTCCGTAAGATTGTCATTGCCAAGGTAGTAGGTTTTTTTAAGAGTTAGACAGAATAAATAGCTCTATGTGATTGTTTGAAGCTTAATCTTTCAAAACCGTATGTATGTCATGAATTTGTTTTCAAAGAAATGCTAAAATCCGCGTTGAAGATGCACTGGTAACAGAGTTTCAGTCATTTTCTCTGTATTTGAATCTCCCGCCACTCATTAACTTCGCACTGGCTCATTGCACTCCAAGCTCTTAATTAGATGCAAAAACCTATCTGACCACTCATTCTGCGCGATGGTCTAAAGCATTTTACTTAATTGTGCATTTTTTACCAAAGATTTACAGTACAAATTTTTTTATAATATTCATAGTTATTGTATCATTTCCCTGACGACCTAACGCATTGGCAGGGGGAAAGACGTATAGTGAAGTCCATACAAGTTTCGGGTAAGCAAACGATATGGCATTACAAAACAGAGCATTTGGCAATTATTAGTGGACGAGTTTAGAGAACAATTTTTACCTTTTCAGATTCCACCAGACTCCAATGCACTTTTGACAATGGCATATGTCCGGGATGGATCGTATCATCACCCGACAGTCCATCGTGCCGTTGGAGTTTAGAGAAAGGTGAGAAAAGCAAGGGAAAAGTATGCAACGAGATAAGAAGTGATCTTTAAGTATTCTCTTTCTTCTTATTGCTTCCTTATTTGATCGAAGAACCCAGGGGTGCTTCGAGGCGATTCATATGTAGACTTGCTCCAAGTCTCTCTCGCAATTTTTTTTCCGTTGGTAAATCGGATTCAAATCGTGAACTTCCGGTTATTTGATAATACTTGATAATGCTATCGCAAATCGGAATTAGCTTGCCAGTTTTCGCATCATTTTTGGTTACTTTAAATTTTGCTTGTATACCAAATATCATGTTAAGATATCAGGAGATGGATTTAGGATGCATTATAGGACTGAGGAAAACTTTAAAAGCAAACTTTGATCAACATTACACGTTAAAAATGCAAAGCCGATATTGGTGACAACAACATACTAACGTCCGTACAGTCATCGAGATTTCCAGAATTCAGGTCGAGGTATGTGTTTTTAAAGCAAAAACCAGCATTCGCAAGTTCTTCATTCCAATATTCATTATTGACGATGTATAAAAACGGACTTTCATGTGTTTTGTCGCCAATTTGCGTTCATTCGATGTCCATTTCGTGACTCAACTACCGCAAGTTTGTTGCTAAAGTTGACCTCAGTAGCAGCTTACGTTGTGACCTCCCGTCTGGAAGGGGCAAAACCAAAAATGTCATTTTTCGGCAAGAAAAAAAATCTTTCGACACTGATATTTTTTTTCCTGAGCATCACCTCAACTAATGCAATCGTCTGGTAAGGGAAGCCATAGTCGATATTTACGGACAGCCACTCTTAAAGATGCAAAACTCATTGTTTTCCGAGGAATGTATTATTATTACACACACGTGCACTATCTTCCATTGTGCATGTCTTTCAATCAATCAATGAACGCGGGAAAATCTGACTTCTGGTATGCGCATAACTAATAGTCATTTGCGGGTATGGATGAATGGACTAACATCCGGTTAACACTTAATAATAATAATAATAATAATATGTCTTTATTAATCATAAGGTAAAAATACATATCTTATGTTACAATAATATATAAATAAGTAGTATAAATAATTCAAATATTTTAAAAACGCGCAATTACATAGATTCTACTTAAAAGTGTTCATTACTGCAGTAAATTATATCTAAAAGTTAGCCTATTTACAAATGAGTTTTGAAAGCGAACAGTGCGAACTCTTGGCCTAACTACCGAAGGTAGTCTGAGATTATAAGACGTTAATTTACGCTTAGGTAGATAACTGTGTAAAGGATGGTTGCTTGAGGAAGAAGCTTTGTTAAAGATGTTAATATCCTGTTTCTTTAAAATTTGGTAAATGTCTAAGGCCTGCGATATGTACTTACGCTTAAAGCATCTGTCTAGGAAGGCTTGTACAGTTGTTAATTCAGCATCAACTGCACCATAAACAGCTAAACCATAGGTTAAATTAGGTAACACTAGGCTAGTAAATACGTGATCAAGTTCTTTTTGACTGTACCCTTCTTTCCTTAAACACCTAACTATATGTAGACATTTGTTAGCTTTGGTTAATTTGATTTTTACATGTGAACTAAAGCGGCAATCCTCTTGAAAGGTAACCCCTAGGATGACTAACTGATCGCACCTGGGTATTCCTGAGATGGTATTAAAGGAATCAGTACTTATCCCTTTCTTACATATAATCAATTCTTTGCATTTAGTCGGATTACAAGACATTTCATTGTCCTTTGTCCAGCTTAGAAACCTATTTACAATTTCAGTTGACGAGTCCTCTTTATATACTGGGGAAATTAGGGTAGAATCGTCAGCATACTTGACAGTGCAAGATTGATTGTTAAATGTAATATCTAGATCGTTAAGAAAAATTACAAAAAGGTAGGGTCCACTGACGCTCCCTTGCGTCGTACCTTTGTTGACTGGTTTCCAGTCACTGACAATGTCATTCCACTTGACACGCTGTTGTCTTTCCTTTAAGAAACTGAGATACCAGTTGGTGAGGTAAGCGTTGAGACCCATTTCCTTTAGTTTTCTTGCGAGGAATTCATGCTTGACCGAGTCAAAGGCTTTGCTGAAGTCCATTGCAAATAAGCGAATTGCTTTACAATCAGGATCATCTAGATGTTTATATATGTTGTGTTGGATCGTTAATAAGGCATTCGTACAATTACCTCCTTGTCTGTATGCAAACTGGTTGGGACTCAACTTTTCCTCGACTGTATTCTTTACATAGCTTTGATAAACCAACCGTTCGAAGGCTCTAGAAATAACCGGGGTTATACTTATCCCTCGATAGTCTTGATTACCTTTCGGGATATCCACTTTAGGAAGAGGGGTGATGTTTGCTTTTTTCCAAGACGTAGGCCATGTATGAGTAGACAGAGATAAATTCCACACTTTTGTCACAACTGGAGCTAAGATTTCAGCATGTTCTTTCCAAATCCATGATGATATAAGGTCTGGCCCTGTGGTAGTTTTTTTCAGGTTAGATAAACATTTCCATACTTGCCACTCTGACAACTCTGGTATTTCAGTATTGCTATCGATCAGCATGTTTATAGGTTCAACGTATTCATCGTCAGTGCAGAGACTGCTGAAGTATTCATTCAGACCACACAGTTCTTCATTAGTGAGCGACACACCTGCGGATGAAATACGACGCTGGGAGACAGAGTCTACATGGTGCCACCAGTCTCGGCTTCCTATTTTCCTTGGTCGATCTTGTCTATTTTCACTTATTACTTCCGAGATGCGTTTATTGACTATTTTGAGTCGATCTATGCTGTGGCAAGGTACTCTCGATTTTGCTCGTAACATTAATTTCACCAGCGGGGACATCCATGCTGGGTCACGCGATGACAAACTAACCGTACGAAAAGGCATACACTTATCCATCAACGTCAAGATCTTACGTTCCAGTATGTTCACGGCATTATTAATATCTGGAGTGGCTTCAACGTCGTCCCAATTCTCTGCACTCAAAGCCATGTAGAAATCTCTTTTACGGTTTTCTCTAACATCTCGTATTTGTATTTTTCGGCGAATGGGTTTCAGTTTCTCTCCGGCTGGCAGAATTACTCCTTTGTGGTCTGTTCTCATTAGCATTTGAATAGGAAAACATTTCCCAAAAAGATCTTCTCGGTTAGTTAAGCAGTTATCCAAGCATGCGTCTCCTCTCGTTGGAAAATCAACAAGGCGTTTAAAGCCAGACAAAGCTTCTAAGCATGATAGATTCAATCGATTCAGATCTCCACCGAGCACAATAGCAATGTAAGGGTCTTTGTCTAATTCATCGTCCAAAGTGTCAATGATATGGTTTATTAGATCGCATTCCTTGTACTTGGATTTTGGCGGGTGGTAAAGGCCACAAATGAGCATGTTTTGTCCTGATGGTAGAGTCAATTTCAAGCACATCATTTCATATAAACTCGAACGGTGTACACTAACGATTAGAAGATTATTTCTGACATAAATTGCAATACCGCCTTTATTTCGCATATCAGTTCCAGACCAGTTCCTATCCCTTCTATAGATGGTGTAGTTAGGAATATTTACCACCGCATCAGGCATGTCAGGCTTGAGATGGGTCTCAGATACAACACACACATCAATATCATAATTATTCATATCAGCCTCAAGTGCGACAGCAGCTCTTACTCGGTTTTTC
Source organism: Anthopleura sola (assembly GCA_023349425.1). Classification (NCBI taxonomy): domain Eukaryota; kingdom Metazoa; phylum Cnidaria; class Anthozoa; order Actiniaria; family Actiniidae; genus Anthopleura; species Anthopleura sola. Next base: position 906,701 of record JALHLI010000031.1, on the reverse strand, counting down.
GTTTTAACTAGGCTGCAAATGTTCACAAATAAAAATCTTGGCACTGCGAAGTCGTATTTGGATTTCTGTCTGTCTTTAGGTGGAGAGTATATTCGCTTCAGCTTGACCAGGTTATCATGGTTTTGTCCACGGCCCGTTCGTTGAAAAACAGTCTGACCAGAATATTCAGAAATAACTTGTATATTCTTGACTTTCGGGATTCCCATTCCGCCTCTACAACCTCTATACCTGAGGAGGGACGATGTCTTTAGATCTTGAAGAATTTGCTGTGTTGGCTTACAGGTTTTCCTAAGAGACAGTAGCTTGTTTCTGCTGTAAGACAAGCGATGCCGTTTTTGATTTGAAGACGGTACTGGTCCAGGATTACGCTCAATATCCATGTGTATCGTAATATCAATACATAGGCTGTACTCTCGAGTAGCAAAAGGTAAAAGTCCATGCTTTACCCAAGCAGAGATTGACCTTCTGATTCTAAGATGGCGAACTGATCGTATCGTGAAGGTACACGAAGAACACCAATGACCAAATGCAGGCTCAAGAGCTTCGCTGATATCATAAAAGTCGCTAAAACATCTAGGTATTTGCTTAAAGTCTTGTTTAAAATAAGACTTAAGTTGAAATTGAACACTTATAAGAATGAAAAAGCTTAAAATCTGAAGAGCATAAAATCTTGTGGCAGCCATGTTGGCGCCTGCGCATAATCATCTTGTATCATACGACTAACAAAAAATGGCGGGGAAATCTGACTTCTGGTATTCGCTAAACTACTAGTATTTACATGTTTGCACCAACTTCCGGTACAAGCGTGTACCACCCGAACAATAGAGAAAAGCGGGAAAATCTGACTTCTGGTAGATGATGAATGCGTCTACCTAATGAAAGAGCCGCGGGTTTTCTGAAGTTTTCGTTTTGTAAGAAAGTTATATACGGTAAACTGTTTCTTTTTTTGTTTATTTAGAAAGTTTTATAGTTCTAACCACACCTGGAATGTCATCCCTGGAATCTCCGTCCATGCCTTGGAACCCTGATTATGAAAACATAAGCCTGTGTCTTGAGTTTTCTTATCTTCTTCCTTCAAATACTACGTCCCGTCTTGAGGTCTTCAGCAAAACCACCTTGAGTAAGGATCTCCTGTGGCTCTTAACAGGAGATCACGGGGTGGTTTGGGGTAGAGGAAGGATACCCTTGAAGCCGAAGGAAAAATTCCAGGTAACTTATTTTCTAAACCAAATTCTATTTATCAATGGCGAAAATTGGTGTTTTAAAAAAATGGATGATTTAACAAAACTAATGTTTTACTGCCCACGACATTTTATGGAAAGTGCGGTTTATCATGTGTTAGGAGGAGGTGATCGATAGTTTCAGAACGTCATTAGCTATGTGAAAGAACGGGCTGTGTGCGCTGCTAATGCGCAGTCTCGTACCACTCTGCTAATGGGTGTGGTCTTCAGATTCTCAATCATTGTCAGTAGAGCTGCTTATTGCTTCTCTTATACCCTTCGAGTGGATTTGTCCCGGTACTTGTGCATTACAAAGACAATTTAATCATACTTATGAGTATTGCTGTTTTTCTTTTTTAAGATTTCTTTCAAGGGGTATTCTAGGACAAACGGTTCTATTTCAGTCGCAATAAGGGATGTTCAAGTAATCAGTAGATCCTGTACACAGCACCCAGTATTTGCAAAGCCAGGTATGGATGCACAAAGTCTAACGATTCGATTTATATCCTAAGTTTACGACTTACAGGTTTTATCGATTGTTTCATCCACCTAAGAAAGCCATCTATATAAATACCGTAAATCCTCTATTAAGCTCCCCCTTCCCTCCCCTCCCTCTTCACAAATGAATTCACAATAATGGTAAATCATACTTTAGAGACTAACACAAGTGAATCAAATGTTGAAAATACCGTTTAATTTGAACAATGCATACACCATGCCTTTAACATCCCAATAGATTATGCGAAACAGTCCATAGTAATACTTCCGTTTTAATCCTGAGTTTACCGTGCTGGGATAAGGTTATATCATGATAGCGTAGAACTTACTGCATTTCGGCTAAGAATCAATAAGCCCCCTCTCTTCAATAAGCCCTCCCCCCAAACGTGCCTGAAATAAATAAACGCGGGAGGGGGAGGAGGCTTAAAAGACAATATACAAATGGGCTGCATATGTGGAATCATCCATGATACAAAACTGCGAAACAATAGAATTGAGTGGGCACATGTGGATGTAAGATACAAAATAACACAGAAAACAAAAATAACAAACAAACAAGGAAAACGAATTGAGGTTACTAAGATGAGTCATAAGCAACGTGTATTATAAGTGATTTGGTCCCTATGTTTGCCATTTTTGAATGTTGTATGTAACGTCGATGATCACATGACCCGGCCTGAAGAGGGCAGGCTAGTATGTTGTTGAAACAAATCTTCATTTCTATAACTACAACACGAACTGCAAAAAAATACTTGTTAATTTACGGGGGAAAAACTAATATTGCCATTTTGTTTTTCTGTATCATGTCCTCAAGGCTTTCAATGCAAAGTTACTGAGTTCAATTGTGGGAATGGTCAGTGCATCAGCAAACATCATAGATGTAATGAAATCCATGGTGACTGTCTTGATGATTCTGATGAAGATGGATGCATTTGTTCAACTGGTTACTTTACCTGTGCCAATCAGAAGTGTATTCATCACACAAAACTTTGTGATGGAAAGAGGGATTGTCCAGATGGCGAAGACGAGCATCATTGTGGTGAGCATGTTATCTATCTATACTATATATAATAGCGTAATAGACGAACATCATTGTGTTGAGCATTCATCCATGAAGTTCTCGATATAGCCAACAAACAAATTAGCATAACTGGGGCCCATTTTGGTACCCATAGCAACACCATTTACCTATTTGAAATATCGATCACCAAAAGAGAAACAGTTAAGAGTGAGGACAAGTTCAGCTAAGCGTAGTAAAGTAGGAGTGCTAGGTTCAAGAACAGGACGGAGATCAAAGAAATGTTGAAGGGCACGAAGTCCTTCGTCATTAGGAATGACAGTATACAAAGACTTAACGTCCATGGTGAATAAAAACTTACAAGAGTCATTAGAAAAGCGAAAATTGTTGAAAATAGTAAGAGCGTTATTAGTGTCCTTAATGTAAGTAGGTAAAGATCGAACGATAGGTAGCATAAGAGAATCTAGATAGCTAGAAATAAGCTCAGTAGGACAAAGGCTACAAGCAGACACAATAGGACGGCCAGGGTTGTTAGCCTTATGAATTTTAGGAAGAAAGTAAATGTGAGATGTACGAGGAGTGGTGACAAAGAGGTTTTTAGCAGTGGAAGGCAAGGAACCGTCGGAAATGAAAGAGTTGGCGGTATCCTTAACTGATTTTTAATTGTCAGGTGTAAGATCCTTCTCGACCTCACAACTGTTTCATTAGAAACACCGACGCAGCCCACACTAGCTTACCGCTAGTTATCATATCTTTTTTTTATTCGTCGTGAATTTTTTTCACGGGTATCAGCCAGCATAATTTAAGCATAGTCAGATAGTGGAACCGTCCTAGAACAATAAATTTGCATCCTCATATTATGAAGAAATCAATATTAGCTTTCAGTTCCTTACATACTTGTGTCACTTTCACATGTAGGTCAAACATGTTCAGAGCACCAGTGTCTGAATGGGACGTGCAGTTCTTGTGGCCAGCAGATGTCCTGTGAAGATAAACTATATCAGGAATCCTGCGGTATACACTGCTTTTTTAGGGACTGGTCATTGTTACAGGTGGCGGGAAGGGGTACGAATAAAGGGTGATTTTTTATGCAGGGAAAGACTTGACTTACCTCGCCTTTACGGCTCTCAAATTTCTGCCGAACACATCTAAGGTCAAATTTGCATGAAAACAATAGGTTTTAGCTGTGATGCAATTTGTTGAAATAAATGACCCTGAAACCCCGCAACAGTAAAAAGGCAATAAATATCAGCTATGATGATAAATTACAGTGATTTTGGGAGTAAAAGTTAAATTTTTTTCTTTCTCTCTTTTTGAAAAATATAAACTGCATAAAGTCTCAAAGCGAAAATGTAGGCCGAGGTCAGATTTCGCATAAACTGAAATCTTTTGATGCGAAATCTACATGGGGCTTTTGCATTTCCCTTGGTAATGATGAGTATTTTAGCTAATATCCGAATTGAATGGAAGTTTGAATGTCATTTTGCTTGCAAATAGATTTCCCCGTAGAAATGCCCAAGGACAAACTGTGTCAAATGCAAGTACAAAGAGGTAAGCATAAAATCATATCACCACCATTATGATGATTACAATCATCATCATCACCACCACGAACACCATGATCATCACAATCACCTACCGCCACCACCATCAACATGACCCGATCATCGTCAGAATCACTATCGTCCTCATCGGTATTGTTATTAATATGACCCTCGTCATCATCTTCATCGTCGTAGTCATCATCCCATTAACATCCCTTTTAACAATAAACGTTTACTATTCAGTGTTTTAATGCACAAAAGGATTTTTTTATCTTTTTATTCTTGGAATATCTCCCTTTTTTTAGTTTAATACCTTTTTCTTTGTATCATTAAGGAGTTTGCATTTTTGATAATGAGCTTTGTGGCTTTGAAAACAATACCAGTGGCACTCTTGTATGGGATTTCTTTACACCAGCGAATTATCAGACCAAGAAAGACAACTTTCCTAATCACGACCACTCGTCAATGACCGATAAAGGTACCCACTGTTTTTTTACGAAATTTATCTGTAAATTAATCATTGAGAACCACAATAAATATTTTTTAACATTAATTGCATCAATTAAAATATAATGCTGATATTTAAAGAAAAGCTGAGGATAATTATTGTCCAGAACTAGTGTTAGTGTATGTATAGTTTTTTTTCTACGAGTAAAACGTTTCTCGAAGTTGCCAAAAGTATTTTATGAGTTCTGCCTGTTTAAAAAAGGCTC